>CM041628.1:51376461-51568122 GCA_023333625.1 Bothriochloa decipiens
GGCTTTGTAATCAACTGTTATCGAATAATTGATGATTTGACCTCCTAGGCTATCATTATATCCTTCATTCTATGTATTTTCCCTTCGTGGAAAATTGAGGATGTTTTAGTTGGTATCAAAGCCATGCTTGACCCTAGGAAGAGACTCATAGGATTGGATGATAGAATAGGAAGATCTTGAACTACTTTTGGTTATATACCGACCTTGCATAGCACTTTTATGCTTGGCTGACCTCCTCTCTCACTTACCTTCTAATTTTCTTTCTCGGTTTTGAATGCAGATGGAAACCTTTGTAGAGGTCCCCTTTGATGGAGAGAAGCAGCAAGACTATGCTCAAATCCTACATGAGACACTCTAGCTGCTTGGTGTCCCCAAGCAGAACTGCAACTGGACTTGCTACCACAAGAACAAACCCAATAGATCAGAAGAGTGCTACGTGGTGAGTATTTGGATTATTGGGTGCGAGGAGGTGCCCGCACTGAAGACCTTAGCAGTCCACGAGGTGGAACGTACTGTCACCTACGCCGCACAGCTTGCAGCACGCGCCGTCCTTCGAGTAGTGATGAGAGACACATATGAGCTGCTCAAGATAGGACCACTTCACCTATTGCCCCATGCTCTTAACCCTTCCAAGGACAACAAGGAACATTGGACTGAGGCCATGAGCATTTGGGCTAAGGAAGATGACGCTGCACTCAAGAGTACAGGAAGACATGTACTCATACAGGACAAGATTATCATGCCATTGGAGGGTGATAAGCACTTCTACAAGCATCAAGTCTCTGAGTTAGAGAAGAAGGTGAAGGCCCAAGAGGAAGAATTGGCCAAGATGAAGAAGTCAAGCTGGTCCAACATAGCACACCTTGCTAAATACATGAAAGCTTGTGTGTATCTATGCAACGTCGTGAGGACAGTATGAGAGAAGTGGAAGCAGTCCGATGCACGTTGTATCCGATAGTAATGGAAGGTGCAGATGCAGCTACCTGCCCACCACCGCAAGGTGCCCCACGCTGAGAAGTTCAGAGTGGGATCCACAAGTCTCAACCTGGATGCCAGCCCCATACCTTCGACAGAACCTACTCCAGAGTGGGAAGAAGCCCGGGAGCATGTGCGAAGGATGTTCAGGACCAACGCATAGCTCCAGGAGATGACTGCTAGTTCTTTCTCCCTCGTGCCACCAGGTTTGTTTCTTGAGTAGTGATCCACAGCTGCACAGAGTAACCCAGCTAAAGATAGCCCCGCAATGGCTAAGAAGACATGACTCACTTCTGAAGTAGAGTAGATTATCCCCCTTTTGAGGCCTACCTGCGTTTAGTGTGGAAATTCTCGCGATTCTTCTAGTGTAGCTACTAGAGACATCGCTGTGTAACCAACTTGATGTAATGGATACTCAAATCTTATCACGTCTTATGGATTTTCATTGCTTCTTTCAATGAGTATTAGATAGATAAAAATGTTTTAAATTAATTAAATTGGTTTAACTACTTAGCTAAGTTATTAATAACTCATAACACTTGCAACTGTTCCTAAGTCTGGTGATCTTGAAGCAGGATGTCTGCCTTATAGGATTATGAGGATGCTACGCTAGCTAGAAAACAAAACTTTTCTACCTCATAAACCAGGATCTACTGCTAGATATAGGTCATAGGATTACCACTTGACGCGCAGGTGCTGTGCAAGACTCGATGTAGTCGAATGCGTCACAATAGTGTCGTGCAGTTGCATGGTCGTTCATCAAGTACGCCCTTCTCTGCGGATCTCCTGAGCACGTTCCTGACCACATTTAGCTAGTTGTCGACCAGTCCAACTGGGCGTCGACCAGTTGCCGACCACCGTGATCGACCAGGTCCATCATTGTGCCACAGATGTAGCACCTCTAAGGTATCCCACACATGACAGAGGAAGCAATGTGCAACCGGACTGCTAGGTCTGTGAGGAGCAAAGGTGTGAGCGTGACATGGGCGACGGCGGCTGAATCTATTCGACCAGATCTGCCTCGCCCCTACCCCTTGCTTATATAGGCGTCCCTCTGCAACCCCGACCTAGAGGGCCATCAGGAACCCTACGCCTTGTCTAATCAGGGTTCAACCCGAACTAGGCTTCCAACCCTTAAGCGTGCGATCCTATGGGTTCACGTACACATAGACATGGACATAGTACTCTACTCGCCCAATAGTTGATAGTGGCCTCTAGCAAGACGTGACAACCCCTATGCGTACACAAAGATCATATCAGATGAACCACTATGACCACGTAGAAGTTATTCCCTTTGCCACTGATATATGGTTCAACACGTGGGTTAGCTCTTAACCCAAGCACAACCATGCATTTGTTGATTCAATCACTTGAGTGATCCAGTGATATCTGTCTTATGCAAAGAGGGGCAAATTCCATCTTGACTGTCTATGTCTCATAGCATGCTTCCCGACCACTCAAAGACCACCTTTATAACTACCCAGTTATGGAGTAGCGTTTGGTAATCCCTAAGCAGCCGTTTCACATCTTGAGTACATACCACAATCTCAGGTCTAAGGACATAATGTACAAGATGTGAATAAAGACAATCTCTTGTCGAGTCAGTCCAGCCTACATGTCTCACATGTGCCCACATTATTAGTTTGACATCTCCATGCCCATGACTAGTGAAACATAGCCATCAACTAATACATGTGCTGGTCTAATATTCAAGTGTGTTCTCACAAGAACACTGACTAGGGACAACTTTAAAATAACCATTCAAGTAATTGAGTTCCACAAAAATTTAAATAATTGTCAATTAACACAAGTTGTCTATAATGGATATTCAATGAACACTTAATGCATGTCATAGATACAACTGGAATATCATCATCTCTATGATTACCTCTAGGGCATACTCCCAACATGCCCACTGTTCACCTCACCAGAGCCACCATGTACCACTCTTAGGGCCCGCCATGGACCATGGATACGGTGGTATTCATAGCTACATGGGACACTGCACCCCAGTTGGTTTTGACCTAGAGAAGGAAGAACTTACCATCATCACTTCACCAACCATCGGGACCTGTGTTGAGGAGCATTCTCCACCACCCCCACCACCTTTGGCTAGGGTGTGGACCCAGCAGATTCTCCTTCTAGGAACCTTGGCTGAAGAATTCTAGTAGAAGTTGGCTAGTGCACTCCTGTTGGAACTCCCTACCTTTGATGGTGCCAACGGTGACCCTATCACCACCATGGACTGGCTATATGACATGAATGAGTGGCTGAAATCAACCATCTACACAAAGGAGGATCAGGTCAAGATCATAGCCCACCATTTCGAGGGTAACACTCAAGCATGGTGGAATGGATTCAGCACGTCTCACCGAGACCCCGCCAACATCTCGTGGAACAAGTCCACTAAGGCCTTTTACGAGTGCCATGTGCTAGCAGAAGTGGAGGAGACCCTAGCAGAGGAGTTTCATAGTATCAAGCAAGGAGCTGGCACAGTCCACGAGTACGCTATCCACTTCAATCGCCTGATGCGGTATGTGCACCCTGAAAGTGTGGCCACCGAGGAGGACAAGCTGTATTACTTCATTTAGGGACTAGAAGTTCCCCACTACAGTGCTATCACAAGAAGGACTTGCCACACCCTTGAGGAGGCCATCAACGAGACAATGAAGTCATAGAAGACCCATACTGAGACAAGCACGCTCGTCCTTATGAAGCATCACCTTGAAGGATCATCTCTCAACCCGGTCCAGCAACGACCGCGCAAACATGATCTCCCTACAAGCAGCTCCTTCCAGAGTCGCTCCCTTTAGGTTTGTGACACATGGAGGCTACCGCACTTGCCCCTGAGACCAATGTGCCTTTCGCCTACCACAGATGTGGCCAGCCTGGCCATATAATTTCAAGGTGCCCAAGTAACAAGATTGCCACGCCCGCACCTGCAAATGGTGGACCTATCATTTGTATTGGATGTGGTCAACCAGGTCACAAAGTCATCAGCTGCCCAGGGATTGATAATGTTTCACCACCTATGATCCCTATCAAGAGAATTTAGGGATCAGCAAAGGAGGTTCGCAATGATGCACGAGCTGCCGCTGGCAACTTACACATGGTTCTGCTAAAGACGTCCCCAAAAATGGAGATCAGGGTGCAAGAGACACCATAACCCTCGATGAAGTAACCTATTTTAGATGTGGCCAAAAGGGCCATAAGGTTGATTTTTTCCCTCAGGAGGATGCTACTCCACGTGCTATGAAGCATAGTGATTGAAGAGCTGCCCGCTGGCATCTCGCCAAGCAAGCTGCTAAGGACACCCCCGACATAGAACAAGGTATGTGCTTATAATTAGAGTTAACACTTTGATTTTGTTTTAAATCAGGTATTGCATCTTTTTATACTACCAAGTCTCCATGAGATTTTAACCTGCACACTACCATATGAGGATTCCCTTAGTCCTAGTCATTTTGATGCCTCCACCCCTGGAGAAGTAGATTATAAGGATCGCTACTTTAGGATACCCTAGTAGCTGAGCTCATCTTGCTATGCTGGAATGCATGAGCAATACTTTATTGTTTGGAAAGGATCTTTGCAAGCAAACACATGATCAATGCAAGCTCAAATAGGTGAATACAACCCTCTACGCCAAAGAGGAAACAATGAAATAGGATGTCCTGCCATCAGGAACAAGTACCCCTGCCAAGGATTGAGACCTGCTAGATCAGTTGCAATGCTAAGTACTTCGCCAAGATTGCCCTTAGATTAGGCTACTATACGAGCACCACGTAAGGATGATATTGGAGCGGATACAGAAGCATCAGCTCTACGCCAAGTTCAGCAAGTTTGAGTCTGGCTTGAATAGATCAATTATCCTAGGCCATGTGTCCCACACTATCAGAGTAGCTATTGACCTGTCCAACATGAAGACAATGAAGAAGAGAGAGCAACCAAAAAATGCAACCACTATGAAGGGTTTCATGTGAGTGGTTGGTCATTACCACCTCTTTATTGAAAACTTCCTCCAGACAGCTCACCCCAGGATCAACCTTCCAAAGAAGGCCAAAGAGTTTGAATGGACACACCAGGGAACAAACAAGTTTTCTCGACCCTGAAGAGGATGTATGAGCTCATGAGACACAGCAAGTGCTTAGGGTTAAGTAAGGATAAGCAAGTGCTCAAGGATAGAATCTATGTGCTTCCAGCCATGTCATGCACAATGAGACCCCATCAGAAGGGCATGACCTCAAGTATCATGCCACCCTAGAAGCACCAGGAAGTATGCGGCCTTGAAAAGAAACATCCTAGTGGAAGGATATGAAAGCAGATAACGCAGGACATGCTACCAGTAGTAGCATATACAAACATGTCAAAACAAGCACAAGAACTCCTAGCCACTTGAGGTGTCTGAATGGAATCATGATAGCATGCCTAGGGATTTCATTGTGGGTTATCCTAAAACCTTGAAAGACCTGCTATATGAGCGGTAATCGATCACCTGACCCAAAAAGCTCACTTGTGGCAATCAAGAATAGCACAAGAATTGAACTGCTAGCAGATTTGTATGTTGTGGCATTCTCAAGTTGCATGGAACCCCTGGAAGCATAACATCTAATCAAGGACCTTGGTATACGTCCAAGATCTGAAGAGCCCTATTTATGGCTATAAGAGCTCAATTGGACCACGCATCACAGCGGTCAAATGGAAAAGGAAAGTTAGATCCTTGAGGACATGCTTCAAGCTTGTGCTCCCAAATATGGACAATGAGAAAGAATAGTTTGGCCCATGCGGAATTCTCATACAACATCAGACACCACAACAGTCTCCAGATATCACCGCTTGAGGCCTTGAACGAACCATGGAGGATCCACCCCTGACAGGAATAGAGGGATGATGGAGATAATTCCTTGACCTGTCACCATCGACAGGCTAAAGAATGAGCCTCCCAAGAGCAAAAGAACCTGAAGATTGCCCCAAAGTCATCAGATGCACTATACCGATAGGAGGCTTAGAGGCTTAGTTTGAAGTCGAGAACCCCACCTACCTCAAGGTCTCCCCACATAATGGAACCCCTAGTTTCCATGAAAGGAGAAAGTTAACTCCAGGATAAGAGGGACCAAACCGGATCGGTAGGCAAGCCCGCCTACAGGATAGAGTTGCCTGAGCAACTCGTAGGAGTACACCAGTGTCTCCATATGTCATAGCAATGCAAGCATCTGAGACTACAAAAAGCAATCGACAGCCCCCAAAGGCACTTGATGATTCAGAAAGCCATGGAAAACCAAGAGCACCCCATCCACCTTCTAAACGGGGACCACTGAAGGAAACTAAAGCACCATCCTACCACCGTGCAAGTTCGATGGAGAGACCCCACCAGAAGAGGAGCAACTCCTAAGAAGAAGTTAGAACTTAAGGAAGCTCTACCCCCCACCTGTTGAAAGAGGAGATTTCACCTTTAATCTCAAGGACTGTAACATCCTTAAAAATCCAAACACCAAAAATCACAACCAACAAAATTTTTTCTAAAATAACCTATGAGTGGTGAGTGTCATATAGGAAAACATCCAATAGTTGCACAAGTAGCACCTAATGTTAGTTGGAACATTTGCATTTTAATTACAAGATTGATTTGGGTCTTGATTGAATTTATGTAATGTATAATAAAATCAAAAAACATTGTTATCACGTGTGCCAAATGTATATATTCATATGCTACTAACCTTGAACATGGACTCCACGTACCATGAGACCCTAGTGGACCTAGCATAATGTGCATGTCATGGTCACTAACTCTTTTTACTAACGAAGATCATGACATGGCTTGTTGGTGCTTGGAAAAGAAATAGGAAAGGAGAAGGAAAAGAAAGGAAAAGGAAAAGGGGCATTCAGCTCGGAGCAGCATAGCAGCCCAGCTTGGCCTGCCTCCCTCGCAATGCACTGGCCTGCCTCGGCCTACTTGGCCATTACCGTCATGGCCCATGTCCACCTGCAGCCCTGGCCTGCTGAGGCAGCTGGTGAGTGGCCCAACTTGCCAAAGACCTGGACCAGCTCCCTGCCGCACCTGCTCTTCCCACGCAAGTAGTGCAGCCAGGCCGAATCAGCCCAACATTGGCCAACCGGCTCAGCATGAGGCCGCTCGCGCCCATCTGGCTGCCCATGTCACCGCTCACACGCCCGGCCGGCCCACATAGCTAAACTGGCCCAGCAAGAGCCTCTCGTGTGTCGTGCCCTTGCCCGCCGTCGCTACGCGGTGGGACCAGCCTGTCAGCCCTGACCTCCATCCCTTTTCTGTCCACCAGCGCGTCTTGTCCATCGCATCAAAAATGGCAACACCGACGCCCATTGTTGATCCTCCCTCGTGCGTGCGCCACCGCATCAGTGCCATCCGCTAGCGCCGCACGACCTCGGGTGCCCTAACCCTAATCACGCGCGCACCTAGGCCACCCAATCAGCATCCGCCATCGGTGCCGTCCAAGCCACCATGGCCGCCACCGCGCCACCTATAAAGGAGACCGTCCCGACGCGCTAGGGATTCCCTACTCTAGCTGCTTTCTCTGCTGGCCACCTTGTTTGCCTGTCGGCTGCCGAACCGGGGAGAAGAGGAGAGGAAGGAGTGGAAGGGGCCGGGAAGGACAAGAGCAGAGAAGCCAGAGCAGGACCAGGGCGCCGCTATCACTGCTGCTCATGCTGCCAAAGGAGGAATGCCCAACGACTGCCGTGACGGCCTGCTTGGCTTCCCCTTCACCTAGCTGACGTGAAACCCAAGCCCTTGCCTCCATGACACGCCATGTAGGTGAGCCCACCTTGCTCGCATTGATGGCGCCGCCTAGAGCTCCACCCACGTTCCCGCTCTCTGTTTCCTCCCTCTCTTCATTAACTCAACCGTTAGCTTCACCCCATCCTGGAACATGACTTAGGAAACTTCTTAGAGCCAGCACGGACCATAGTAGGGACCCGTGCACTTTGTAGGTCCTGGTCTCCCCGGACTCCGGCCGCCGGTGCGCCGCTGCGGCCTTCACGGTCACGCGTGCTCCGCCATGCCTCCGTTAGCTGTACGTTAGATTCTTCAAGCTCCAAGCCACTCGAATCGATAGGAGAAGAAGAAGATGAAGCTCCATGCCACGCCAATTTGGAGCTCCACCGCTCGTCGTTGCTGCCATCCGGAGCCAATGATCGCCAGACTAAGAGCCACTACAACCAAATTGAAGCACCCTGCCTCCTAGCCTTGTGTCTACAAAGCCAACGTGCACACTTAGGCCCTCTTGCGTGTGCTGTATCCGCTCGCTGCCATGGTCGTGCTGCCTCGTGGTGCCACAACACGCACACCGGCCAGCCTAGCCACCGTGAGCTCACCGTGCCACCGTCACCGCCTTCTCCACCTCCTTCCCGACCGCCTGGTGTGCACGTTGTTAAGTTCTCCTTGGCCACGCGAGGCACCAGAACCCCTCAAGCCATAGCCATGCTGCTCGCCGCTGCTGCCGTGCATGCGACGATAAGGCCAAGCCCTGAGGGCCAGCTTGGACCCCATAGACGCATCCGCCTTACTCTCGCAATGCCGTACCAGCCGCCCTAGCCTACTCCAAAGCACAACGATGCCCGTGGCCGCGACACCACCGTCCCGCACCACTGTGTCACATCCGCCGGTGAGTCAAAATGCTGGGGGCTTGCCGCACCACTGCCATCGCCTTCGCCCCATCGCTGTGAAGCCTTAGCTGTAGCTCGAGCCAGCCGAGTCGACCGGAGCCTCCGCGCCGCTCGCCGCCGGTGAAGTCCGGTTAGCCGTGTCGTGCATAGGTAAAGGAGATGGGGAAATTTCCCCTTTCCTTGGTGGACTAGTCCACATAGAGCCAGTTGGGCCAATGGATGACTGCCACACGAACACTCTGCCTCTAGTCCACCGCGAACAAGGTTCACACGCCAGTGAGCCGTAGATAAGCCCAATATGGATCCATATCACCACGTGGCTTACCTGGTTGTGTGACACGTGTCTGGGCCGGGCCAGCCCAGATTCGGCCCTACCCAGGCCCGCCTAGGCCCGGTCCGAGACCGGTCACGTTAACCGTTGACCGGTTAATGTTGACCATTGACCCCGATCCCCCATGTCAGCGACAAGAACAGTGGGCCCCACGTGTTGGTGATTGGGTCGTCGGACCCACGCTGATGTCAGCATGATGTCAGCATAATGTCAGCCCTGCGCCACCACTGCTAGACCTGTAGTGCCACATGGACCAACCAGATCACGCCATGTGTCAAGCCCAGAAAAATCGAGGCCTTTTTCTATTTTAGAAATTGATTAAACCTTCAGAAATTGATAACTAATTCATACGAACTCCAAAAAATATGAACCAAGTGTCCCAATTTTCAAAAAAATGAGCTCTATGTCACTGGCTTATGAGTGATTGCATTTGGAGTTATTGAATTTCATTTGGTTCTTTGTGTTGATCTATAGGGGTCGCTCCCGCGACCATTATGTCTCGATTTCAGATTATGCAAAGGAGTTGCCCGAGGAGGAAGATTAGGAGCGCACTAAGGTGTTGATGGAGGACTTGATTGATAGCTATTCTGGTGCCACACCGCACCCAACCTTGTAGAATCCTATTACGCATGGCATAGTATCTAGTTTGCTAGTGCTTTACTTATGAATATCACCTGATGATAGGTTGCATGGTAGAATTGCTTGATGAGCCTTTACCTTGTTGCAACCTTACCCCTACACACCCGCTAATAGGCTAGACGCATGCTTATTTACTTCTGATGCTTTACTTCTACTACGCTTATATCTGTGATGTGATGCGTGGTGGAGAGTATGGTATAGTTTATGGTTAAGGCACGTGGTGCCACTTTACTCGGGGTGAGTGTTGTGTGTGTCTTGGTGTGTGGTGAGGGTTTGAGTCGATCGGATAGGATTCTACGATGAGCCTTGAGGGTGAGTCTTGCCAGGGGGTGTGTTCTGGAATCCCTATGAGAGGTATCTATGGCGGATATATTGTGAGGTATATGGTGATCCTGGGGGTGAGAGCCTTCGTGGAGTGAAGCCCCGGGTAGGAGGTGCTATTTTAGCATGGGCTGTTTTAGTCCCTATGAGAAGGAAATCCTGTCTGATCCCCTAGGACCTGATATCTCTTGAGATCCAGAACCTTGGGACCAATGTGCTCACTGCTCGCCCCTAATGGGCAGGGGACGGGTGTCTGACCAGATAGGACGGTGCCACTACTACTAGGTTGTTAGCAGATAGTGTCGGGAGGTACCGGCATTTGAGACCCACACCTACCTTAAAGCCGCATAGTTATCTTGGTGGCCCGAGTAACTATGCCTCACAGTCTCAGTGTGCCAGTGGTATTTATCCGGGATATCCCAGTATTGAGTGGTAGGGTGGCATCACACCGGTTAGAAAGCAGCTAGAATCAGCCTAGGCGGAGCGCACCATCGATGATGGTGATCTTGTGGTTATGGGAGTACACGCTCTATAGAGTTTTGAATCTAAATATAGTCCATGCCCTCAGCATGGCCTTTCCCTCAACCTACACTTCTCGGGAGTAGTGAGATGAGTCCTTCTATTCTCCCCTGGTGTTACCCTTCTTGCTGTGAGCCGCTGAGACAGGCTCTGAGAGGGAGTTGGACCTATCAACTGAGTGAGGGAGTGTGAGATGTGTGTGATGGTGATGGGATGGGTTGGATATGTGGATGAGATGGGTTAAAACTTGATGAACTCTATTTATAATATTGGTCACTACTTGAATAGGAAACCACAGCCATATATTAGGCCTCTTTGAATATATCCTCTACATCCACCAAAAACTACATAGCAAAAGCAAGGCATGGGGTGGGAGATGTGGCCAGTACAAATTATACTAAAAATTTGGATTTAGGTTTGGATGATGGCTTGTTGACGCCCCTAAAGGATGAAAGAATTAGATGGTCTCATGCCTATGCTCAAGTTGGTGCAAGACGATGCTTCCATGATATCCTGTCTACTTCCATAGCTATTCTGGATGCTACATACTCTGATGATTCTACCATGTGGCAATGTAAGAATTTATGTAAACCCCTTTATTGTACTCTTTTATTTGATGTATGGCTTTGGAATCAACTGTTATCGGATAATTGATGATTTGACCTCCTAGACTATCTTTATATCCTTCATTCTGTATATTTTTTCTTCGTGGAAAATTGAGGATGTATCAGCAACTATACTACTAAGACAAGCACACAATAAGACTATAAGAATATAGACTTGCACTAAGTAAATACTAAGTAAAGTAAACCAACATTAAATATATTGATAAAAGGAAAGTCTTACAAAAAGAAAAGATACAAGAGCTATACCAGGCTCTCTAGCAGATGACTCTGGAGACCCCGAGCTTCGCTCGACTCAACTCTAACTCCCACTCTAGACTACTTCTATTCTTGCTTGAGCTTAGAAGATTGGACTAGAGATCAAAGGATGCTTTCCATGGGTGGTGGTAGCCTCCTTATATAGGGAAAGGAGAGGGGGTGCCATGTCAGTGATTCATGTACTCCTCCTCTCTACACCCTTGGATGAATTGACCGTGCAACCACCTTGAGTGGACGTCTTGGATGAAGCTTGATGCATGGCGGCATGCAGGCGGTCAATGGAAGCAAACCAACATAGTGGGGCCCATAGGTGTGGGTCGGCCGACCCCTCATTGGCAGGTGAGCCCGGCTTCGTCTTCTAGAAGATGTCCCCACCTGTCATGTGAAGTGGCTTGGTTGGTTTCCAAATATTTGTTATGTTGCTTGCTTCCTTGTGGGCCCATGAATCCATGTGCAATGATCTTTCACCATTGGATGAAAACACAGGTTGCTCTGAGGGTTGAATTGGACTCCAGGGACCTTGAAATGGATCATGCTTGAAGCTCAACTTGTCGGGGTTGGCCGACCCCCTCAATGGGTCCCACTGAGGTGCATTTTGTTGTTCCTGAAATCACAAGCTAAGAGTACAAGTGGAACTAGTTATTGATAAAATATGCTCATGTTATGCTATTCTTCTTTGGAACCAAGCCATGTTGATGGTGTTTTGAGTTTGGATTTTTAGGGTATATCCACCGTCAATAGGGTAGAAGAGACCCTCGTCCACAAGCTCCTGTAGCTTCTCTGCCGTCATGGACGAGCTAAGCTAGGGGTCCATCGGAAGGACTGTGACATCACCCATGGGTAGAGACGGAGATCTACACTGACCACGGCCAGGTGGAAGAGACCCCGTCTGTACTCCCTCCCTGATAGGCTATTTCTTTCTCTTTCTCAATGGTGGTGTAAGAAGACGGTGGTGGCCCCGGCCCTTGAATTTATACTGAATAGAAAATAACGAGCGAATCCAACAAGAAGACAGGTAAATCCTCGCATTAAATGCCCCTACCTAACCATTCCCTCGATTCCCGCGCACACACACGCGTTGATCATGAGCTCACGGTTTGTTTACCACGCCGCCCACTATCGTGTAGTTTCATTCCCTTCCTGAAAAGATGCACCCAACTAGCAAAAAGGGATATCCATAGATGGACCCTTCCTCGCAAAGGAACCATGGGCATTAACCCCATGATAAATCTCAAGGGATTGAAGGCTAGCCCTTGAGCAGAATGCGACAGCCGCCCTCCAGTAACCAGAGTTAGGGATGACCTTGGCTGGCCCATACATTGCCTAGGCTCGAGTAGCTTTCTCAAGATATCCATGAACGTATTCAAGGTCAGAGGAGAGGTCGACGTTGAAATCCTCCGAAGAGAGGCATTGGACCACCAGATCCTATCGAACGAAACCAGGATCTGAGTGACTACTCTTTGGCACTTTTTAGAGAGCACCACCATGGCCGCTAGCCGACCTCCATTAAATGTGGCATAGGCTCCCACTTGAATTCCATGATAACACTCACCGGGGTCATCAGAACTAGTCCCTCGGGGGAAGTACGGCGTTCCTGACCCCTCCTCCTTGCTGAAAGGATGTGCAAGGTTTGAGCATTGAAAGCAGGCCAAGAGCTTGACTGACCTCGAAGGAAAAAAGGCTTGGGGGCTTGCGTCCAACTAATTATCCTTGAAGAATGAGGACCAGATCCACTTAGGGGCTCAAACGTAGGAGCACACCTTGAGGAAATGTATAAAAGCCCTCAGAGGACTCTCCTACTCCTCCGAGGCCTCAGGGGCTACACCCCGCGGGTGCGCTCCCACATACCCACCAGAGAACAACAATGCTATGACTCCAGTTCATAACCATTGAGTCTCTGCGAGAGTGTTGAACACGCACGAAGAGACTCAGGGCTACTGTCGGGTACCTGAATTAGGGGCACTTAAATCCGTTGATTAAATGGAACAAACCACCAAAGACTCCATGGCTTAAATCCCACAAGCAACATATGACAAAACCCAACCAATGAAGGTGACATCGGGCTGCTCCTCAGTCGAAGCCCCGATCCGTATGAGGCCCCTTCAACAGGGCACCTCGACTGACGCAGGCACCTAGGGTGCGAATGACCCCGGGTCGAGCAGCTCGCCCCCACTCTTTCACCTACCCACAGACAAAACTCAAAGCATTTAATGCGCCCAACTACTCCCACCTACTTACATGGCTACAGCTACATCAACAGAAGAAGAGTACTGGGGTCAAATCCTACTTTTACCGCCCATCCCCCGACATGCGATAATTTACCCATCACTATTACGCCATGCTGTTGATGGTAGATAAGTGCTCTTTTCAACTGTCAACATAGCATGAGAAAGGACCTAAATATAAATATCATCTAGCTATAGGGGTTATACTAATAGAATTCCATTACTTTTGATGAATATCTATTTCTGCAGGTGTTATCGAACAACAACTAAAGAAGGCCCACATGTAAGATTTACATAGAGAGAATCAACCCATGCACAAGAATACTCTAGAAGACACCAGACCAGACCAGAGGCCGGCCGGCCACGTGGGTGGGGCACCCACCCTATCCAGCAGGGCACCCGCCCTGGCCAGCAGGGCGCCCGCCCTATGAGGTGGACCAATGTTGGCAGTGCTTACGGATCAATTTTAACCGCTAATTTAGGTCTAAAATGAGAGAAACCATCATGCTTTAAACACATATACATATGCTGCTATTGAAATTCCACTTGTACCTCTAGTGTTCATGATTTTGCAGGCAATTCAATGAAAATAAGTGGAAATATGCAACACAAATGAGAAAGCGCAAAAGCAGAATATGAATTCAGAAAACGTGCAATCAAAAATGAAAAAGGAGCCCACCTTCATTCCAACCATGGGCCCAAATCATAACCACAGGGAAGGTCCAGGCCTAGAGAGGAACCAATCACGCAAAGGCGGTGGCTAGCAGGCCCTACTAGGGGACCGGCCGCCCCCAGGATCGGTTGCCCCTAGGTTGGCCCTCCCGGGCCTAGCTTCCTCAGGCAGTTCCCCCGCGGTGGTTTCACCTCCTTCCACATTTGTGGATGCTAAAACTGACCACCTTGGGCTATAAATAGAGGGTGCTCCTCCATTCTACACACACCATCATTTGGAGCTACTCACCTCACCTCTCACTTGTATTCCTTGGAAGGCAAGAGCTAGCAAGGAGAGCTTGTCTTGTTGGAAGAAGAGGAACACCTTGGTATGCACACAATGCAGTTCTCTTCCATGTTCAAGTTCTTATTTCATTTATATAGCATGCATATGAACTAGAGTATAGTCTTGTTCATGTTATGATCATGATTTATGAACTAGCATATAGTTTATGTGTTATGTTCTTGACATGTTTATCATTGTTCTTCATCATTCATCGAATTAGTATGAATAGAGGAAGAACTAGGGATGAGGTGTTGGTTCATCGTGCCTTCTCGGTTGCTCTTAACCTAGCCTGTCAATCTGTAGGGTTGGGGTCCACGGGGGTTAGGAGTTGTTTCTAATTACATAGGCGTGGCGCCTGGGTATGCGGTGACTAGTGGATATGTGGGTACTCCATGGATAGAGGGATAGGTGGACAGGTAGTGAAAGCCTTGTCCATCCCTTGCATTCCCCCATGTTCGAGTACTCAGTAGGAGTTCGTAAAGTCTCTATCGGCTGGCAGACCAGCTATGGGGATCACCCTATCATCCCATACTTAGTTCGTATACTAGACTTACTAATCGATGTGTATTAACTGTTCTTTGCATAGCTATGTAAGACCAATGCCTGCTCAGTTAGACATATTCGTTTATTCTTTATTTCTCTTTTATCCTTGAGGTTGGCTCAGATGTGTGTGTCCACTATCTTATGAACCTGACTTACCCCTATTTATGCTATGCATACCTATGCACAATAAGTAATCATGTTTATACCAAAGCTAGATGCATACACCTTGCCCTCTTATGGGAAATTATAAATCCGACACTCTAGAATACTCCGAAGTTGAAATGCTACAATGATAGTTCTATGTAGTTGTGGATTTAAAGGAATATCATGATTTGTGTACCTAAGTACCATTACATAAGGACTATAATCCTCCCTGCACACCATAACGGCGCCAAGCTATAGGTTTGCACACCATGATGGTTAGGAAGGCCAATCATGCACTTCTAGCTATTATTACTAGAAATGCAATACCTTAGCCTTTGTCGATATAACACCCTGATTTTGAACTTTAAATATTAAATGAATTTGATTTTATTTCTATATAGATGCTTTACATTCATAGGCCAATTATAAATGTTTTATGAATTACTTTAAAATATGTAGCACGTTAGAAACCATGCATTGTTGCATGTATGCTGCAGCATAAGTTTCAGTTGACATGGTTGAGCTTGTTGTTTAATCTTTGCATTGCTTTCTAGTTACTAACATGCTCTAACTTGTCCCCCCTAATTCCTAGACTAACTAAACCTAGTCTAACTAGCCTAGGCCGGTCCCTAGTGGGGCTTGGCCACCCCCAGCCTCTACTGGCCAATTATGGCCAGCCCAGCTGGCATGGCTAGCCCCAGCCTGACATGGCCAGCACTGGCCAACCATGGCCAAGGCAGTAGCAGCGCAGCCCGCCAACCAGGCCATCAGGCGCCAGCGTCGCGCAGTAGGCCGCTAGGCCACAGCCCACCAGCTGCCTGGCCTTTGCTCGCGCCACCGCGCAGCAGGCCGAGCGGCCCAGCAACCGCGGCCTCGCAAGCCGCAGGCTGCCCCAGTGCACCCGCGCAAACTCGTTCGCCCGTTTCGGCGCTGCCCACCACCGCTGACAGGTGGGGCCCACCTGAGTAGGGCCCACAGCAACAGTGTCGTCTCCCACACGGAGACAACACTGAGCAGGACTCGGGCTCCGCCCCTGTCGCACCCGCCCGCACATGAACCGAGGACCATTGCACACTATAAAGCATAGTGCGCTGCCCCCTGCGCCGTTTTCTGCAACCCACAACCCTAGCCAACTTCCGGTTCTGCCGAATCATGAAACCCTAGCCGCCGAGCTCGCCGCCGCTGTCGACTTCGCCTTCCCCGCAGCCTGCCGCCAAGGTGAGCACGTGTACGAGCTCCGTGTGACTGCGAGGGTCACGAAGATGCCCTCCGCGGCCGCCTTTGCCCGCCCTGCACGCTGCTGTGCTCCGCCGCTGCCGCTCTCCATTGCGCGTCGCCCCGCCGCTCCGGCCTCACCCCGCCGCAGCCGTGCTACTCATCGTGCGCACAAGCACACGCGTAACACGCACGTGGCCTTAGATTGGTCCCGCCTTCCCTGTAGCCCCACCACCACGAGGTCGCCGCCGGCGACCATGGCCGAGGTTGTCGGGATCTACCCGTCCCGCCGTCGGTCCACCTTGGACCCGTGGACTTGGTCCACGGGGATGGTCCACGGCCGGTCCACCAGACCCGGCCAACCGCGTGTCACCACGCAGCGGTCCGCGTAGTCACCGCCTGGTCGCCGCCAGCACTTTTGTAGAAAAGCCCCTGTGGTTCTCTTTAATTATGATCTAGTTTTTCACAGTTCAAAAGTATTTAGATTTTAGTCCTATTTTCTGCAGATTTGTCCCTAGTCTTGTATAGGCCATAACTTTCATGTTTTAACTCTGTTTTTAGCAAACTTATACTTTTTGGAATCATCTCAACGAGTAGAATAGTTCTATGCTAATGTTTGCTACTTTTATGATGTTTTAGTATACTGTTCTAATTAAAGTACGTTTACTTGTATGTCTTGCTCGTGTTTGATGATTATGGCGTATAGAGAACAAGACGTGGGGTGAACGACGATCAGCAGGACCCGGAGGACTACGTGCACCAGGATATCAACCAAGGCAAGTGTAGGCACCTTTGATCATATTACGCCTATTCACTTTTAATTAATACATTGCATGTGTCTTAAATTGGCAAACCATATGAATGACTAGCTACTCTATCCATATATCACCTACGAGGGTTTTAGTTGATAGGTTATTAGGTTGCTAGTGCTTTAGCTCACCTTTCACCTATTTAATGAAGATAAAACTTGCTTCTTAATATGTTGGAGCCATGGACTCTTGGCTTCGGCAGTTGGAGAAGTTGATGCTGTTCCGCATCGTTGGTTGGTGGTGAATGACGGGAGAAACGGATACTAGTGGGACTCGTGTTGATGAGGGTATCTGTATCTCCTCCCCCTTGTGGTCCTGTTCATGGAGCGGCAACCTAGGACTTTCGTACATCTCCAGGCTAATGGGCACTGGCTTGGTCTATTAGCAGGACCATCATGGGCAGTTGGGTAGCTTACCGATGGGTAACATAGCAATGGCGTGAAGGGTGTTACAAGTTCTACCATGGGAGTTCTAGTTGATCCATAGATTGGGGTAGTGGCTATGAGTACGTCTCTCATGTGCTTGGGACATCACAGATCGGGTTACCGCTGCCTATGACCCTGTGAAAAGCCTCGTTGTGACCTCTGCCAGACTCTCTTGGTAATGGGCTAAGAGGCTGATCCCCTCGGGCATAAAGAGTAATCACAATCTAGAGTGAAAGCATACACCTCTGCACAGAGTTAAAATTGATATATCATCCATGCTCACGATCACGAGCGGCCCAGATCTTCACATGACTTAGCCAAATAGTTTAAGCTGTTAAATCGTGGTGATGTTGTTTGAGGTTGCTACGTTGGGTTTTATTGGGATGGCTATCCTGTGTTCCCTTTGAGATTGCTATCTCATGTTTAATGATATATGCTTATATCTGTGATGTTAAATGACACATTAATTGCTACTTGAACCTTAATAAAGGGTTGGGTGTTTCAACCAAGTTGATTAGCGAATATGCTGCAATAAATTAAATCTTAAGTGTTACATTTAAAATGCTTCCGTAGTCTACCTTTCAGTTGTACTTTGTTTTAGCCTTGCATGTCATTACTTTCAACTGTACTTGTTGAGTTTTGACATGGAACTCACCCTGCTAATTCCCAAATAAAGGATGCTCAAGTGATGACTCGGATGGTGACTTCCCTGAGAACTATCCAGATGTTAGGCGTCATGATACTACCCTCGACCTTCCTGTGGCGAGATGGAGTCGCTACGTCTACGTTGTTTAGTTGCCTTTCACTTTGGACGATGTTATTTATATTCCACTTTACTCTGATGACAGTTATGTAATAATGGTATGATGTAAATGTTATACTATCATTTTATTCGAACAATATGCTTATTGGACTATGTAATTTGTCGTTCATGTGGGTAATTTAATCCGGGCGCACATGAGCTTTTGCCCTGGTTTTAATCCTTCAAAACCATGGTGTGACGAAGTGGTTCCAGAGTCGTGTTGACCGTAGGATCACAAAGCCTTAGTTAGAAACGGCCGTCTTAGGTTGACCTTTTATAAGTTATTACATATCTCATCATTGTTAGCATGTTTCATTTACTATCCTATTCATTACCTTGATAAGCATTTACTTTAGCTATTATTATTATGATTTGTTGATCATTTATTACCTTATCTTAGAATTATTACCTTGCTTTTGTCATTATGATCATTATATGCATGTCTCTATGCTATTTTTGTTTTACTACAAATACCACAGAATGCATGCTATTCTTACTTCAATTTATTTCTAGCTTTTACATCTTTATCTCTAGATATCTATGCATGCAGTCTCCATATATATCATGAAGGGTTATGAGGTTGCTACGCTAGCCAGAAAACAAAAATTTTCAACCTCATAAATCAGGATCTACTGCTAGTTATAGGTTACGAGATTACCACTAGACGCGCAGGTGCAGTGGAAGACGACTCGATGTAGTCATATGCATCACAGCATTGCATGGTCATCCATCACATCAATCCCCTCGCACGGTTCATCCCAGTGCTCCAGATGCAGCACCTCCGAGGAATCCCACACGTGCAGGGAAGAAGAGATGCGCCTCCGGACTACTAGGTCCACGAGGAGCAGAAGGCGCGAGCATGGGGAGGGCGACGGCGGCTGCCAAAGGCATGTCATATCCTGGCTGCGCCCCTACCCCTTACTTATATAGGCGTCCCCAATGAGCTCACGACTTGGAGGCCCATTAGTAACCCTAAGCCATGTCTAATTCGGGTCCAACCCAAATTAGGCTTCCAGCCCCTTAAGCGTGTGACCCTATGGGTTCACGCACACATTAACATGGGCCGAGTACTCCTACTTGCCCAATAGTTGATAGCGGCCTCTAGCAAGGCATGACAACTCCTATGTGCACGCAAAGATCATATCAGACGAACCACTACGACCACATACAAGTTATTCCCTTTGCCACTCGATATATGGTTCAACTCGTGGGTTAACACTTAACCCAAGCATGGCCATGCATTTGTTGATCCAATCACTTGAGTGATCCAGTGATATCTCTCTCATGTAGAGAGGGGCAAATTCCATCTTGATTTTCTATGTCTCAAAGCATGCTTCCCGACCACCCGAAGACCACCTTTATAACTACCCAGTTACGGAGCAGCGTTTGATAGTCCCTAAGTAGGCTGTTTCACATCTTGAGTACATACCACAATCTTAGGTCCAAGGACATAATGTACATGACATGAATAGAGACTTTCTCATGTCAGGTCAGTCCAGCCTACATGTCTCACATGTGCCCACATTATTAGTTTGACATCTCCATGTCCATGACTTGTGAAACATAGCCATCAACTAATACATGTGCTGGTCTAATATTCAAGTGTGTTCTCACAAGAACGCCGACCAGGGACAACTTTAGAATAACCATTCAAGTAATTGAGTTCCACAAACAATTCACATAATCACCAATCAATACAAGTTGTCTATAATGGATATTCAATGAACACTTTATTAATCATGGATACAATCAGAATATCATCATCTACATGATTAGCTCTAGGGAATATTCCTTACAGTCTCCCACTTGCACTAGAGTTAATCTCTTAGATGTCTAATCCCCATAGACCTCATGTGCGCCTCATGCTTAGGCTATGGAATAGCCTTTGTCGAAGGATCTGCTACATTTAAATCTATATGTATTTTGCATAATTTGATCTCTTCTCGTTTCACAAACTCTTGAATGAGATGAAACTTTCGGAGTACATGTTTGTTCTTCTAGTGATCCCTAGGTTGCTTAGCCTGTGCAATTGCCCCATTGTTATCAAAATGTAAATTCAATGGGTCCGACACATTCAAAAACACACCAAGCTCAATGAGGAACCTCCTCAACCAAACACCTTCCTTTGCAGCACCAGAAGCTGCAATGTACTCAGCTTCTACTATAGAATCAGACACCATCTCCTACTTGGAACTTTTCCAGCTAACTGCACCACTATTTATTGTGAACACAAAACCTGATTGAGATAGTGAGTCATCCCCGTCAGTTTGGAAGCTAGCATCGGTGTAACCATTTACAACGAGCTCCTCCTCACCTCCATAGATTTGGAACACATCCTTAGTCCTTCATAAGTACTTTAGGATGTTCTTAACAAGCATCTAGTGAGGTTCACCTAGATTAGCTTGGTGCCTGCTCGCAACACTTAGAGCATATGAGACATCTGGGCGAGTACATATCATGGCATACATGATGGAACCAACGGCCGAAGCATATGGAACCTTACTCATGTGGTTACGCTCTTCATCTGATGAAGGACACTGCTTGTCACTAAAGCGCATACCATGTGACATAGGCAAGAACCCTTTCGTGGACTGTTCCATGTTGAACCATTTCAACACCTTGTCAATGTACATGTCTTGGCTTAATCCTATTAGCCTTCTCGACCTATCTGTATAGATCTTAATTTCCAAGATGTATGCTGCTTCTCCTAAATCCTTCATAGAGAAACTATTATTCAGTGAAGTCTTTACAGATTGCAACATAGGAATATCATTCCTAATCAATAGTATGTCATCCACATACAAGATCAAAAACATAGTAGCGCTCCCACTTACCTTCTAGTAAACACAAGGTTCTTCTTCATTCTGACGGAAGCCAAACCCTTTGACTACCTCATCAAAACAAAGATTCCAACTCTGAGATGCTTGCTTTAAACCATAAATAGATTTCTTAAGCTTGCACATCTTTCCAGCATTATTAGGATCAACAAAACCTTTGGGCTGTATCATATACACGTCCTCTTTCCAAATAGATTTAAGCATCGCTACCGACAAGAACGTCTCGTCGTAGTCAATTCCTTGAACTTGCCAAAAACCTTTTGCAACAAATCGAGCTTTATAGACGTGAACATTTCCATCAATATCCTTCGTCTTTTTAAAGATCCATTTGCTCTCTTTGGGTCTAACCCCATCAGGTGGGTCAACCAAGTTCCAAACTTGATTGTCTCCCATGGAATCTATCTCGGATCTCATGGCACTTTCCCATTTCTCAAAATTTGGATGCATCATAGCTTCCGCATAATCCGTAGGTTCATCATCATCTAACAAAAAAATCCCCATGCAATGCGTGAAGTCTCGCTGATCTTCATGGTTGTGGTGGTGTCTCCACTGCCACGGGTGTCTCAACTTGCTCTTCTACATTAGCATCACTCGTAGAGTCAGTCCCTACTGACTCATACTGAACTTCTTCAAGATACACCTTTTGTCCATTCTTTTCTCTTTTGAGAAACTCTTTCTCTAAGAAAACACCGTTTCGAGTAACAAACACTTTTCCCTTTGATCGGTTATAGACATAATACCCTAAAGTTTCCTTTGGATATCCCATGAAAAAGCACTTTTCTGATTTGGGTGTTAGTTTATCTGATATAAGTCATTTGACATAAACTTCACAACCCCAAATTTTCAGAAAAGACAAACTGGGACTCTTACCAGTCCACATCTCATATGGTGTCTTAACTACGGACTTAGATGGTATCCTATTCAATGTGAAAGCAGCTGTTTCTAGAGCGTATCCCCAAAACAATAAAGATAGGTCTGACTGGCTCATCTTAGACCGAACCATGTCCAACAAGGTCCGATTACATTGCTCAGACACGCCGTTTCTCTGAGGCATTCCAGGTGGCGTAAGCCGTGGAACAATTCCACAACTCTTAAGATGATTGCTAAACTCATGACTTAGATATTCACCTCCACGATCAGATTGCAAGGCCTTGATCTTCTTTCCATGTTGATTCTCTACTTCATTCTAAAATTCTTTGAACTTTTCAAATGTTTCAGACTTATGCTTCATTAGGTAGACATATCCATATCTACTAAAGTCATCAGTAGAATTTATGAAGTATTGAAATCTGCCTCTAGCTATCATGCTCATTAGTCCACATACATCAGTATGTAGAAGTTCCAACAAGTTAGATGCCCTCTCAGGAAATCCTTTGAATGGCGCCTTGGTCATCTTGCCTAGCAAGCAAGCATCACATGTCTTGTATGATTCAAAATCAAACAAAGTGAGAAGACCATCATCATGGAGCCTCTTCATGCGATTCTCACTTATATGACCCAAACAATAATGCCACATATAGGTAGGACTTAACTCATTAAGCCGAGGCTATTTAGCACTAACATTATAGACAGGTGCATCATCAAGATTTAAAATAAATAACCCATTCACAATGGATGCAAAAGCCACAAACACATCATTCTTTGAGATCACACAACCATTGTCTTTACTCGCAAATGAATAACCATCCTTCATCAAGCATGAAGGTGACACAATGTTTCGACTTAAACTAGGAACAAAATAACAATATTCAATTCCAAAATAAATCTTGACGGTAAGGGAAGTTGCATCATCCGAACGTTCAATGCAGCAACTCTTGCACTATTGCCCACGCAGAAATCAAATTCTCCTTTCTCCATGCTTCTACTTCTTATCAATCCCTGCATCGTATTGCAAATATGAGCAACCGATCCGGTATCAAATATCCAAGAATTGATATAAGAGTTAGTGAGGAAAATGTCTATAACATGAACAACAAGAGTACAAGAAGTAGCAGTACCTTTACCGCCGCCATCCTTATCTAAGGACTCCAAGTACTCCTTGCAGTTTCTTTTTGAGTGACCTTTTCCCTTACAATAAAAGAATCTGAATTTGCAGATGGTCCAGCCATGGTAGCAGATGGGTTTGGCTTAGAGATCTCATGTTTAGCCTTGCCCTTCTTCTTCCTCCAAGAATTGCCCTTCCTCTTAAAACAAGGTTGGTTCTGGATCGCCAACACTTGGCTACTGCCGGCACCTTTCTTGATGTCAGCCTCTGCTATTTTTAGCATGCCACACAGTTCATTCAAGCCCGTCTTTGCTCCATGCATATGGTAGTTCGAGATGAAGTTTCCATAGCTGGCTGGAAGTGATGCAAGAATGAAATCTGTAGCCAACTTTTGGCCAATTGGGAAGCCTAGCTTCTCCAATATCTGAGTGTAACCAACCATCTTGACTACATATGGACCAATAGCTGCGCCCTCTGCTAGCTTGGTTTCTGCAAGTGCCTTAGAGACATTGAACCTTTCAGTCCACGCTTGAGTTTGGAACATATCTTCAAGCCCATGATCATATCGTTTGCTGAATGATTGTTGTCAAACTGCATCTGCAGATTAGGTTCCATACAAGCAAGCATGAGGCAACTCACTTCAAGATCCTCATCACATGCTTTCTTGTAAGCGTTTTTCTTAGCAGCAGTTGTATTTTCATTAGGCTCATCTGGTAATGGGGTGTCTAGAATTTCTTCCTTTTTCTCAGCCCTGAGAACAATTTTTAGGTTGCAGATCCAATCCACGTAATTTGTTCCATTCAACTTATCTTTCTCAAGAATTGTACACAAAGAAAATGGTTGATTGCGAGAGGCCATCTACAACGAAAGTAATGCAAAATACTAAGACAATGTATCCATGAAAGAGTAAATTATATCAAAATAAAATCTATTCCCACTAAAATCAATATCCCTCAATTGATACTTAGTGATTCAAGACCCACAACTAACAAGTCAACTAGTGAGCTTTAGCATCACCGCTAGAGACATGGTAGATCGGTAAGCAACACCTTGCTAATCATATCACATATGACTCTTATTGTTGGGCAGCATCTCTATGCTACTCTCAACCTACCCATGCTCCAAGGTCCCTAACCGTTAGCATGACCTTGTTTAAGTAATCAAACCTTCTTGCTGTAAGTATCCGATACGAACCTGCCTAGTCGAGGAAAACCAGTGGAACCCTAATTTCATAGACCCACCATCGATTGTACAAGACTTATGATAGTGCAAGGTTTGGGGAAGCATTTAACTTAAACATTGCTGAGGGATCATTCTACTTCACTACCACACTCATGTAGACAAAAACATAATATCATGTGAAAGTAGAACATTGTAAGAACGACATAACACAGACATGACTTGGTATAGCCCATTATTCCTTTGGGGATCTCCATCTCCTTCAATCTATGCATCATGGTGATCTCCATCTCCATGATTCGAGTATGCCATCCTTCAGTTATGATTCCACCAAGACTAGCTACTACTAGCACAAGTAAAATGAAATTACATAGTCGCAGATAGATCATCACAGATTGGCACACAGGCCATTACATTAATTTTGAAAATATGTATGTGGCTCCTGCCCATATTGTCCTCATGACATGCAAGCCATGAATTAAATACATACATGCATCACATACACATAAGGGTTGTACCAGTCATCAATACCGGCAAAACAGAGTTATCCGAATCCGACGTCTAATCTTGCAACGCAAAAAACTCTATTTTCTAAGCCTTATTTTGCAATTCTAAGTTTGCCAAATGCAGCAAAGCCATAGAGAACCAGCTGTAAAATTTTGTTCTCTACATTTTCATTTAGAGTTCATCTCAATCTGAGTTATGGTTCAAATGTCATGACTATTTTACCGAACAACACTTTTCTCAAAAAATCGGCGCCCGACAGTAAATTCCATCTACCACCGCTGCGCATCATATGTGCTTGGCACTTGACCTAGGGTTCAATTTGATCAATCTAATTGATCTCTAACTCACCATGACTAGATTTACATGAATCACTTAACTCGGATGGCGGAATTTCGACCGGTGCGAGTAGATCATTTCAAGACCAACATGGCAAGATGGCGAACCAAGGTTAGAGACTCATCTACAACCACGCATATCACCATACGCACAAAACTAAACCTATAATGAGGCAGTAATGGCTCTAATACCACTGAAGGGTTATGAGGTTGCTACGCTAGCTAGAAAACAAAAATTTTTGACCTCATAAACCAGGATCTACTGCTAGTTGCAGGTTACGGGATTACCACTAGACGCGCAGGTGCAGCAGAAGATGACTCGATGTAGTCATACGTGTCACAGTAGGCAGTGTAGTTGCATGGTCATCCATCACCTCAATACCCTCGCACGGTTCATCCCAGTGCTCTAGATGCAGCACCTCTGAGGAATCCCACACATGCAGGGAAGAAGCGATGCACCTCCAACTGCTAGGTCCGCGAGGAGTAGAAGGCGCGAGTGTGGGGTGGGTGACGGCGGCTGCCAAAGGCATGTCACATCCTGGCCGCGCCCCTACCCCTTGCTTATATAGGCGTCCCCAATGAGCTCATGAGTTGGAGGCCCATTAGTAACCCTAAGCCATGTCTAATTCGGGTCCAACCCAAATTAGGCTTCCAGCCCTTTAAGCGCGCGACCCTATGGGTTCACGCACACATTGACATGGGCTGAGTACTACTACTCGCCCAATAGTTGACAGTGGCCTCTAGCAAGGTGTGACAACTCCTATGTGCACGCAAAGATCATATCAGACGAACCACTACGACCACATACAAGTTATTCCCTTTGCCACTCGATATATGGTTCAACTCGTGGCTTAACACTTAACCCAAGCACATCCATGCATTTGTTGATCCAATCACTTGAGTGATCCAGTGATATCTCTCTCGCGTAGAGAGGGGCAAATTCCATCTTTATTGTCTATGTCTCAAAGCATGCTTCCTGACCATCCGAAGACCACCTTTATAACTACCCAGTTACGGAGCAGCGTTTGATAGTCCCTAAGTAGGCCATTTCACATCTTGAGTACATACCACAATCTTAGGTCTAAGGACATAACGTACATGACATGAATAGAGACTTTCTCATGTCGAGTCAGTCCAGCCTACATGTCTCACATGTGCCCACATTATTAGTTTGACATCTCTATGTCCATGACTTGTGAAACATAGCCATCAACTAATACATATGCTGGTCTAATATTCAAGTGTATTCTCATAAGAACACTGACCAGGGACAACTTTAGAATAACCATTCAAGTAATTGAGTTCCATAAACAATTCACATAATCGCCAATCAATACAAGTTGTCTATAATGGATATTCAATGAA
The DNA here is from genome assembly GCA_023333625.1 of Bothriochloa decipiens. Classification (NCBI taxonomy): domain Eukaryota; kingdom Viridiplantae; phylum Streptophyta; class Magnoliopsida; order Poales; family Poaceae; genus Bothriochloa; species Bothriochloa decipiens. The sequence goes on from CM041628.1 coordinate 51,403,133, forward strand.
CACTTTATTAATCATGCATACAATTGGAATATCATCATCTACATGATTAGCTCTAGGGCATATTCCCAACATATCATCCTTTGATCATAGACATATTTATTTTCTTTATCATGATTTATTAACTGTTTGCCGCATGTCTTTGATCTCTACATACTAGTAGATGGTGCGCCAGTTTCTGACCTGTCGCAAGAGCTCCACTGGCTACCGTCGTTCTTGGCATCCCATAGAGTACCCGATGACCGGACACGTGCACCACTACGAGTTCTGACCTAGCCAGCACCCTTACGACGGTGTGATCCTCGGACATGGGTGTCAGTACGTATAGTGCTAGCTCTAGTCCCGCAGCAACAGGCGGAGGACCAGGATAGCAGCAGGTGCCCAACCATGGTGCACCAGGAGGAGGTCCAGGTGCAGGAGGCTCTGGAGCACCAGGTGCTGGAGGACCGGCCGATCCAGGAGGTCCAGGAGGGCCAGGAGGACCTAGCGGCCCAGGAGGTGCTAGAGGCAATGGAGTCCAGGGTGTGTACCTGGCACACGATAGTTGGATTGTCACCCTCACTGTTCGTGACGGTGGCGATGACTTCTTCCACGCTCAACTTATGAGGCTACTTCACTAGCTCTTCATCCATGGGATGGTCAAAGTTTAGTACTGTAGCAAGTTCTGGAGCCACCCTGTGTACACAGATTTTTGGAGGGTTGGGTGCTGTGTTGGATGCCCCAACCCTATACTTCATGCTCTTTGAGTTGCTTCAGTCCATGAGACGCCAGCAGACAGAGCTACCCAACTGGCAGGCATCATGGATGTAGCACGACAGGCCCTATTTGCTTATAGGGATCAGTACTTTCACCTGATCAATGAGGATGCACATCGCTACTACCCTCACCATAACCGTGGTCAGATTTATGCTAGAGTTGCTTCTACTACTTGGGAGGACCCAAGGTTGCGTGCCATAATTCAGCTCATGGCACAACTGAGCACTGAGCTGAACTTCACTCTATTGGAGCTACGTCAGGTGCGTCTACAGTTAGATGAAGATAGGAGGAGGTTGGCATAGCTTGAGGCATAGATCACTGGAGTGGCGCCATGTCGTTACCCAGGAAATGGGTACCCCAAACCCTTGGTTTACCGGGCTAAACCCCGCAAAATCAGCAACACGAACCCTCTAGTGACCTCCCACGTTAACGTTCAAAGGCACACAGGCTAAGGCATATTGGGCTGACCCATGGACGGGCTATGATGGCCCAAAGCTAAAGCCTGCTCGAGGGGCTACCACACGGACTGGGACTGTACACTCGAGGGTACAACTCGGGCGACCCCTCGAGTACGGAACTTCGCCCGGCGAACGAGCCTGCCCTCGAGGACGGAACTTCATTCACGCGAATGGACAGTCCTCGAGGACAGTGCACCCCTTGGCCGCCGACTCTCCTGTACGGATCCAGGCGCGTTTAATGCATTTTACCTACCCCCACCTAATCGTATGGCCATAGTTACGGTAACAGTTGTGGGTGTGGCGGTCAAATCTTGCTTTTACCGCCCATGCCCTGGAATCCCGCAGGTCGTACTTCACTGTTGCGCCATGCCGAGCACTGTGTCCCGTCCAGCACCCCCTCGAGACGCATAAATTAGCACGTTCCCCGCATTTCCTAGGGTTTGACCTTATCCGGTGAGGCTCGACCCTCTCGACTCGACCCCCTCGACTCGAGCCAGACACTCGACCGCCACCCCTCGACTTCGTCGGACGAACCCTCGAGCGGGACTCCAACGACTTCGGGCTACACTTCAACAACTCCCGATGTGACGGCTGCAGAACCTCCCGTGCCGACGTACATCTCTACAGCAGCACCGACGTGATCGGCCTCAACGTCATACGTCACCAGCCATGTGAACTCTAAATATATGTACTCCTGTGCCCCTCCTTCACCTATAAAAGGAGGCGCCAGGACGTTAGGAAAGGGGGAAAAAGAGGAGAACGGACGGGAGGATCTAGAGCATAGAAACGCTAAGGCTTTAGATCACAAAACAATACCGTGAGACAGTGTAAAGTAGAGAGCTAGGCACCCGGAACGCCCAAGCTCCAGCTCACGCTCCTCACACCTGCTTGTATTTCCCCTGTACTAGCACTTCGGTGCAAGATAACATGAACTATCCTCCCCCCACTGGACATAGGGCCTTCTTTGCCCGAACCAGGATAAATCGCCGTGTCCTTCTTGCATCACCCACCGGATTAAGGGAGCACGCAATTACGAATATTACTCATTGGTTTTAACACCTGGGGGTCAAAACACCGACAGTTGGCATGCCAGGTAGGGGAACCGCGTGTCACTAACGATTTCCCGCCATTTTTTTGGATGGGCGACTTTGTTTCACCACTTTCGTGCGCTACGGTGATCTGGTTTGGGAGCCTCGAGTTCATGTCCCTCAGCCAGGGCTATGACATGACCCTGCTCTCAGTCAGTAACCCAAACGGAGGTCCCGGTACGCCCCCACGCTCATGGGGGCCCGCTCGCCAGTCTCACCACCATGCTGCCACATCCAGAAGGAGGCACGATCGACACCGTCATCGCCATCAACCTAAGTTGAGGATGGTTCCCGCCACTTTCTCCTCGCCCCTGACTGAAGAAGAGGAACCCCTTGTTGGGGGATTGTCTAACCCGAGTTCAGAGGTAGAGGGCGAACCGGTAGGACCCCACCACAACCCCAACTCCTCCTTCGTAGTACACTCATCGAAGGAGCGCAACGAAGTCCCCGCTCGATCGAGCCCGCTTCCGCACGAGCTGTTCGAGTGTCGTCGGCGGCCTTCATTCGACTTCAATGATCCCGCGACGACGATCTCGACAGCGACCCACTCCAACATGAGCACGTTAGAGGACCACCCAGGTGCCCTTCTCCCTACAATGATGGACGTGGGGACTGTCACACCAGCCTCCGAGGGCTTGGCCTTTGCGAGAGCGCCCGGCCCCTGGAGGTACACCGTCGGCACACTCCGACGGCAGCTGCAAGAAGAGGCGTGGGGACAATTCCCTGTTTTTTGCTGCGGCGACCCCGACTCTGACTCTGATCATTGGGATCCTACCCGCGAGTGCCTCCACATCGATGGTGATATCGACTCCGATCAGGACACCATCGATCCAGTGGCCGGGGCAGCTACCGCTGCGGCGGGAGGTGCTCTCCCCAGAGCAGAGGACCAACAACCAGACGCACCCCAAAAGGCGTGCCCCTGTCCTGGCAAGCAGGACGCACAGCTGGCACAAATTCGGGAGTTGCAGGTGAAGCTCACCGACGAGCAGGAATGATTGCGCCTACTCGAGCTAACCCTCGAGCAAGAGCGACGATCGCCCGGTGGTAAAGCCCGAGCCAGGGCCCAAGAGGTCAACCGGCAGATCAACGAGGCTGGGGCACCCGAGCAACCTGCCAACCGTTATCCCCGAGCAAGCCAGAACATTGTCGCGGCGGCTATGCTCCTTCGTAATATGCCTGCGCCATCCAACTCGCAAGCTCGGCGGATACAACGCGAGGTCGAGGATCTCCTCCAAGTTGCTGCTGTTTAGCAAGCCAAGAGCTCAGCCTCGAGGCGTCGAGGGGCAGCCTCCGAACCTCAGGTTGAGCCCTCCCAGCCCGAAAGGGAGAGCTCGGTCGATCAGGGGGCGGCCCCCGACCGAAGAAGCCGGCCCGAGAACGTATCAACGACGACCGCGGTCCCCACGACACGCACCTTGACATTGTTGAGAACCGCAGACGCAAGTATGGGGATGCCGAGGATCGAGGGTACAGCACCCATCGTGGAGGATGTTACGACAGCGATGAAGACCGACAGGCCCCGGAGCCACCGGGTCCCCAAGTCTTCAGCAGGACGATCCGCTACGCCCAGCTGCCCGACAAGTTTCGACCCCCACGAGCATCGTCAAATACAACGACGAAACCAATCCCGAGCTCTGGCTAGCCGACTTTCGGCTGGCTTGTCAGGCGGGCAGGGCACATGACGATCACATCATCATACGTCACCTTCCCCTATTCCTGTCCGACACCACGCATAGGTGGCTCGAGGAGCTTCCCCCTGACTAGATTCGCGGCCGGGTCGACCTTGTCCGGATCTTTGAGGGGAACTTCAAAGGTACCTACGTGCGTCCCGGGAACTCCTGGGAACTGCGCAACTGCAAGCAGAAACCAGGGGAGTCTCTCCGCGACTTTGCTTGATGATTCTCCAAGCTCCGCATCGAACTACCCCACATCTCTGATCTCGACGTCATTCTAGCATTCGTTGTGGGTACAACCTGCAAGGACCTAGTTCGCGAGTTGGGGCGTAACTGCCCCAACACCGTCGACGAGCTCATGGATGTGGTCGCCAACTACGCGGCCGGCGAAGAGGCGGTCGGCGCCTTCTTCAGCGATGGGAAGGACAAGGGAAAGGCGTCGGCAGCCGACGATGCCGGAGGCTCAAGCAAAGGGCCAAAGAGAAACAACAAGAAGAAGAAAAATTAGCAAGGCAAGCGTGAGGCTGCAGAAGATGATCTCGTCGCAGCAACCGAACGCAAAAGACCTCGAGGTCCCCCCAAGGGCGCCATCTTCAACAAAATGCTCGAGGAGCCCTGCCCATATCACAAGGACGGGGCAAAGCACAAGCTTAAGGACTGCTGCATGCTTCGAAAGAACTTTGAGCAAGTGGGCGTGAAGAAAGGTGACAACAAGAAAGACCAAGGCGGCGGTGAGGGAGACAACGGGGAAGACGGAAAATTCCCCAAAGTCTATGACTGCTACATGATCTACGGGGGCCCCTCGACCCAGCTCACGCCTCGACAGTGCAAGCGGGAGTGTCGAGAAGTCTTCTCCGTCCGAGTCGCGACACCTCACTACCTCGACTGGTCTAACGCGCCCATCACGTTCGACCGCGATGACCATCCGGATCGTGTCCCCAACCCCGAGGCCTATCCGCTCATCGTCGACCCAATCATCATGAACACCCGCCCCTTGAAGGTCCTCATGGACGGCGGCAGTAGCCTGAACGTCATCTACCTCGAGACCCTCGACCTCCTAGGAGTCAAGAGGTGCTAACTTCGACCCAGCGCCGGGGGATTCCATGGCGTCGTGCCGGGGAAAAAGGCCCTCCCCGTTGGCCATATCGACCTTCCTATCTGCTTTGGCACCCCTGCCAACTTCAGGAAAGGGACCCTCACCTTTGAGGTGGTCGGGTTTCATGGAACGTATCACGCTATCATCGGCCGATCGGGCTACGCGTAGTTCATGGCGATCCTGAACTACACCTACCTCAAGCTTAAGATGCCAGGGCCCAAGGGTGTCATCACCATCGCCTCCTTCTACGAGCACGCGTACGACTGTGACGTCGAATGCATCGAGTATGGAGAGGCCGTCAAGCAAAATGCCATGATAGCCACGACCCTCGAGCGCCTCGCCGACGAGGTCCCAGATCCCAAGCGGCACGCCGGCAACTTTGAGCCAGCACAAGACACCAAGAAAGTCCCCCTCGACCCAAGCTGCCCCGGCGAGAAGGTGCTAACAATTAGTGCCAACCTCGAGGGCAAATAGGAAGCCATGCTCATCAACTTTCTCCGTGCGAACGCCGATATGTTTGCGTGGAGTCCTTCGGATATGCCGGGCATACCGAGGGAAGTCGCTGAGCACGCCTTGGAGATCCGGGCCGGGAAGTCGACAAGGAGAAGCGCAGGATCATCCTTACACATCACAAGCTCCAGCACTACTTCCTCAGCCACCCGGTTATCGTGGTATCTTCGTTCCCCTTGGGGGAGATCATCCATAATCGGGAGGCCGTTGGAAGGATTGCTAAGTGGTTGGTCGAGCTCATGGGTGAGACCATCACCTACGCACCACGGAAGGCCATCAAGTCCCAAGTGCTGGCAGATTTTGTCGCTGAGTGGACCGACACTCAGTTGCCACCAGTTCAAATCCAAGCCGAGCTGTGGACAATGTACTTCGACGGGTCACTCATGAAGATAGGAGCAGGCGCGGGCTTGCTCTTCATCTCACCCCTCGGAGTCCACATGCGCTACGTCATTCACATCCACTTTGCCACTTCTAATAACATCACGGAGTATGAAGCTCTCATCACTGGATTACGAGTTGCCCTTGAACTCGGGGTCCGATGCCTTGACGTTCGAGGCGACTCTCAACTAATCATCGACCAAGTGATGAAAGCCTCGAACTGCCACGACGCCAAGATGGAAGCCTACTGCAACGAAGTGCACAAGTTGGAAGACAAGTTTCATGGCCTTGAGCTTAGTCATATTGCTCGACGATACAATGAAGCCGCAGATGAGCTTACAAAAATCGCATCGACTCGAGGTACAGTCCCTCTGGACGTATTCTCGAGGGACCTCTTCGAGCCCTCCATCGATTTGGGCTCGGGGGCTTGCACTATGCCCTCGAAGCTCCACCCCATGACCTCGACTGGGGCCCCCTCGACCAGGGCCCAGGTTATGGAGATCCAGGGGACTCCTCCTCCGTCGAGCCCACCGCCAGATTGGCGAGCCCCTTTCCTCGACTGCCTCATTCAGGGAGAGCTTCCAGAGGACCGAACCGAAGCTCACCGGATCGCACGACGGGCCAAGTCCTACGTCATCTACGGTGATGGCAAGGAACTCTACAGGCGAAGCCCTTCAGGTGTTCTTCAGCGCTACATTACTATCGAAGATGGCAGGAGGCTCCTCGAGGACATACACTCGGGGGCCTGCGGCCATCACGCAGCGCCAAGGACCCTCGTAGGCAATGCCTTCCAACAGGGTTTCTATTGGCTGACCGCTGTTTCTGACACCACAAACATTGTCCGCTCGTGCAAAGGGTGTCAATTTTATGCCAAGAAGACGCACCTCCCTGCTCAAGCCCTACAAATGATCCCCATCACCTGGCCATTCATGTTCTGGGGGCTCGACCTCGTTGGTCCTCTCAAGAGGACAACCAAAGGGTACACACACCTACTCCTTGCCATCGACAAGTTTACCAAATGGATCGAAGCCCGGCCTATTAGCAACATCTGCTCCAAATGGGCGGTCGAGTTCTTCACTGACATCATCCGTCGCTTTGGGGTCCCAAACATCATCATCACAGACAATAGCACACAGTTCACCAGCAAGAAGTTCTTGGATTTTTGTGATCGCCATCACATCCGTGTGAATTGGTCCACGGTTGCACATCCTCGAACTAACGGCCAGGTCAAGCGCGCCAATGGCATGATTTTGCAGGGCCTCAAGGCAAGGATCCTCAACCGCCTTAGCAAGCATAGAAAAAATGGGCCGTGGAGCTGCCTTCGGTCCTATGGAGCTTAAGGACAACACCTAGTCGAGCCACGGGGTTCACCCCATTCTTCCTGGTCTATGGGTCCGAGGCCGTCCTCCCCACTGACCTCGAGTATGGTTCCCCTCGACTAAAGGCGTACAATGAGCAAAGCAACAAAGAAGCCCTCGCAAATGCCATCGACCAGCTCGAGGAAGCTCAAGACATGGCACTAATTCACTCCGTGAGGTATCAGTAGAAACTTCGACGCTACCACGACAAGCACGTGCGCCCGAGGGACTTCCAAGTTGGAGACCTCGTCCTAGGTCGACGACAGAGCAACAAGGGACGTCACAAGCTGACCCCGCCATGGGAAGGCCCATACACCGTAGCTGAGGTGCTAAAGCCCGGGACGTACAAGCTCGCTAACGACAAAAGTGAAACCCTCACCAACGCATGGAACATCGAACAGCTACGTCGTTTCTACCCTTAGGGCACCAATGTCCTCGTACATTCTTGCATGTTTTGTACATTTTTGCATGGCAAATATAAGGAGTACTTTCGATTATAAGTTCAAACCCGTTATTGTACATGCAAGAGGTAGCCTCGACCCTGTCTCGCCAGAGTCGAGCCTCCCTCGGGGGCTAATGGGGGAACCCCCTAAGTTCCTAAAAATACGAACGATTTTTTTTAAAGTTCGAGCGTCTCCTTTCGCTTCATGACTAAGTAGAAAATGCCTCGAACTCCCTAGAGGGTCGAGGGCTATCAAGCCGGGAGCTCTCCTACGCCTCCGGGCTATGGTACCTCCACTCGCTCCCCCTCAAGGGATACGAGCCTGCGTCGAACACTTAGTCGAAAAGCAAAAGTCAGGCGATCAAAACTCGAGCACCTCTTCTTTCTCACGCCTCAATACGCTTCGCGACTAAGTAGAAAATGCCTCAAACTCCCTAGAGGGTCGAGGGCTGTCGAGCCGGGAGCTCTTCTATGCCCCCGGGCTACGGTACCTCCACTCTCTCCCCCTCGAGGGATACGAGCATGCGTCGAAAACTTAGTCAAAAAAGCAAAGTCTAGGTGAAAGAAAGCAAAGAAGGCTTGAAAGTAAAATGACAAATTGCATTACGATAGATGCATTTATGCTCAAAAAGGCTTTCGAAGCCACATTGAATATAAGTTATAAAAAACTAACTTATTACACGGGCATCTTCGCCTAGCCTCGCCTTACAGGCCCGCTTCGTCGCCGCCCTCCTCGACGCTGTACCCTTCATCCGCGAGGGGGAGGACTTCATCCACGAACAACTTCACCAGCGCTCCCCCAGCCTCTCGGCGTCATTGATGAGGCCTCGGCATCGCTCCTCATTCTCAGTGTCGATCTTCGAGATATCGGGAACAAAGCCTTGGGCGACCACGTCCATGTCGAAGATGAAGCCAGAGGAGACTACTGCCAGCGCCCGCTTCACACCAGTATGAAGCACCTCCCACACGCGATCACGAAGGGTGGCATCGAGGTAGTAGATCTGGTCGACGAGCGCGGCACCTGGGATGTCTTCTTCAGCACCCTCGACGGGCCTGATCTCCCAGGAGGCACAGAGCCTGTCGAGGGCAACCCGGAGCCAGCCGAGAAGTGCCCCCTCCGCCATGAGGCTCTCCTGCAGTGCCTTGGTGGCGGTTTGGGTAGCACGCAGCTCGGTCTCAAGGCCTAAAACACAAAACAAGAGTTAGATAAACCATACGGGAATAAAAAAGATCAAAAGCTCTTCAAGGAACTCACCAGCACAGCGAGTCTCGAGGGCGTAGCGATCCCCCAGCATGGCGTCGCGCTCCCCCCGAGCCTCATCTCGCTCCCGCTGGGCCTCCTTGAAGGCCCGGGTCATCTCCGTCTTCTCGCAGCGAAGGGTCTCGAGGGTGCCATCAGCCAAGATGATGGCCTGCTCCTTCTCTTGGAGGGTAGCCTTCATCGCCTCGAGCTGGGTTTCCAGGCTAGCGGCTCGGTTTTTCTCCTCCTAGGCCAAGGTAGGGAGGGTGTTGTGCGCCGTGGAGACTTCAGCGAAATTGGCCTCGAGCGAGCGGATACGCTCCATGGAGCCTTGAGCCTCCCCCACCAGTAGCTCGACACGCTCCTTGGCTCGGATGCTCTCGCCCTTGGCCCTCTCTGCTTCGGCCTTGGCCGCGTCAGCTTCCTCCTTGGCATGCTTGAGCTCCTCCTTGAGTTGGGCGGCTTCACCTCGAGCAGCCTCGGCATCCTCCTTCGCCCGGGCGGCCTCCTCTTTGGCTTTGGCGGCCTCCCCCTGGTCCACTTCACCTCCTCCTCGACCTCGGCCACTCTGCCCTGCGCAGATTGACCGGCTTCGAGTTGGTGAAGCACTTCCTCTCCGCTGTTCAGCGTGTCATGGAGGAAGTATGACTTGGAGTGGGAACACCTCTGCACCTCCTGGAGACAATAAATCGAGGGTTCAGGCATTCCATACAAAAGAATTCGAAAAACTACATACGGTCTACACAGGGACTCACCGTGAGATTCCAGTTGAGGCCTTCGGCAAGCTCGATGCCTAGCTTCAGCAAGTGCTACAGCCTCGCCCGGTACCGCTCCGCGTCCTCCCAGCACCTGACTTCCACTGGGTCGTCCACCTCGATCCCCGGAGCGCTGGAGTCACCAAGCTCCTAGAGTACGATGCGCTCTGTGCCCCAATGTGGGAGGACCGTCTTGACCTCGGTTCGCGCCAGGGACTCGATCTCATCCACCACATCGCGTGGGATGCCGTAATGCTCGGCTAACTCCGCCGGGGTGCTAAACTCCGATGCGGCGCCGACATCCCTCAGCCCGGGGTCAGAAGTCGACCTCCTCGGCAGGCCAGAAGCCGCCGTCTCCTCTGGCTGCTCCATCGACGGCTGCGGCGGCTGGCTCGACGCTGCTTCTGGTGCCTTCAGGGGCGGCGGAGGTGTTGAGGCCGTCGCTTCCCCCAATGCCACGTCCTGTGGCGCTAGCACGTCCACGTCATGTGGGCTTGGTACCGAGGCCTCCTCCAATTGCACCCCCAGCAGCCGCGGGACCGTCGACGCCTTCGACGTCATTTCTTGTTCGGCCAGCAGCTCATCCAGAGTGATCACGGACACCCATTGCTTGGGCAGTCCTAAAGTCCCCTCTGTCTCCGATGTCTCGGCCGGCTGCTGTGCCGGCGGGTCCAGCGGTGCCGTGTCCCCCGGCGGTGTCTGCTGCACCTGTTGATGCTGGGGCTGGCCTCCGGTTTTCTCCTCCTCTTCCCGTCGCTCCAGCGGCTCTTTCTCCCCCTCCCGCTGCGACCACGGCAGCTCTGCTTCTAGCAGGGCCCCCTGCTCCTGCTTCCTTTGGGCCTCGAGCTCGTGTAGCCCCGCCAGCCAGGGTCTCCGCTCTCTCATCGAGGGGGAAGGGTTGTGGTCTCCTCACCCTCGAGGTCGATGACAGCTACCTCCTCTCCCGGCTCGTGGCCCTCGGGGGCTCCCGCCTTGGGTGCGGGGATCGAGGCCTCCGGTCGGCCAAGAGCGGAATCTCCCGACGTCGGGGCTCCGCCCCTTGGCGACGGGCCGAGCTCGAGGACCGCGGATGATGACATCAAGGAGGCGCTCCCTCCCTCTTGCGTCCTCCGTGGCTCGAAGTTGCCACCCGTCACGGCCCCCGAGACGCTCGCCATAGCTCCGAGGGCTGAGGACAACTACTTGGCTTCCCACGGAGCCAAGGGCCTCGACGTCGCACCTGTGACCGAGGCCTCCATCTTCGCAGCTGCATCCACCTTAAGCCGCTTAGCCGGCTCAAGAGACGCCTCCTCGATTTGGTGCTTGGGCCTGGATGGGAAGCAGGACGGCAAAAAGCTTAATAAACTGCACAAGAAGGATGCAACGAAAAAGAATTGAATCAACAACACTTACCCAAAGGGAATAGAGGCCTTTTGGGTCCCCCTCGAACCGCCAGCAGATCTCGAGACCCCTCCCAAAGCTGAGCTCTTCCCGGGGCTGAGGCTGCTCGGGGCCATCGGTGGGGTCGCCGCGCCTCCCTGCTCCGACGGGGCCTCCTGAGCACGGCTCTGCTCCGCCCATGTTGACGATCGGGACCGGGTTTCCTGGGTCGAAATGGGTGGGGTCCTGCCTCGAGTACGACGGGAGGGGGGTGAACCCCCTCGAGTCGAGGCGTCGGCCCACCTTTTCCCATGCCGGTGCTCCGAGGCCGATGTTCCTGGCTGGGGGGCGTGCTGCTCCATCGCCTCCTGCACGAAGGGGAGGTCAGCATGGGAGGAACCCGACAAGATGAGCTCGAGACACCCCGCCACCCCTCGACGTCATCGCTGTCATTGTCAACATCATCTTCATCTCCCTTGGACGAGGGAGACTTCTCCTCCAGGAGCCCGTCACGCCTCTGCTGAGCGTGGCGCCTCGCAAGCCTTTCGCGCTCCCAAAGCTTCTTGGCCTTCTTCTTCTCCTCTTCATCCTTATGCCGCTTTTCTTGCTGGGCGTTGAAGCGTCTTACCTGACGATCGGGAGCGTCCTCCCTCAGCGGGGGCCTCGATCTCCGGTAGTCGATTCTCCCCTACACAAAAATGTTTAGTCACAGGGACAAGAGAAGGGGGCAGAATGAAAATGCGAAAGGCACAAGTCGGGGCACTCACCAAGTCGAGGCAACCCTCCTCCGGCCGCATGGGGAGGCGGTTGACGTCTTCTACCCTAAACGAGCCCGCGACCATCCCCTTTACCCACCCAACGACTTCCATGGCGGACGGCTTCTCGCCGGACATCTGGCACCTCTCAAGAACCTCGGGCGCCGCCGAGGGGAGCATCTCGTCCAACCGTAGTGGGCGCTCCATCAGAGGGAGCACCCGTCGACATTGGAAGGCCGAGACCACCACACCTGCCATCAGGCCTGTAGCTCGAAGGGCCTTCATCGCGACGACGAGGGAACGAAGTCAACGCTGAAGATCTCTCGCGACACTGCGTGGCTAGTTGAATGGACGCTCAGTGATAAGCCACCTGTTGTACGGCGGGAGGTAGCCTCCGTCGTTGTGAAGGTAGAACCATTGCTCGTCCCACCGGGAGTGGTTGGACATCAACCCGGTGGGGATATACTCGCGTGGCTCCTCTGACTTTCCGGTCTTCAACATGAAGTTGAGGCAGCCCGCTCTGACGACTCGCCTTATTCCTGGTGCCACCGGGGAGGCGAACCACTCCCCCTTGTAAAGATGGAGCCACAGCTCCCAATGTGGCGCCATCCCAAGGTAGCCCTCGCCGACGGCCGTGAAGATGGTGGCGTTGGAGATGGCGTTGGGGGAGAAATGTTGGAGCTCGACGCCGTAGAAGTTTGTCAACCCCCGCATGAACTCACTTGGGGGTACACCGAACCCATGCCGATGATATTTGAGGAAGCTCACCACATAGCCCTCCGGTGGGTTCGGCTCTTGGTGGTTCCTCGGCGGCGCAATCCACTTTGACCGATTCGGATTGGTGATGGGGTGGAGAAGTCCTTCTCCCACCAGCTTGCTCAGCCTTTGCTGCGTCACGGTCGACAGGCGCCAGGGTTCAGTGGGCTGGAGGACGGGGGCCATGGCAACAGCGGTGGCACGGATCCGCTCGGCGGACGCGGCGGCAGCAGCAACAACACAAATCTCCTCGGCGGACGGATGATCGGGAAGGTTCCCAATTGTGATTTCTTGCTCTAAGTTTCTACCCTCATGCACGCAGGAAAGCAAGAATTCAGGAGAATGGCAAAGGTGGGGCCGAACAGCGCTTGTCCCCCTCCGTTTTTATACCCGGGAAGAGCAACGGGCGGAGTCCGGCGGCAGGGAAAAGGTAACTTCCTGCAATTAATGCGCTTACCTGACCGTCCCCCCTCGATCCTTGACTGAATGCATGTGTCACACCTCTGGCAAAGAGCTGTTGCTTGGGCCCACCACGATCGCACTAAGGCCTTCTCCTCAAAAGGCGTGTCCAACGATAAGAAAAAAGAGCCGCTACTCGCCAACGGAGATTTCTACGAAAGGTAAAACGGGCTCTGGCACCACCTCAAAGTCTCGAGGGAGCAAAGGCCGGCCCTCGAGTGAGGGTTCAATGGCCGCCCTTGAGAACCAAAAAAAATCTGGCTCCGGCCCTAAGCCTCGAGGGAGCGAAGGCTGGCCCCACGATCAGGGTTCGACAGCCGCCCTCGAGCACCCGAGTCAGGGGTGACCAAGGGGGAGCCAACACAAGGCCTTGCTCTAGAATGAACTCTCAAGACCCCTTTGGACACATCCAAGGTGAAATGCTACGGACTTCATGGAATCCCCCGAAGGGAGGCATCGAGCCGCTGAGACCTATCGAATGGAATCGGTATCCGTAAGACCATGCGTTTTGCTCTAATGAGACCGCCTCCGGGCCACCAGCCGACCTCTATCGAACGAGGAACGGGCTCTCACTTGGATTTTCCTGTTACCAGCTCACTGAGAACTTCGCAGCTCGCCCTATCGAGGGTAGTCCTATGCTTCTTGCCTCACATCCGATCGCAAGGACTCGTGAGATGAATGCCGAGGCCGGCAATGCCCTAGCCGCACGAGGTTCGGCACCCCTCAATGAAAGAGGGTCAAAAATCCCCCGGGGGCTCGGTGTCCCGACGCACCCCTCGGTAAAGCGCTATGACTCCAGTTCAGGCCTGTACCCGACTGGACAAGCACCCCTCGACCAAAGACAAATGAAGCCCTCATAGGAGTCTTCCGACTCCTACGAGGCCTCAGGGGCTACCCCGGCGGGGGTCGCTCGTACGCCCCCCATGGAAAGATCCGAATCACGTCCCATTTCTGATTCTTGACCCCCTGCTCGAGTGCCATCACTCGCGCAGGGGCTCAGGGGCTACTGTCGTTACCCAGGAAATGGGTACCCCAAACCCTTGGTTTACCGGGCTAAACCCCACAAAATCAGCAACACGAACCCTCTAGTGACCTCCCACATTAACGTTCGAAGGCACACAGGCTAAGGCATATTGGGCTGACCCACGGATGGGCTACGATGGCCCAAAGCTAAAGCCTGCTCAAGGGGCTACCGCGCGGACTAGGACTGTACACTCGAGGGTACAACTCGAGCGACTCCTTGAGGACGGAACTTTGCCCGGCGAACAAGCCTGCCCTCGAGGACGGAACTTTGTTTGCGCGAATGGGCAGTCCTCGAGGACAGTGCACCCCTCGGCTATCGACTCTCCCGTACGGATCCGGGTGTGTTTAATGCGTTTTACCTACCCCCGCCTAATCGTATGGCCACAGTTACGGTAATAGTTGTGGGTGTGGCGGTGTAATCTTGCTTTTACCGCCCATGCCCCGGAATCCTGCGGGTCGTAGTTCGCTGTTGCGCCATGCCGAGCACTGTGTCCCGTCCAGCACCCCCTCGAGACGCATAAATCAGCACGTTCCCCGCATTTCCTGGGGTCTGACCTTATCCGGTGAGGCTCGACCCTCTCGACTCAACCCCCTTGACTCCAGCCAGACCCTCGACCGCCGCCCCTCAACTTCGTCAGACGAACCCTCGAGCGGGACTCCAACGACTCCGGGCTGCACTTCAACAACTCCTGACACGACGGCTGCAGAACCTCTCATGCCGACATACATCTCTACAACAGCACCGACCTGATCGGCCTCAACGTCATAGTCACCAGCCATGTGAACTCTAAATATATGTACTCCTATGCCCCTCCTTCACCTATAAAAGGAGGCGTCAGGACATTAGGAAAGGGGGAAAAAGAGGAGAACGGACGGGAGGATCTAGAGCATAGAAACGCTAAGGCTTTAGATCACAAAACAATACCGTGAGACAATGTAAAGTAGAGAGCTAGGCGTCCAGAACGCCCAAGCTCCAGCTCACGCTCCTAACATCTGCTTGTATTTTCCCCTATACTAGCACTTCGGTGCAACATAACACGAACTATCCTCCCCCCGCTGGATGTAGGGCCTTCTTTGCCCGAACCAGAATAAATCGCCATGTCCTTCTTGCATCACCCACCGGATTAAGGGAGCATGCAATTACGAATATTACTCATTGGTTTTAACCCCCGAGGGTCAAAACACCGACACGCCACCTCCACCACAGTGGCCAGCACTGTCCCCTACATGTGACCACATCCCCTACGGAGCAGCTGGAGGCCGTACTAGGATTGACTAGGACTTCCCTTTTATGTAATGAATAATGCTATGTTAGCATATTTAAACATTTAGCTTATAGGGTCTGTGGTGAGTCTAGTGCGAGTGTGCTTAGAGTGTGCTTTGGTTTATTGGTGTGAGAACTTGTTTATCATTATGAACTATGGATGATTTGCTTCTTTGTAATGATTGAGATAAGATGTGGGTTGTGTCTCTATATCGTATTCATATAAGTTTAATTCATATATCGTATCCACACTTATCGTATTCATATAAGTTTAAGACTATGTTTAGTTAATTCAGGGTTTGGGTCTCTATATATTATGCTCTATCTCTTTTTTCTGCTATATCCTATTAGTTATTCTGTCATAGCCTGCTGTCACTTGTTCATGTTGTTGCTATCTGTTAGTGATCATGATATTTGGGTTGTGTCAGAAGGTTCATTGATAGGAGGAGGCATTATGTTATTGCAGTTATATTCACAGTTTACATTCAGCATAGTTGTATATACTGAGACTACATATCCTTATACCCTGCTGTTATTTGCATCAGATGGTTAACACCAGAAGGACCCAGTCAGACACTGGTGGCGCTAGTGCTCCTGGTGGGAACAGCCAGAACAACAACCAGAATCCTCCACCACCACCTCCTCCACCTAACGTGGAGCAGATGATGGCCATGCAGACCCAGTTCATGCAAGGCATGTCCACCATGATGGCCATGATGCAGCAAAACATGGCAATGAATCATGTTCAGAACTAGCATCAGAATCAGAATGCACCACCACCACCCAGGGACAGGCGCAGCGAGTTCTTGAAGGGACGCCCACCTTTCTTCTCTCATTCCCCTGACCCTCTTGTTGCTATGGATTGGGTGAAGGATGTGGAGAAACAGTTGGAGATCGCTCAGTGCAATGATAGGGAGAAAGTCCTCTATGGATCTGGTCAGCTACAGGGAGCAGCTGCTTCTTGATGGGATTCATACCGTTTTGCTCATTCAGTTTCGAACACCATCACTTAGGCACAGTTCACTGAGGCGTTCAAGGAGTTCCATGTTCCAACTGGACTGGTGAAGCTAAAGAAGAAGAAATTTGCTGATCTGAAGCAAGGCTCCATGTCTGTTTGTGAGTACTGTGACAAGTTCATTGCTTTGTCTCGCTATTCACCTAGGGATGTTTAGCAAGACTAGGATAAGCAAGATCATTTCCTGGGAGGGCTTAATGATGGACTCGCTTACTTGATGGCAAACGTCAAGTATGCCAACTTCCAAGAGATGGTTGATAGGGCCATTGTGCTTGAGAGCATGTGCAATAAGATGGAGGACAAGAAGAAGAAAAGGAAGGCCAACAAGTACAAAGATCAGGGAAGCAGCAGCCGTCCTCGCTTTGACAACTCCTAGAACTACCGGCAGCATTCTTATTATCAGTATGGGAAAAACAATCAGGAACAACAAGGAGGTCAGCGTTACAACAACACCAACAATGGCAGTAATCAAGTGCAGCACCAGAATAATCAAGCCCCTGGTCAGAACAATCAGGCTCCTCACCAGAATGCTCCCAACAATGCACCGGTGAAGACCCACATTGCTCCCAACAATGCTTCCTTCAAGTGTGGGCAACTGGGACATTATGCTAATGCTTGCCCCCAGAAACAGAAGTCCTAGAACTTTGGGAAGGTGAACCACGTCAAGGTGGAGAGTGCGAAAGAAGCTACAGATGTGGTGTTTGGTATGTTTCTTGTCAATTCTCATCCAGCTTCAGTTTTGTTTGATACTAGCACATCACATTCATTCATTGGTAATCATTTTGTTCGTAAACATAGCATTGCCACACAACTTATGCCTAGTGCTATGAGCATTAAAACACCTGGGGGAAATATGGCTTCAAACATTTGGTGTCCTAATGTGAAGGTTAATTTAAGGGGGGTGAATTTCCTGCTAGACCCATAGTGCTTGAGTCAGAAGGTCTTGATCTTATTCTAGGAATGAGTTGGTTGAACAAGTGGATGGAAAATATTAAATGTTCAGAAAGGACAGTGAGCTTGAGTGCACCTAATAGAGATGTAGTAGATTTTGTAGTTTCTTTGCCATCCAAGAATCAAGGAATAGTGAATCATCACAACAGTGAGCCATTGGAGATCATCAGAGTTGTCCTTTGGGCTTTGGGTGCACATGAGCTTTTGCCTTGGTTTTAATCCTTCAAAACCAGGGTGTGACAGTCGAATAGGGCCGAGAGTTACTTTCCTATGTAATGGTAGTTGGATGTGCCTATCAGGTATTTCTACGGTAATCGCTAAGGATAAGCTTTATACCTATCTTTAGTGGTTATGCTAAGAAATGCCAATGAGCATTTTGGGCGCCATTGCCCGGGATGGACTTTTAGTCTATCTTTTACAACAATGTTAAGAATTCATGATCATAACATGAATCAGGTCCAACCTCGTGGATCCTGCCCCAACCGCCTTTGATGATCAATCCTCACCATGCATCAAGGCCGGTTTGATCCAAGGGCTATGGTGCATCTGAGGAGGCTATATGAGCAAGGCCCTTGGCCCTAGAAGAAACCCTAATTCATTTGAATTCATTCCTAAATTCATTAGTTACTTCATTCATCAAGTTAGAAGCCCTAGAGCCACTATCTCAATTAGATCTCCATAGTCATAGCATAGCTATATAGGATTAGAATCTAGGAGTCAAGCTTCACTTGGTTTTTGGATCTGTTAAGAGAGTTCTTGATAATTATCTCCTACTTTTATGTTTGTTCTTGTTTATTTCATAATGTTTACCATTTCATGAATATGACTTTGCTCTATTCTATTATATTGGATATGACTTTGCTCTATTTGATTATATTCTCAATTATAATGTTATTAGTCTACTTTGATTGTATGCTTGGCATAGTTGGATTAGAGTTATGTTTATTCATAGGATCGTATAGCGCTTGTTCACTGATATCATGGGTGAGTGGTAAATATTGTGTAGGTGTGGTGCCTATACCATATTTTCCTGCGATTACACCCTATATTTCAGACCATGAGGTAGATCGTGGGAGTGACAGTCCTATTGAGTCCTTTATAGTCCTTATCCCGAGTATAGGACAGGAAAAATGCAACTATTATAGGGAAGTGATTGCTACGTTCTTCATCTTTCCTCGTAATATTCACTATGTTTAGGTGTAACCTTTTCTTGCCATGATTGCCAAGTGTAATTACACTAATCATCGTATGCTATGACTTTATAGTCAGAGTAACTTAGAATTTATTCTTGTAGTTTGTCCTAATTCCATGCTAGTGTTATAGCCTTAGAGTATTCTATTGAGATGCTTATAATTTATTATGTGGCTATGTGCTTTATTTGTCATTTACTATTCATTTAGTATACATATCTATTACTTCATGTGACACTTACCCTGTATGAGAGATAGACAAAGACATGGTTATACTCTTCATTATCACATGCAGTGATGCTCATTGCTCATATCCTTAGCTATTCTTTCCCATGGGTAAAAATATAAATAATGATACCTTGTTTACTCTTGGTTAAAATGCTACATCGGTATTATCGATGCGCTTGCGGATTTCATATTTATTTTCTAGAGGAGAATTTGCATTTATTAATACCACACCTCTGCACCATGTTGGGGATGACAACCTTGCTTAAGTGGTGTAAGAGGTGTCAACAAGCATTTTTGGTGCCGTTGCCGGGGAAGGTTAAATTAGCTATTCAAAAGGATATGAGCTGTCACTTGCATCCACTAATGAGATCGAGGAACCATCATTTTCTATACTCATACTGCTTTATCCTTGTCTTTTTTCTATTCTTTCTATATTTTATGTAGGGTAATGTATGAATAGGTTTGATCTTCTAGATAATTTTGTTGATAATCCACAAGCATTAATCAGAAGGACCAGAGCCAAGCTAAAGAAAGCCCAAGCATCATCATCAAATTAGTGTGAAGCTCCTTTCGTACCAGAAGATCACCAAAGAGTAATTCATGACTTGACACCAGTGTTCAAAGCCATGGTAGGTAAGTCACTCCGTGAGTTCTTAGCTCCAACTATGGCTAACATCCAGACTGGACCTACTCTGGACATTGAGCTGCCATTTGAGCTTAAGCCTACGCTCATCAGCATGGTGCAAGCCAGCTAGTTTTGTGGAAAGGCACATGAAGATGCTAGTGCTCATTTCCAACACTTCCTCAAGATTTGTAGCACTTTCAATATCAAGGATGTTCCTAGAGATGCCATACTACTTTGCCTCTTCCCATTCTCACTCTTGGGGAGAGCGAAGGAGTGGTTTTATGCAAATAAGGTGAAGAATACTACATGGGCACTTTGCTCCACCAATTTCCTAGTGATGTTCTTTCCCATGGGCAAGAAAAATGCTCTTCGTGGGAAATATCAAGTTTTCAATAGCAACATGATGAGTTCATTCTAGAAGCATGGGAGTGCTTTCAAGATTACATTAGAATGTCCTCATCATGGAATGGAGAATTGGCTGCTCATGCAAACAATCTATCATGGGCTCAACAACAGCACTCGTGAAACCATGGATGCTGCTGACGGAGGTGCATTCTTATCACTTACAATTTCTCAAGCCATAGCTCTTGTGGAGAAAATGGTGTCCAACCAAGGTTGGAATGAAGAAAGAACTCAAACCCGTAAGAGAGGAGGAGGTATGCACCAGCTCAAGGAGGTAGACGTGTTGTTTGCCAAGATGGACCTGTTGATGAAGAGGCTCAATGATAGAGCCAGTGAGAAGAAAGAAGTCATGCACATTCATGATTCCTGCATGACTTGTGAAGAGTGTGGAAAAACTAGGCATTCAGGCCACACCTGCCTAGAGTTACAAGAGGATGTGAACTGTGTCAACAACAACAATAACAATTATTATCGTCCTCGATAGAATCAAGGATGGAATCAAAAGCAAAGGCCTAACTAATCAGGTAACTCCTTAGGTAATTATCAAGGTAATAATTCTTTTAATTCTTTCAATCAGCCGCCTTTGAGAGAGTTAGTGCTTAATCAAGGAAAGTTAATGGATAACCTATCTAAGAAGTTAGCATCCAATGATAAAATGTTAGAAATTAATAATAGGATGGATAACTTTTCCACAGCCATTAAGAATCAACACTGTTTTAAAAAAAGAATTAAGTCACAAATATCCCAGCTTGTTACTGTTGTTCCTCTCGAACGCCAAGGTAAGATTCCAGGGAAATCGAAAGAATTAGAATCTGCAAATCTTGTAGACGTATTTAATGCAGGAAGCAACTGGAATGTTCCAACAGCTGGTTGGAACGATGAGACTCTCCCAATCAAGAAAGGTGATCTAGGGAGATGAGTCATCCCGATCTCCATTGGGAGTATGAGCTTCAACGAAGCAATCTGTGACTTTGGTGTAAGTGTCAACATCATGCTCAAGGTGATATATGAAAGAATGTTTGATTATCCTTTATCATACACAACCATGTGCTTGCCACTTGCAGATCAGTCACTTTGCTACATCAAGGGAATTCTAGAAGATATTTGTGTGCGAGTTGGCACCTTGTATGTTCCTACGGACTTTGTGGTGATAGAGACATGTGGTGATGAGAAGTTACCCATTATTTTAGGGCAACCATTCTTGAACATCATTGGACCTATCATCTACTCCAATTCTGCCAAGATCTACTTCAACATCAAAGGGAAGAGAGAGACATTCTCATTCAAGAATCGAGTATTACAATTCCCTGCACACCCCCAATACGCCTATGAGCCAAAGAAGAAGAACAAAAAGAAGAACAAGAGCAACAGCAAGAACAAGAAGCCATAACCGATAAAGACAGTGAGGACGGTCACTGTAGTTCACAGAAACCAGACCACCAGCTCAAGTCCCCACATCTGATCAAGAAGGATGATCCAGGTGTCCCAACCATTGAATGCTCAATCAATCGCAACTCCTTTCAGAAGGCTGTCTGTGACACCGGATCGGGCGTCAACATAATGGCCAAGGTCACTTATGAATTTTTATATGGCACTATGCCTCTGCATCCCACCTATGCACAGCTGCAGATGGCAAACCAATCATTTCACTTCATGGACAGATTAGCAAAAGATGTCCCCATCTAGATTGATGACCACTTCATACCTACAGACTTCCTAGTCATCGACATGGGAGTAGATGAGTATGATCCACCTATCATCCTTGGAAGACCATTCCTAAACACCACCAAAGCAATCACTTACATTGGGACAGGGAAAGTGCACTTTCACTTTCCATCTGAGAAGGTGCGTATAACACCCCAAAATTTGTGTTTTGGGTTGTTATTAGAAAGCACTAAATAAAATGTGCTTTTCTATATTTTTTAGAAAATAATTGAATGGGTTTTATTAATGTTATGCTTGCTTGTTGCTTGAGTTTTGTGCTTTTAGTGTGCTTAGTTCTCGGAACATGCTTAGACGTCGTTCGATCCTTTGTGGGAATTTTCTAGACTTTTTCGGTATATTTTCCTATTTATCCAAGAGCTTTTCCAATTTTTGGGTGCTCTAAAATATCATTTTCAAGTGCTCAAAATATTTTATTTGGATTCATCAGGCCTCAATCTACCTTTGGTATTTTTCCATTATTTTTGGAGTTAAGGAAATATTTTTAGGGCTTTAAAATGATTTCAACTTTTTTGGAATTATTTTCGCACTGAAAATGCTTTTCTATAATTCCTGAAATTAATAAAAATAACTCAATATTTGTTGACTCCAAACCCTAGGCATATATATATGCCAGTGTAGCCCTTGACGCGTTGGTTCCAGATCAGAAAACCCCTTCGTGAGCTGCCACTCATAGCTCCCGGAATCGATCGCCGAAGTTCATCTCGGCTAGGGTTCCGACGAACATTCGGCGAGCCTTTCCACCCATCTCGGCCATCCCCGGTGGAAACCGTCACCGCTGCAAGGTTCGTCCTGATCCTCTTTACACTAACACGCCTTTCATTTTGCAAATACGTGTTCGTTTCATCGATTCCCTAATCCATCTTCGTTTCTCCGACGAGGTCTTCCATGAACGGCCATCTATTCTTCATCACCGATCACCCATCACCGGCCTTGCGCCCCTAAGCTGCGTGCCTCGCCCCCTCGCACACGCCTGCTTAGGCGAACAGCGCCGCTGCCATACTGTGCACGAGCGTGCAGGCAAGCTGCTCGGCCCGGCCCGGCCAGCCACCGCCTTAGCCGCGTGCGCTCAGCGCCGCGCGCCGCCGCCAGCCCGGCCAAGCTCTGGCTGAGGCCTGGCCCTTCCTTTCCTCCTGTGTGAGCAGCAGCCCCATGGCTGCTATGGCCATGGTCACGTTCATGAGAAGCAACAAGTCGGGAGGTAGGAGATGAGGTATTTACGGTGCAGCCACCCAGCAGTTATTTACAAATTTGCCATCGATCGTATTATCTCCGCCGTTATTTTAACTCCGATTCGAGCGATTCCAGTTGCGTTAGATTCATGTTGTCACGCTCTACACAGTAGGGTCAGATTTCGTTATGTGGTTCAAAGGTGCTTTTATTTATTTAAATGTAATTTGATTAACATTAATATAATAGTTTTTTAAATAAAAGCAACCTAGGGCTATGCTTCCATTGCCCATGTGTTGCGATCGTGTCGACGTATGTTGATTCTTATCAATAATATTTATCACATCATGTGTTTATGTAAGTAATCTTGTTTATTAATTAATGTGTGCTCTCTTTGATAAAAGTAATTTAGGCTTATACTTTGAGTGTTCATATGTGCCTCTTAATATGACTATAATACCAACTTACATGCTTCTTTATTAATTATACCTTGTTTAGTTTTACCTTGAAACCTGTTATGTATCTTATAGTTGTTCTCACATGTTTATAAGTTGCATCATGTTAAGTTTTGACTTAGTTTACATTCACATCGGCCTTTAATGCTAATATGTTTTATATCAGCAATAATGCCTCTTCGTTAATGGCTTGCTTAGTTCAACCTTGAATCATAAATGCTCTATGTTTAATATCAACATCATTTATGTCCTGCTTAGATTAATCTTTAAGCGTATGATGTTTCTTTAATGCTCTCACCTGTTCTAAGCTTTATAAATTATGAATGTTTAATTGGTTTAGATAATATAATTGCTTATAATAAAATATAACTAAGGTTTAACCTGCTTTATATTTCAACATCATCCAACTGATTTAACTTTATGTATTTCTTATATGTTCCACATCTTGCTTTAGTAAATGTATCAATCTTAAAGTTTGTCTCTGTGCTTGTCGCCAGTACCTTAATAGTCGTGTTCTCTTTAACAATAGCTTCGTCATTCATCGTTCTTGCGCTCTTGCGACCGTAGCATCGAGTTTTGCCGTTTAGACCGTTCTATTTTTAGTTTCCCTTTTGATTGGTGTATTGTTCTTAGTCTTGTCTATTTTGTTTGTCTATTTGTGTTGCTTGGTTGCTGCGACTAGACCAAGAGCGGTTTATTAACGCTGAAGACTAAAAGCTGAGGACCGACAAGGGCAGCTGTAGCTGGAGGCCAGAAGAGTAGCTAGACTTTGGATTTAAGGCAACTGCAGGCACCTTTGATCATATTGTGCCTATTCATGTTAATAAAATACATTGCATCTGTTCTAAATTGGGAAACTATAGGAATGACTAGCCACTTTACCTAAATATCACCTATGGGGTTTTAGTTGATAGGTCATTAGGTTGCTGGTGCTCTACTCACTTTTCACCTGTATAGTGAAGATAAAACTTGCTTCTTAAAGATGTTGGAGCCATGGGCTCTTGGCTTCGGCCCTTAGAGAAGTTGATGCTGTTCCGCATCGTTGGTTGGCAGTGAATGACGGGGGAAATGGATGCTAGTGGGACTCGTGCTGATGAGAGTATCCGTATCTCCTCCCCTCTTATGGACCTATTCGTGGAGCGGCAACCTAGGACTTCTGTAGATCTCTAGGCTAATGGGCACTAGCTTGGTCTATTAGCATGACCATCATGGGCAGTTGGGTGGATTGCTGATGGGTACTATAGCTATAGCGTGAAGGGTGTTACAAGTTCTAGCATGGGAGTTGTCGTTACCGAGGAAATGGGTACCCCAAAACCCCAGGTTTATCGAATTAAACCCCGCAAAAATGGCAACTCGACCCCTCCCGTGACCTCCCGCGTGAACATACAAAGTCCCGCAGGCTGAGACACTTCGGGCCGACCCACGGACAACGACGGCCCAAAGCCAAAGCCTGCTCGAGAGGCTACCGAACGGACTAGTACTGTACACTCGAAAAACTACCGAACGGACTAGTACTGTACACGCGAGGGTACAATTCGAGCAACCCCTCGAGGATGGAACTTCATCCTCCGAACGAGCCTCCCCTTGAGGACGGAACTTCGCCCGGGCGAATGGGTGGCCCTCGAGGACGGTGCACCCCTCGGCTACCAACTCCCCCGTACGGATCCGAGCGCATTTAATGCGATCTATCTACCCACGCCTAACCGCATGGCCATAGTTACGGTAACAGTTGCAGGCGTGGTGGTCAAATCTGCTTTTACCGCCCATTCCCCGGAATCCCGCAAGTCATATTACGCTGTTGCGCCATACCGAGCGCTGTGCCACGACCCGCACCGCCTCGAGACGTATAAACTAACGTGTTTTTTGTGTTTTTTGGGATTCGGTCTTATCCAGCGAAGCTCGACCTCCTCGGCATGACCCCCTCGACTCCAGATAAGACCCTCGACCATCGCCCCTCGACTTCATCAAGCGAACCCTCGAGCGGAACTTCAACAACTCCCGATGCGACAGTTGCAAGGCCTCCCATACCGACGTACATCACTACAGCGGCACCGACGTGATCGGCCTCAATGTCGTACATCATTAGCTGTGTGGACTCGAAATATGTGTACCCCTGTGCCCCTCCTTCATCTATAAAAGGAGGCGCCAGGACCTACGAAAGAGGGGGGATCGAGAGATAGAAACGCTAAGTCCTTAGATCATAGAACGACGCCGTGAGATAGCGTAAGGTTGAGCACTAGGCGTCCGAACGCTCAAGCTCCGCCACGCGCTCCTCACACCTGCTTGTATTTTCCCCTGTACTAGCACTTCGGTGCAAGATAACATGAATCATCCTCCCCCCGCTGGACGTAGGGCCTTCTTTGCCCGAACCAGGATAAATCATTGTGTTCTTCTTGCATCACCCACCGGATTAGGGAGCACGCGATTACAATATTACTCGTTGGTGTTAACCCCTCGAGGGTCAGAACACCGACAGGAGTTCTGGTAGATCCGTAAACCGGGCGGCTATGAGTATGTCTCTCATGTGCTTGGGACATCACGGATCGGGTTACCGCTGCCTATGACCCTATGAAGAACATTGTTGTGACCTCTGCCAGCCTATCTCGGTAATGGGCTAAGAAACTTGCAACCTCAGGCATAAAGAGTAATCACAATCTAGAGTGAAAGTATACACCTCTACGCAGAGTTTCAAACCGATATATCGTCCGTGCTCAGGGTCACGAGCGGCCCAGATCCTCACATGACTTAGCCAAATGGAATAAGCTGTTAAATCATGGTGATGTTGTTTCAGGAGGTGGCTACCTCTATTTTTGAACGGGATGGCAATCCTGTGTAGCTTGAGATGGCAATCTCAAGGTTAATGATGTCTATAATGATATATGCTTATATCAATGTTACTAAATAATTTACTAATTAGTACTTGAACCTTAATAAAGGGTTGAGTGTTTCAACCATGTTGATTAGAGGATAGGTTGCAAATGTTAAATCTTAATTATTACATTAAAATGATAGTGCAGTCATTAAATTTCAGCCTTACCTTGTTTTAGCTGTGCATGTCATTACTTTTTGCCTATACTTGCTGAGTTTCGACATAGAACAGACCCTTGCTATAGTTTGTAGTAAGGAGCTGCCTTAAAGAAGGATAAAGATGTTGAGGGTCGAAAGTGTTCAGCATATGGAGCCCCCAGTCAATGGTCCCTGAGAAGAATGGAGTTCTAAAGAGAAGTTGTAACCATCAATTCCGCGATACTCTGATGTTTGTAATTGTTGACATAAGTAAGTTTCTGCTATAATATACATTGTTTCTGATATTTCTCTATTTTTATTGTATGTGTGAACTTCCTAGGCACACATATGATGACCTTTGGTCTTCCTTGGAAACCAGGGTGTGACAGTGCGCTTCTACTTTACTGACAACTATATGGCCAATGAAGATCCCATGAAGAGTACACCAAAATATCATAACAATAGGAAACAATAGTATAGAACTATTCTAGTCATCGAGACAATTCCAAAAAGTATAAGTTTGCTAAAAATAGAGTTAAAACGTGAAAGTTATGGCCAATACAAGACTAGGGAGGGGATGAGGAGGCGCAGTGCGACCTCGCGGACCCGAATGTGGGGTCTGTGGCGGTAGCGGATGGCCGAAGGCGGCTGGATACCATGGCGTCAGCGAGCGACAGCGGCGGCGCTCCTAGGGCGACACAAAGCAGCGCGCAGCGCAGACGAGACGGCACCGACGGGTGGCTCACCTGACCGCGACGCTCGTGGCAGCGCTCTTGTCGACGGGGACGAGCCGATGGTGGAGATTGATAGGACGCTTCAGAGCTTAGGCACAGCGGCTATGGCGGTTCCCTAGGGTTAGGGCTCAAGGTTGCGGCTAAGGTTGCAGAGCGATGGAGGTGTTGCACGGCACGCTTTATAGCGCGGTGGACCGGAGTCCCGGCTCGGTGTGTCTCTCTGGGGAGACAACACTATAGCTGGGGCCTACAGCTGGCGGCACCCGCTGGTCAGTGACCGGCGTGGGCGGGTGCGATGCTGCGGTTGGGCCGCTGCTAGGCTTGGCCCATGCTGGCGAGAGCTGGGCTACGGCTTGGCGGGCTGGCGGGGCTATGGCCTGACTAGCCTTGGCCGCTGGTGGCAGGCTGCTACTTGCCATGGCCGGCCAGAGTTGGTCATGACTGGCTGGTGCTAGGCAAGACTATCCGTTAAAAGCTAAAGGTGGCCAGGGAAGGCTG
The DNA here is from genome assembly GCA_023333625.1 of Bothriochloa decipiens. Lineage (NCBI taxonomy): Eukaryota > Viridiplantae > Streptophyta > Magnoliopsida > Poales > Poaceae > Bothriochloa > Bothriochloa decipiens. The sequence continues at coordinate 51,430,496 of CM041628.1, forward strand.
GGTGAGGCTAAGGATGGCGAAAGCTAGGTAGGAGCTGGCCTATGGTTGCTAGGCTGGATTGCTGCTGGCCCTGCTATGCTGCTACTGCTGCCTTGGCCATGGCTGGCCATGGCCGGCAAGGGCTAGTCATACTTGGCCAGTAGGTGCTGGGTTTGGCTAGGGTCCACTAGGGGCTGGCCTAGGCTAGTTAGACTAGGTTAGGTTAGTCTAGAGTTAGAGGGGACAAGTTAGAGCATGTTAGTAACTAGAAAGCAAAGAAAAGGGTTAAACAACTAGCTCAAACAAGTCAACCAAAACTTATGCAGTAGCATAAAAGCAACAATGCATGGTTTCTAACGTGCTACAAATTTTTAGAGTAATTCATAAAAATTTTATAGTTGGCCCATGGATATAAAACATCTATTTGAAATAAATTCCAACTCATTTAATATTTTAAGTTTTCAAAATCAGGGTGTTATAAACCTACCACCCTTAAAAGAATCTTGTCCTCGAGATTAGAAGACTCAGAAAACAATTCTGGATATTGTACTCTTAGATCCTCTTCCTTTTCCCAAGTAGCCTCATCCTCTAAGTGATACTTCCATTGTACTTTACACCACTTGATAACCTTACTTCTGGTGACTCTCTCGGCTGTCTCCAAAATCTTGGATAGACTCTCATCATAAGTCAAATCTTTCTGCAAATCCACTTCTTTTGTAGGCAACTCTTCCCTTGCGACTCTCAAACACTTCTTGAATTGAGAGACATGAAACACATTGTGCACATTGGATAGGTAAGCTGACAACTCAAGTTGGTAAGCTACTTCTCCTTTCCTTCCCAAAATCTTGAAAGGACCAATGTACCTAGGAGCTAACTTCCCCTTGACCTTGAACCTCTTAAGATTCCACAATGGAGACACTTTAAGACAGACATAGTCACCTACTTCAAACTCAAGTTCTCTTCGACAAACATCTGCATAACTCTTCTGTCTAGACTGAGCTGCTTTTAGATTACGCCGAACCATTTGAACTTGCTCTTCTACCTTCAAAGCATTAGGACCAAAGTCTTGTCTTTCTCCTGCTTAATTCCAGATCAAGGGTGTCCTACACTTCCATCCATATAACGCTTCAAAAGGAGACATCTTGAGACTAGCCTGATAACTATTATTGTAAGAGAACTCAGCATAAGGCAATTGTTGTCCCAACTATCACTAGATTCCAGGTCACAGGCCCTCAACATATCTTCTAGAATCTGATTAACCCTTTCTATCTGACCATCTGATTGCGGATGATAAGCTGAACTAAACCTTAACTCAGTTCCCAAAGCTTCATGTACCTTCTCCAAGAATTTAGAAGTAAACTATGTACCTCTGTCCGAGATAATCCTCTTAGGAACTCCATGAGCACACACAATTCGAGCCATATACTTCTTAGCTAATTGTGCTCCACTATAAGTAGACTTGACAGGTATGAAATGAGCAACCTTGGTCAAATGATCCACTATTACCCAAATAGAATCAAAACCTCTCTAAGTTCGAGGCAAACCCACAATAAAATCCATACTAATTTCATCCCACTTCCATTTAGGTATCTTTAACGGCTGCAACAATCCTGCTGGCCTTTGATGTTCTGCCTTTACTCTATGACAAGTATCACACAAGGCTACATACTCTCCAATGTCTCTCTTCATACCTTTCCACCAATAGTGTTCCTTCAGATCCTAGTACATCTTAGTACCTCCAGGGTGAATAGAGTAAGACGACTCATGACACTCCTTAAGAATAGTGTCCTTGATCTTCTGAACATCAAGCACAACCAACTTGTGCTTATACCAGAGTATTCCTTCTTCATCAACACTAAATCCTGGAGCTCTATCTTCATTAACCAACTTGACAATCTCTTGAAGTATCTCATCAGTTTTCTGACCCTTCCTGATCTCCTGTTCTAGTGTTGATTCCACATCCATATAGGCTCCCTGAGTGTTAGCAACAAACCCCAAATTGAGATACGCAAATTTAGCTAGCAACTCTTAAGGTAACTCTATCACTTCTAACATGTTTAGCTGGCTCTTCCAACTTAAAGCATCAGCCACAACATTAGCTTTACCAGGATGATAGAGAATTTCTAGATCAAAATCATTGATTAATTCCAACCATCTTCTCACCTTAAATTCAAGTCCTTTTGAGTGAATATATACTTCAAACTCATGTGATCTGTATAAATGTTACACTTGTGACCAAGAACATAATGTCTCCAGATCTTCAATGCATAAACTACAACTGCTAATTCCAGATCACGAATCGGATAGTTCAATTCATGTTTCTTCAACTGTTAAGAGGCATAAGAAATGACCTTACTCTCTTGGATCAACACACAACCCAAACCATGTCTAGAAGCATCACAATAAATAGAGAAGTCCTTTGTCATATCTGGCAGAGCTAACACTAGTGCTGTTGTCAACCTCTCCTTCAATTCCTTGAAGCTAGCCTGACACTGTTTAGTCCACTTGAAAGGTTTATCCTTCTCTAGCAAAGCAGTCATAGGTTTAGCTATGGTAGCGAACCCAACAATAAATCCCTTGTAGTATCCAGCCATTCCCAAAAAACTCCTGATATCCTTGACATTCTGAGGTGGACTCCACTTAAACACATCTGCAACATTCTTAGGACTAACTGTAACTCCATCCTTGGAAATAACATGTCCAAGAAAAGAGACTTCCTTTAACCAGAATTCACACTTACTGAACTTGGCATAAAGCTGATGTTCCCTCAACATCTACAACACCAATCTGAGACTCTCTTCATGTTCTTCCTCACTTTTGGAATAAATCAAAATATCATCAATGAAGACAACCACAAACTTATCAAGATACTCCATAAAAACTTTATTCATCAAGTACATAAATTATGCTGGAACATTGGTCAACCAAAAAGACATCACTGTATACTCATAAAGACCATATCTGGTGGTGAAAGTAGTCTTTGGAATATCACTAGGTCTAATCCTAAATTGATGGTAACCTGACCTCAAGTCTATCTTAGAAAAGACACTAGCTCCTTTCAACTGGTCAAACAGATCCTCAATTCTAGGTATGGGGTACTTATTCTTAACAGTCACCTCATTCAAAGATCTATAATCTACACACATTCTCTGTGTTCCATCTTTCTTTTCTACAAAGATTACCAAGGCTCCCCATGGTGATGAACTAGGCTGAATGTAACCCTTAGATTGTAATTCTCTAAGTTGTGACTTAAGTTCTTCTAGTTCATTAACAGCCATTCTATAAGGTCTTTTAGCTATGGGTGCAGTACCAGGTAATAAATCAATGATAAACTCAATCTCTCATTCAGGTGGCATACCTGGCAAATTTTCTGGAAAAACATCTGCGAACTCATTGACAAATCTGATGTTCTCTAATGGCTCACCACTGAGATGATTCACTATTCCCTGGTTCTTGGATGGCAAAGAAACCACAACATCTACTACATCTCCATTAGGTGTAGTCAAGCTCACTGTCCTCTCTAAACATTTAATATTTACTTTCCACCTATTCAACAAACTCATTCCCAGAATAAGATCAAGACCTTCTAACTCAAGCACTATGGGTCTAGCAGGAAATTCTACCCCCCTTAAATTAGCCTTCACATCAGGACACCAAACATTTGAAGCCATATTTCCCCTAGGTGTTTTAATGCTCATAGCACTAGGCATAAGTTGTATGGCAATGCTATGTTTATGAACAAATTGATTACCAATGAATGAATGTGATGCGCCAGTGTCAAACAAAACTGAAGCTAGATGAGAATCGACAAGAAACGTACGAAGCACCACATCTATAGCTTCTTCCGCACTCTCCACCTTGACGTGGTTCAGCTTTTGAAAGCTCGGGTTCTTCTTTTTCTGGGGGCAAGCATTAGCATAATGTCCCGGTTGCCCACACTTGAAGCAAGCATTGTTGGGAGCACTGTTGGTCTTCTCTGGTGCATTTTTGGGAGCATTCTGGCGAGGAGCCTGATTGTTCTGACAAGGGGCTTGATTATTCTAGCGCTGCACTTGATTGCTGCCATTGTTGGTGTTGTTGTAACGCTAACCTCCTTGCTGTCCCTGGCTACTCTTCCCATACTGGTAAGAAGAATACTGCCTGTAGTTCTAGGAGTTGTTGAAGCGAGGACGGCTACTACTTCCCTGATCTTGTTACTTGTTGGCCTTTCTCTTCTTCTTCTTGTCTTCCATCTTGTTGCGCATGCTCTCAAGCACAATGCCCTATCAACCATCTCCTGGAAATTAGCATACTTAATGTTTGCCATCATGTAAGCGAGTCCATCATTAAGCCCTCCCAGGAAATGATCCTGCTTATCCTATTCTTGCTCAGCATCCTTGGGTGAATAGCGAGACAAAGCAGTGAACTTGTCTTGGTACTCACAAATAGACATGGAGCCTTGCTTCAGATCAGCAAACTCCTTCTTCTTCAGCTTCACCAGTCTAGCTGGAACATGGAACTCCTTGAACTCCTCAGTGAATTGCACCCAAGTGATGGTGTCAGGAGCTGAATGAGCAAAACAGTATGAATCCCACCAAGAAGCGGTTGCCCCCTGTAGCTGAACGATCCATAGAGAACTTCCTCCCTATCATTGCATTGAGTGATCTCCAACTATTTCTCCACATCCTTCAGCCAATCCATAGCAACCATAGGGTCAGGGGAATGAGAAAACAAAGGTGGGTGCCCCTTCAAGAACTCACTATGCCTATCCCTAGGTGGTGGTGCATTCTGATTCTGATGCTGGTTCTGAACTTGATTCATTGCCACGTTTTGCTGCATCATGGCCATCATGGTGGACATGCCTTGCATGAACTGGGTCTACATGGGCATCATCTGCTCCATGGTAGGTGGAGGAGATGGTGGTGGAGGATTCTGGTTGTTGTTCTGGCTGTTCCCACCAGGACCACTAGCGCCACCAGTGTCTGACTGGGTCCTCCTGCTGTTAACCATCTAATGCAAATAACAGCAAGATATAAGGATATGTAGTCTCAATATGTGTAACTATGCTGAATGTAAATTATGAATATAACCGTGACAACATGATGCCTTCTCTTATCAATGAACCATCTAACAGATAGCTAATACATATATAATCTCCAAACCGATAGCTGGTCCGAACAAGTGGCAGCAAGCTATGACAAAATAACTGATATGATAAAGAGAAGAGGGAGATAGAGCACTATATCTGGAGACCCAAAATCCTGAATTAACTAAACATAGTCTTAAACCTATATAAATATGATAAGAGTGGGCATCACCCCACATCTTATCTCAATCATTACAAAGAAGCAAATCATCCATGGTTCATAATGATAAACAAGTTCTCACACCAATAAAGGAAAGAACACTCTAAGCGCACTTGCACTAGTCTCACCATAGACTTGATAAGCTAAACATTTAAATGTGCTAACGTAGCATTAACTAATATATAAAAGGGACGTCCTAGTCAATCCTAGTACGGCCTCCAGCTGCTCCATAGGGGATATGCAGCAAATGGTTAATAGATCATGATAGATAAGTAAAACATGTCTGTGGTCAAAGGATGATATATATGAAGAGTGCATGCATAAATATCTAGAGATGATGATATAAAAGCTAGGAGTAAATTGAAGTAGGAATAGCATGCATTCTGAAACAAAAACAACATAGAGGTATGCATATAATGATCATAATGACAAAAGCAAGGTAATAAATCTAAGATATGGTAATGAATGATCAATAAATGATAATAATAATGGCTGAAGTAAATGCATATCAAGACAATGAATAGGATAATAAATGAAACATGCTAAGAATGATGAGATATGCAATAACTTATAAAAGGTCAACCTAAGATGGCCGTTTCTAACTAAGGCTTCGTGATCCTACGGTCAACACGGCTCTAATACCACTTTGTCACACCCTGGTTTTGAAGGATTAAAACCAAGGCAAAGCTCACATGTGCCCGGATCAAATTACACACATGAACGACAAATTACATGGTCCAATAAGCACAGTGTTCGAATAAAACGATAATATAATAATTACATCGTACCATTATTACATAACTATCATGAGAGTAAAGCGGAATATAAATAGCATCATCTAAGACAAAAGCCAACTAAATGATGTAGACTTAGCGACTCCATCTTGCCACAGGAAGGTCAATGGCAGCATCACGACGCCTAACATTCCTGATAGTTCTCTGGAAAGTCACCATCCGAGTCATCACTTGAGCATCCTTTATTTGGGGAAATAGCAAGGGTGAGTTCCATGTCGAAACTCAGCAAGTACAGGCGAAAAGTAATGAAAGGTTAACTGCTAAAACAAGTAATGGCTAAAAGGTTAACTGTGGTAGAATTTTAATGTAGCAATTAAGATTTAACTTTGTAACCTATTCTCTAATCAACTTGGTTGAAACACCCTACCTTAATTATGATTCAAGTAGCATTTAATGAATCATTTATCATCACAGATATAAGCATATATCATTAAACATGAGATAGCCATCTTAAAGAGAGCACAGGATAGCCATCCCGATAAAACACGAGGTAGCAACCTCAAACAATATCACCACAATTTAACAGCTTAAACCATTGGGCTAAGTCATGTGAGGATCTGGGCCGCTCGTGACTGTGAGCACGGATGATATACCGATTTTAAGTTTGCGCAGAGGTGTACACTTTCACTCCAGATTGTGATTACTTTTTATGCCCGAGGTTGCAAGTCTCTTAGCCCATTACCGAGATAGGTTAGCAGAGGTCACAACGAGGTTATTCACAGGGTCATAGGCAGCGGTAACCCAATCTGTGATGTCCTAAGCACATGAGAGACATACTCGTAGCCATCGCCCTGGTCTACGGATCAAACGAAACTCCCATGCTAGAATTTGTAACACCCTTCACGCCATTGCTATGGTACCCATCGGTAAGCCACCAAACTGCTAATAGACCAAGCCAGTTCTCATTAGTCTGGAGATGTACAGAAGTCCTAGGTTGCCGCTCCATGATAAGGTCCACAAAGGGGGAGGAGGCACGGATACCCTCATCAAAACGAGTCCCACTAGCATCTGTTTCCCCCGTCATTCACCGCCAACCAATGATGCAGAACAGCATCAACTTCTCCAACGGCTGAAGCCAAGAGCCCATGGCTCCAACATCTTTAAGAAGCAAGTTTTATCTTCATTAAACAGGTGAAAGGTAAGTTGAGAACTAGCAACCTAATGATCTATCAACTAAAACCCCCATATGTGATATATGGATAAAGTGGCTAGTCATTCCTATGGTTTGCCAATTTGAGACACATGCAATGTATAAATTAAAAGTGAATAGGCGCAATATGATCAAAGGTGCCTGTAGTTGCCTTGGTTGATGTCCTGCTGCATGTAGTCCTTCGGGTTCTGCTGATCCTTGTTCACCCACGTCTCATTCTCTATACACCACAAACATAACACACGAACAATACATGCAAGCAAACATGTGGCAGAACCTTCTAAATCATATGGCCCACATGCATTATTATTGTCTAAACAGACTCCAAATAACAATGAATGTGTTCCATATGACTTAAAAGGTCTGTCGGGTAAATCCTGAATCATCCATGACTCTTTGAGCAGGATAAATAATTACAAAGAGACATTGCAGTATTACAATAGTTAATCCATGAAACTTAGCCCAAGTAATACAATGACCTTTAGGCTGAGCAGCGACAAAGTTAATCCACCAGGCTCCTGCAGTGCCTCTCAACTGCTGAGCTGCAAACATGGGTTTTTGATATTTGATACATTCAATTAACCCGAACTTCTGCTCCATAGTGCAGAGCCAATCATCTGCCTCCATTGGTTCATCCACTCTGGTGAATACCGGAGGATGGGTGTCGGTAAAATCCACATAGGTGGTCTCATTCCTATTATTCTGACCATGATTCCTTGGATGTGCATTTTGATTCTGATTCTGGGCCATCATGGTGGTTGCATTGACCAAGGCCGCAACTGCATCGGCCAGGTTGGTGGAACTAGTGGAGGATTTGGAACATCACCTCCGTCATGAGATGGACTGGCAACATCACGGGATCGAGTATGAGCAGGCATCTGTTGATAAACAAACTATACTTTACTCACAAAACTTTATTGAACTAGATCAGCAGATATTATAGACGTGCAACACACTTATAATACATTATTTTTGTTAAAACTGTCTACACACCGGCAAGACTTCCCACACCTACTCGATTTCAGAAAGCAGGGAAAAAATATATTACACATCTCATTATCCAAACTCCTTACTCATCCTCCTCACTGGTATCCATGGGAATTACATCCTCCTCTTCTGAATCCTCTACCTCTTCCGGCTCTTCTTCCACTATCTCTGGATCTTCTTCTTCCATAAGATCCTCTTCATTTTCATTTGCTGCATCCATAAGATTTTCTACTTCCTCATCAATAACATCCTCATCGACGGGCACTACTTCCTCAGGATCTTCTTCTTCTTCGTCCGGACCCATTACAAGACCGAGATCATTTTTTGCTACCTGTCATTGGTATTCAGGATCCAACAGGTTGTTCAGCCTTTGATTCTCATCATCAGCTTCATCGGCATATTCCTCCAACTCTTTCACGTAATCCTCAAGTTCTTGGATACAATCATTTGTTGCATCTTCTCATGCCCAAGCATCATTTCTCTGTTGTTTCATATATCTCTGAGATCGCCTTAACTAAGTAATCTCAGCGGCCTCTTCGAGCCTATCCACTTCTGCTCTTTCTAGTTCTGCTCTAAGTCTAGCTATTTCAGCTTGCGGATCTGAATTGGAATTGTTACTGCTTTCGCCATTCTCATATCTGGGAGCTAGTTGATATCGAGGTACTCCCTTCGGTGCAGTGCTATTACGGGGAGTCTGCTTGGTAATGGCCATCCTGAAGAAAGATAGGTCATAAGAGATAAGGATAGATGGGTAGAACTCTGAAGGTTAGCACAAAAAGGATTGATACTACTTAACCCAAACCACTTTAAAGGGGAAGGTAATTAAAACAGGTTAATTAAACATGATGCATGAACAAACTTACGATCTAAGCATAAAAGAGTTGAAATAACACATATATAAATGTAACCTTTATAAAATAGGGCAATTTAATGTGCTATTCCACCACCACACTTTGGAAATAAGAATAAGGGTCGATAGAAAGAATCATAAATAAGGAATTAAGCAATTTGGACCCAAAATAATTAAGTTAAAATTATTTGACTCAAAACTTTTCAAGTTTTCACAAACAATACTACAACAACTCTTTTTAATAACGAACCTAGTTCCGATACCAGCTGTGGCAGAACCTCCTAAATCATATGGCCCACATGCATTATTATTGTCTAAACAGACTCCAAATAACAATGAATGTGTTCCATATGACTTAAAAGGTCTGTCGGATAAATCCTGAATCATCCACAATTCTCCGAGCAGGATCGATCATTACAAAGAGACATTACAGTATTACAACTGTTTTATACAAATAAGATATATCGGAGCGAAACAACGGAAGGATTACAATAACATAATTTTACAAACATTTAGTTCCAAACTTTACAAATCATAAGTTTAAAGTGTACAAACCATAAAAGTAGTGGAGTAGCGATAGATAACTTTATTACAATACCAGGCGATAAGGTCTGCCCAAGAGCCAACATCCTACTCGTCGTCACTCTCCGCAACAACTGTCATGCAATAGGATGCGTAGCACTCCTGCTCATGGGACTCACCTGCAACAAGGGTTCAACAAACCCTGAGTATAAAAGTACTCAACAAGACTGACCCGACGAAAGAAAAGGGGTGAAGACTCAGGAAATGCAGGCTAGAGGGACAAGGTAAGGCTTGCAAGAGATAAGAATTTTTGCGGAAAAGCAATTACAGAAAGTAAAGTTGTCTTGCTTTAGATCCAGATTACCAACCAACTTCATTTTGATATCTTATCATCATTCAAGTTGTTACTACGATGATGAACACCGATCGAGTCTTCTTCTTCGAAAAGCAACGACGATTCGAATCCATTTTCATACCCAGCTGGGACCTAGGTCACTGATATACAGGAGACTCTAACTCCTAAGCATAACAGATGAACCGATATACTGGGATAACAACCGCAGCCATATATCACCACATGATACACATGAGCACTTCGACCCAGTGTACCGATATACGTGGAAACTTAAACCCACAGTATAACACACTATGAAATATGTGGGGACTCCGGCCCACTATATATCACTCCATGACATACGTGGGGACTCTGGCCCACTGTATACCACTTCATGCATGTGGATTTTCTAATTTCTCGATATCAGCAGTTCACCATCGACACGGGACCTAGGGCATCAACAGACAGAAATACTATAGAGGGACTCCTTTCCCAATGCAAGTTAACTGTACAGACTCGATTTATTAACTATTATCATGTTTCCATAGATAAAGCCATCCTCATATTTTTCATTCATTTACTTTTTGATAACCTAACTTATTAAGCTGGGCTAAGCATTACTACGTATTTTGCATATAACAGGTAACAAGGAATATGGAAGTAAGACACGTAATGCAATTGGTGGGTTTTGACTCAACTCCTAATACTTAATGCAACATTTCATAACTGAAGCGATAAAACTTTTATAAAACAAAGGTAGGGTTGGAATGCATCCGGGGCTTGCCTTGGTATTCGGGGTAGATGGTCTCGAGCTCTGGATCAACTCCTGATTCCTGAATCTGCTCTTCCTTGGGATCTGGTGCGACAATGCTAAACTCTCTGTTAACGAAAACTATACGAGAAAATGATATGCTTCAACATGATGGAATAGTAAACATGATGCTCGATGGATGCATGACCAGATTAAAGGCTTGAGTACAACTTTCCTTTATGATAAAGTTGCAAGCCAACAAAACTTACTCACTAAGTTCATTAGGGTTAACTACATCTTTAATGAAATTTATTTAAGCACATAAAATAATGTCAATTAAACCCTAATGACATGATTAAGATAAGCACAAATAATTTAATTACAGTGCCAAGGGTCATTAAGGTTAATGACCCAAGGTCATCAACCAATTCCAAAGTCAAACAAACCCTATAATGATTAAACTTTATTTAAAGGGATAAATTAATTAATTAAAGGCATAAAATAAAGGCATAAAATTAAATTTGTCTAGTTGAGCTCAAAATTTTATTTTGAAAAGCTCTTGGCCTAATTAGATGGAAAAATAAATTTCAAAAATAAAAGCCAATTATTTTATTTATTAAAAATCATTGAAGTTGCATTTTTCAATTAAAAGAGCTAATTTTAACTTATGCAAAATTACTCAAATTTGATATTTCATATTTTTCCTAGGTAGAGAACACCATAAAGAGCTTACCTATAAATTTTTAGAATTTTTGGAGCTATACATAAACGCCGGCGATTGACAGGCGATTTCTCGTCGGCGGTAAGGTCTCCGGCCACGGGTTTGGCACCTACACGATCACCTCGACACTGCGAGCAAGCTGAGCTAGCTAATGTGGCAGGGGAGCGATGGCGATACCTACGCCAACGGTCATGGCGGCACGACAGAGCTCTGACGTGGTGGCTCGGCTCACCGGAGCTATTTCTAGGGACGGCGAGTGCACGGGCACACGCAGGGTACTCGGGCGAACGTGTTGTGCAGTAAAATGAAGCTATTCCCATCCCCCAGCCCCGACGGCTATGCTCGTGGCGGTGCTGGCAAGGTCGTGTCGATGGCGAGCTACGGCGGCCAGCCAGTACGGTGCAGAACAGGTGAAAATGAAGGCATGGAGGGGCACAGGAGCTCACCGCGGGCACGGTGCGCACGCTGGTTGACTGGAAAATGGTCCGAGGCGAGCTGCGGTCGGCGGCGCTGATAGCGGCGGCGGACTCCGGTGGCAACGTCGGTGTCCCGGTGATCCCTGTGCACCAACGGACTATCAAAGGTGCACACAAGGAGCAGGAGAGGACGAAGAACACGATGGGGAGGTTAAAGAGAATAAATAACCTACCCTAGTGGCAGTGGCCGGCGAAAAAGCTCGCGGCGGCTCGGCAACCGGCCGCGAAGAAGATGACGGCGTGCAGGTGCTCCGGGCGACGAGGGCGGGCACTAGCTGGCTCAAAAGAAGCGCACGGTTGAGGCAGAGCTTCTGGCAAGAACAATCGAGCAGCAGTGGATCGACAGTGGCAAATTTTGACGGCGGAGGACAGTCTTCGGTGGCGGTAGAAGGAAAAGAAAGAAGACGACGACGGCGGCCACGCCTATATATAGGGCAGGGTGGAACTGCGAGCTGGTGACACGCGGCGGTGAAGCTTCGCGCACGAAGGCAAGCTGGCGGCAGCAACACGCTGATATGGCACCGGTGGACGGTGGTGCGGCTTGAGAAGCCAGCCATGGCGGCCACCCATAGGTTTCGATGCTGTTCAAGCTAATTATAGAAATGCCACTCGTATAAAATAACAAATTACTCCAAAATTTATATAGGAACTTAAAAATATCCAAATATATCATTTGCATTACTTTTTAAGAGCTACACTTTTCATTTAACAAACAATTTGAAATTCTGCATAGTTTTTGAAATATGAATTCAAATTCAAAAGGGGAATAAAACCCTAGAAATAAACATTTGAAATTACTTTAGATTTTTCAATAAAACTTGAAAATCTTCAAAACTATGAAATGTTTCACTTTGCAAGAAAAACATGTTTCATATATAAAGTTTTCTCAAATTATGCATAAATTTTGAATTATGCTTTTAAAATCAAAAGGAGACAAATGCTGGAAAACTGTATTTTTAAATTTATTTGAAATTCTTTTTGGAAACTTGAAAAACTTTATATACCATTATTGTATCTCTTGTCAAGATCTACAAATCATATTTTTAGAGTATACCCAAATTCTTTATAGATTTTGAATTATAGAAAAGGGGATAAAACCAGGTTTTGAAATAAAGGGTTTTTGAAACTGCACTCAAAATCGATTTGGTTTCTAATTTAATTGGTTGGTCATTAGTGATCACAAACATCATCCAAGGACATTTTTAGGTCAATGAGCTAATGACACCCTTGGTTGACCAAATTGACTTTTGGAAAACATTTTATAGTTTTCCAATTTGAATTTAAATTTGAATTGCAAAACTTGGGAATAAGCTTTGAAATCCAAATTCAATTTCAAATATGGAAATCATTTTTAGGGTTAGACTTAGATTTATACACTATGCTTGACACTTGTGTAAACACGGTTTACACCTCAAGTACATAGAATATAAACCAAGTAATTTGGGAAGACATTCGAAAGTAGAGTTTTATTATTTCATGTGACAAAACATTTCAGAAGCACAATCAACCTATGAAATGTAAGCTTGTTTTAGTTGATGCATATCAAGGTTGACCTAAACATGAATGCTTTGCGGTGCATATAATGACATGGCAGGTTTTAGTTACCATAACACCAGAGGTGTTACAGCCCTTCCCCCTTAAAGAAATGTCGTCCCGAGATTTAAAGATGTAGGTAAAGTAATAGAAAAGGAAATATGTCAAAAAACACACTTCAACTAAATACATAAGGAAAAGGGGTTTTACAACTCACACTAAAGAAGTTACAACTCATAGAGGGAATTATAGCTTAGATAGAAGCATAAAGTTCTGGGAAGTTCTCCAACAAATAATCTTCTGATTCCTAAGTAGCTTCTTCTTCTGAATGTTGATCCCATTGTATCTTATACCACTTAATGGTTCTGCTTCTAGTGACACGGTCTTTCTGATCTAACACTCGAATTGGATACTCAGAATAAGTCAAGTCAGGCTCAAGTTCAATTCCTTCAACATCAACAACTTTATCCGGCACTCGAAGACACTTCTTGAGTTGGGATACATGGAACACATTGTGTACGGCCGACAACTGTTTAGGTAGTTGCAAACGATATGATACCTTCCCAATTGGTGCCACAATCTAAAATGGTCCAATGTAATGAGGTGCTAACTTGCCTTTGACTCTGAACCGAGTAACTCCTTTCATTGGTGACACCTTTAAATATACATAATCTCCCTTATTGAACCACAATGGTTGACACCTTTTGTCCGCATAACTCTTCTGATGAGACTGGGCTACTCTCAGGTTTTGCTATATCTGCTTAACCATTTCTTTTGTTTCTTTTATAAGATCAACTCCGAAGAATCTTCTTTCTCTAGGTTCTGACTAGTTCAATGGGGTTCTACATCTGCGACCATATAATGCTTCAAAGGGTGCCATTTTGATACTTTCTTGATAACTATTGTTGTAAGAAAATTCTGCTAAGGGCAAACACTCATCCCATTTCTCTGGAAAATTAAGAACACATGCTCTTAACATATCTTCAAGTATCTGGTTTACTCTTTTAGTCTGACCTCCTGTTTGTGGATGGTAGGCTGTATTGTGCAAAAGATCAGTACCTAATGAATTATGCAATTGCTTCCAGAATTTGTTGATGAACTGCGTGCCTCGATCTGATACAATAGTCTTTGGTACACCATGAAAATTAATGATACGTTCAAAATACAGTTTGGCATATTGCGAGGCTGAATTTGTACTTTGAACTGGAAGGAAATGTGCGGATTTTGTGAGTCGATCCACTATGACCCAAATTGAATCAAAACCTCTTGCTGTCCTGGTAGACCCACTATAAAATCCATACTAATATCTTCCCATTTCCAATCTGGAATGGGTAATGGTTGAAGTTCTCCTGCTGGTTTCAAATGCACGGCTTTGACTTTCTGACAGGTATCACATTGAGCCACATATTTAGCAATTTCAATATTCATCTTGGTCCACCAAAATTTCTTTTTTAAGTCATGATACATCTTATTACTTCCTGGATAAATAGAAAACTTTGAAAGATGTGCTTCATCAAGGATCTTTTGACGTAACTCAGGAACTTTTGGTATGACCAGACGATTCTTATACCATAAGACATCTGCTTCATCAAGGGTAAAACAAGAAACTTTTTCTTTTCTAACTTTCTTTTTGATATGCTTAATTCCTTTATTACTTCTCTGGGTAGCAATAATTTGATCTTTGAGTGTTGACTCAACTGTAATGTTGGACAAAGTACCATGTTGCACCATTACTATGCCCAACTTTTCTATCTCATAAATAAAGAAATGTCTAGAGGTTTTATTGTCAAGCAATGGCAATGACCCTTTCGGCTAAGAGCATCAGCAACTACATTTACTTTACCAGGATGCTTGAGTAAAAATGTATTTCAAACTCTTGTGATCGCTATAGATATTACATTTGTTGCCCCACAGATAATGTGGCTATATTTTCAATGCATGGACAACAGCTACTAATTCTAAATCATGTGTTGGATAATGCTCCTCATGTTTCTTCAACTGTCGGGAAGCATAAGCAATAACTCTCCCTTCTTGCATCAACACACATCCAATACCAATACCAGAAGCATCACAATAAACATCAAATGGCTTCTCGATGTTTGGTTGTGCTAAGATGGGAGCAGTGGTCATTAACTTCTTCAATTTCTAAAATGCCTCTTCACATTCAAGTGACCAAACAAACTTAACATCATTCTTTAACAACTCGATTATGGGCTTTGATATTTTTGAGAAATCAGGTATGAAACAACGGTAATAACCCGCCATTCCTAGAAAACTACGAACTTGATACACTATTTTTGGTGGTTCCCAATCAAGTATATCTTGTACCTTGATAGGATCAACAGCAACACCTTTATCTGATAAAACATGTCCAAGAAATTTCACTTCTTTCAACCAAAACTCACACTTACTAAACTTGGCATAGAGTTGATGCTCTCTCAGACGTTGCAGAACAATTCTAAGGTGTTTAGCATGTTCTTCTTCATTTTTGAAATATATTAAAATATCATCAATGAAGACTACCATAAACTTATCAAGTTCTAGCATGAACACTGAGTTCATCAAGTACATAAAATAAGCTGGTGCATTGGTGAGTCCAAAAGACATGACCAAATACTCATATAGACCATACCGAGTGGTAAAGGCAGTCTTTGGAATATCTTTCAGGCGAATCTTAATTTGATGATACCCGGATCGAAGATCAATCTTGGAAAACACCTTTGCCTCCGCCAATTGATCAAAAAGCAGATCAATGCGGGGTAGAGGATACTTATTCTTGATTGTTACCTCATTCAAGGGATGATAATCCACACATATCCTCAAACTTTTATCTTTCTTTTTCACAAAAATTGTAGGACATCCCCAAGGTGACGAACTAGGTTGAATAAAAACCTTTATCCTATAACTCTTACAATTGAGTCTTGAGCTCTACTAACTCAGGTGGTGCCATTTGATAAGCTCTTCAAGATATTGGAGCGGTACTAGGCTTCAAATCAATTCTAAACTCCACCTTTCTATCAGGAGGTAAACCCAGTAATTCATCAGGAAACACATCAGGAAACTCACAGACCACTGGTATATCTTGGATCTCTTTCACAGAAGTTGCACATACCTTTTCGATAGTCCTTTTAAGTGTTGGAAGTTGGATAAGAAGTTGAGATTTGTAATTAGGTATGTTCACTCTCACTGTTCTATTCAGGATGTCTATCACAGCACCATGCCGTTTCATCCAACTCATACCTAGGATCACATCTATATCTTGATCCATTAATATTATCATATCAATGGGAAAAATATACCCACCCAAACTTACTGGCACACCATGTACCATTTCTTTAGTACACATACGCCCCCCGGGCGATTGTATAAAGAATTGTTCTTTCATCCCCATTGTTGGTATTTCATGTGTCTTAACAAATGTACCATTTATGAATGTATGGGATGCACTAGAATCAAAAAGCAGAATTGCAGGATGATCAGCAACAGGAAATGTACCCATCATGACGGGTTCTCCTTCTGGAATTTCCCCAACCTGAGTGTAGAACACCTTACCAACCTTCTTCTCATTCTTATTATTCTGCACCTTCTGATTTCCTACCCTATTCTGATGTTGTGATTGCTATTGTGGTGCAAAGGTTCTGGGGACATAAGAGTTATACGGCCTCGGATGCGGGCAGTTCCTTGAGTAATGGCCAGGCTAGATTGGTGGCTGGAAATTGGGGTTACGAATACCAGGGGCATTCGGATGTCGTGGATAAGAAAGAGTAGCTGCAGTATGAACAATTGTCTGTTGCTGAGCTTGGTATTGTGGTGGACGGTAAGGACAAAAATGGTTTTGGGGATGATAGATTATTTTCTGGTGCTTTTGATGGCCACCAGAAAATCCTGATGTTACCGTTTTCTTCTTCTTAGCTTCCATGTGTTGACAGTTCTATTCTTCATAAGATATGGCAATATTTACCGTCTCATGGAAGGTAGCATTTGGGTTCCCAGTCATCATCCTCTGAATCTTACTATTCAAACCTCTAAGGAAACACTCCTTTTAACGGTCAGTACTAACATGATCAGGAGCATATTGGGACAAGTGATTGAATTTGCCAAAATACTGCATGACTGACATATCACCTTGCCTCAGGGAAAGAAACTCTTCAAGCTTTATGGTCATGATTCCCTCAGGAATAAAATGTGCATGAAAAGCTTCACAAAGCTCAGCCCAAGTAATACGATGACCTTCAGGCTGAGCAGCGACAAAGTTAATCCACCAAGCTCCTGCAGTGCCTCTCAACTGCTAAGCTACAAACATGGGTTTTTGATATTCGGTACATTCAATTAACCTAAACTTCTGCTCCATAGTGCGGAGCCAATCATCTGCCTCCATTCGTTCATCCACTCTGGTGAAGACCGGAGGACGGGTGTCAGTAAAATCCACATAGGTGGTCTCATTCCTATTATTCAGACCATGATTCCCTGGATGTGCATTTTGATTCTGATTCTAGGCCATCCTAGTGGTTGCATTGACTAAGGATGCAACTGCATCGGCCAGGGTTGGTGGAACTGGTGGAGGATTCAGAACATCACCTCCATCATGAGATGGACCGGTAGCATCACGGGATCGAGTATGAGCAGGCATCTGTTGATAAACAAACTATACTTTATTCACAAAACTTTATTGAACTAGATCAGTAGATATTACAGACGTGCAACACACTTATAATACATTATTTTTATTACAACCGTCTACACTCCGGCAAGACTTCCCACGCCTACTTGTTTCAGAAAGCAGGGAAAAGATATATTACACATCTCATTATCCAAACTCCTTACTCATCCTCCTCACTGGTATCCACGGGAATTACATCCTCCTCTTTTGGATCCTCTTCCTCTTCCGGCTCTTCTTCCACTATCTCTGGATCTTATTCTTCCATAAGATCCTCTTCATTTTCATTTGCTGCATCCATAAGATTTTCTTCTTCCTCATCAATAACATCCTCATTGATGGCACTACTTCCTCAGGACCTTCTTCTTCGTTCGGACCCATTACAAGACCGAGATCATTTTATGCTGCCTGTCATTGGTATTCAGGATCCAACAGGTTGTTCAGCCTTTGATTCTCATCATCAGCTTCATCGGCATATTCCTCCAACTCTTCCACGTAATCCTCAAGTTCTTGGATATGATCATTTGCTGCATCTTCTTGTGCCCAAGCATTATTTCTCTGGTGTTTCATATATCTCTGAGATTGCCTTAACAGAGTAATCTCAGCGGCCTCTTCGAGCCTATCTACTTCTACTCTTTCCAGTTCTGCTCTAAGTCTAGCTATTTCAGCTTGTGGATCTGGACTAGAATTGTTACTATTTTCACCATTCTCGTATCTGGGAGCTAGTTGATGTCGAGGTATTTCCTTCGGTGCAGTGCTCTTATGGGGAGTCTGCCTGGTAATGTTAATCCTAAAGAAAGATAGGTCATAAGAGATAAGGATAGATGGGTAGAACTCTGAAGGTTAGTATAAAAAGGATTGATACTACTTAACCCAAACCACTTTAAAGGGTAAGGTAATTAAAACAGGTTAACTAAACTTGATGCATGAACGAACTTACGATCTAAGCATAAAAGAGTTGAAATGACACATATAAAAAGGTAACCTTTATAAAATAGGGCAATTTAATATGCTATTCCACCACCACACTTTAGAAATAAGAATAAGGGTCGATAGAAAGAATCATAAATAAGGAATTAAGCAATTTGGACCCAAAATAGTTAAGTTAAAATTATTTGACTCAAAACTTTTGAAGTTTTCGCAAACAATACTACAACAACTCTTTTTAATAACGAACCTGGCTCTGATACCAGCTGTGGCAGAACCTCCTAAATCATATGGCCCACATGCATTATTATTGTCTAAACAGACTCCAAATAACATTGAATGTGTTCCATACGACTTAAAAGGTCTGTCGGGTAAATCCCGAATCATCCACGATTCTCCGAGCAGGATCAATCATTGCAGTATTACAACAATTTTATACAAATAAGATATATCAGAGTGAAACAACGAAAGGATTACAATAACATAATTTTACAAACATTTAGTTCCAAACTTTACAAACCATAAGTTTAAAGTGTACAAACCATAAAAGTAGTGGAATAGCGATAGATAACTTTATTACAATACCAGGCGATAAGCTCTGCCCAAGAGCCAACATCCTACTCGTCGTCACTCTCCGCAACGACTGTCATGCAACAGGATGCGTAGCACTCCTGCTCATGGGACTCACCAGCAACAAGGGTTCAACAAACCCTGAGTACAAAAGTGCTCAACAAGACTGGCCCGATGAAAGAAAAGGGGTGAAGACTCAGGAAATGCAGGCAAGAGGGACAAGGTAAGGCCTGCAAGAGATAATAATTTTTGTGAAAAAGCAATTACAGAAAGTAAAGTAATCTTGCTCTAGATCCAGATTACCAACCAACTTCATTTTGATATCTTATCATCATTCAAGTTGTTACTACGATGATGAACACTGATCGAGTCTTCTTCTCTGAGAAGCAACGGCAATTCGAAACCATTTTCATATCCAGCTGGGACCTAAGTCACTGATATACAGGAGACTCTAACTCCTAAGCATATTAGATGAACCGATATACCGGGATAACAACCGCAGCCATATATCACCACATGATACACATGAGCACTTTGACCCAGTGTACCGATATACGTGGAAACTTAAACCCACAGTATAACACACTATGAAATATGTGGGGACTCTGGCCCACTATATATCACTCCATGACATACGTGGGGACTCTGGCCCACTGTATACCACTTCATGCATGTGGATTTTCTAATTTCTCGATATCACCAGTTCACCATCGACACGGGACCTAGGGCATCAACAGACGAAAACACTACAGAGGGACTCCTTTCCCAATGCAAGTTAAAAGTCTAGACTCGATTTATTAACTATTATCACGTTTCCACAGATAAAGCCATCCTCATATTTTTCATTCTTTTACTTTTTGATAACCTAACTTATTAAGCAGGGCTAAGCATTACTACGTATTTTCTATATAAGAGGTAACATGGAATATGGAAGTAACATAGTTAATGCAATTGGTGGGTTTTGACTCAACTCCTAATACTTAATGCAATATTTCATAACTGAAGCGATAAAACTTTTATAAAACAAAGGTAGGGTTGGAATGCATCCGGGGCTTGCCTTGGTATTCGGGGTAGACGGTCTCGAGCTCTGGATCAACTCCCGTTCCTGAATCTGCTCTTCCTTGGGATCTTGTGCGACAATGTTAAACTCTCCGTTAATGGAAACTATACGAGAAAATAATATGCTTCAACATGATGGAATAGTAAACATGATGCTCGATGGATGCATGACCAGATTAAATGCTTGAGTACAACTTTCCATTACGATAAAGTTGCAAGCCAACAAAACTTACTCACTAAGTTCGTTAGGGTTAACTACATCTTTAATGAAATTTATTTAAGCACATGAAATAACGTCGATTAAACCCTAATGACATGATTAAGATAAGCGCAAACAATTAATTATAGTGCCAAGGGTCATTAAGGTTAATGACCCCACGGTCATCAATCAATTCCAAAGTCAAATAAACCCTATAATGATTAAACTTTATTTAAAGGGATAAATTAATTAATTAAAGGCATAAAATAAAGGCATAAAATTAAATTTGTTTAATTGAGATCTAAGTTTTATTTTGAAAAGCTCTTGGCCTAATTAGATGGCAAAATAAATGTCATAAATAAAAGCCAATTATTTTATTTATTAAAAATCATTGAAGGTGTATTTTTCAATTAAAAGAGCTAATTTTAACTTATGCAAAATTACTCAAATTTAAAATTTTATATTTTTTCAAGGTAGAGAACACCATAAAGAGCTTACCTATAAATTTTTAGAATTTTTGGAGCTATACATAAATTACTATGAGTTTTCAAAGAAAATAGCATTTAAATCATTTTCTGGAAATAGAAAAAGAAAATGGAACAGTGTCTCTGCGCTGACCGACGGCGCACCGGCGATTGACAAGCGATTTCTCACCGGCGGCGAGGTCTCCAGCCATGGGGTTGGCACCTACACGATCACCTCGACACGGCAAGCAAGCTGAGCTAGCTAATGTGGCGGCGGAGCGACGGCGATACCTAGCCGGCGGTCATGGCGGCACGGCGGAGCTCCAACGCGGTGGCTCGGCTGACCAGAGCTATTTTCGGGGATGGCGAGTGCACGGGCACACGCAGGGTACTCAGGCGAATGCGATGTGCAGTAAAATGAAGCTATTCCTAGCCCCCAGCCCCAACGGCTACGCGCGTGGCGACGCTGGCAAGGTCGTGCCGACGACGAGCTACAGCGGCCGGCCACTACGGTGCAAAACAGGTGAAAATGAAGGCCTGGAGGGGTGCAGGAGCTCACCGCGGGCACGGTGCGAATGTTGGTTGACTGGAAAACGGTCGAAGGCCAGCTGCGGTCGACGGCGCTGATGGCGGCGTTGGACTCCGGTGGCAAGGTCGGCGTCCCGGTGATCCCTGTGCACCAACGGACTATCAAAGGTGTGCATAAGGACCAGGAGAGGATGAAGAACATGATGGGGAGGTTAAAGAGAATAAATAACCTACCCTGGTGGCGGTGGCCGGTGAAAAAGCTCGCGGCGGCTCGGCGACCGGCCGCGAGGAAGATGATGGCGTGCGGGTGCTACGGGCGACGAGGGCGGGCACTAGCTGGCTCAGAAGAAGTGCAAGGTTGAGGCAGAGCTTCTGGCAAGAACAATCGAGCAACGGTGGATCAATGGTGGTGAATTTTGATGGCGGAGGCAGAAGGAAAAGAAAGAAGACGACGACGGCGGCCACGCCTATATATAGGGCAGGGTGGAGGTGTGAGCTGGTGACACGCGGCGGTGAAGCTTTGTGCACGGAGGCGAGCTGGTGGCAGTGACACGCCGGTATGGCGCCGGTGGACGGCGGCGCGGCTTGAGAAGCCGGCCATGGCGGCCACCCATAGGTTTCGATGTTGTTCAAGCTAATTATAGAAATGCCACTCATTTAAAATAACAAATTACTCCAAAATTTATATAGGAACTTGAAAATATCCAAATATATCATTTGCATTACTTTTTAAGAGCTACACTTTTCATTTACCAAACAATTTGAAATTCTACATAGTTTTTGAAATATGAACTCAAATTCAAAAGGGGAATAAAACCCTAGAAACAAACATTTGAAATTACTTTTGATTTTTCAATAAAACTTGAAAATCTTCAAAACTATGAAATGTTTCACTTTGCAAACCAAACATGTTTCATATATAAAGTTTTCTCAAATTATGCATAAATTTTGAATTATGCTTTTAAAATCAAAAAGAGACAAATGCTGAAAAAATATATTTTCAAATTTATTTGAAATTATTTTTGGAAACATGGAAAACTTTATATACCATTATTGTATCTCTTGTCAAGATCTACAAATCATATTTTTAGAGTATACCCAAATTCTTTATATATTTTGAATTATACAAAAGGGGATAAAAAGAGGTTCTGAAATAAAGGGTTTTTGAAACCGCACTCAAACTCGATTTGGTTTCTAATTTAATTGGTTGGTCATTAGTGATCACAAACATCATCCAAGGACATTTTTAGGTCAATGAGCCAATGACACCCTTGGTTGACCAAATTGACTTTTGGAAAACATTTTATAGTTTTCCAATTTGAATTTAAATTTGAATTGCAAAACTTGGGAATAAGCTTTGAAATCCAAATTCAATTTCAAATATGGAAATCATTTTTAGGGTTAGACTTAGATTTATACACTATGCTTGACACTAGTGTAAACACGGTTTACACCTCAAGTACATAGAATATAAACCAAGTAATTTGGGATGACATTCGAAAGTAGAGTTTTATTATTTCATGTGACAAAACATTTCAGAAGCACAATCAACCTATGAAATGTAAGCTTGTTTTAGTTGATGCATAACAAGGTTCACTTAAACATAAATGCTTTGCGGTGCATATGATGACATGGCAGGTTTTAGTTACCATAACACCAGAGGTGTTACAAAACATACTCTAATTAGTATAGTACAACAAAATATCACAACAGTAGCAAACAATAGTATAGAACTATTCTACTCATTGAGACGATTCAAAAAAGTATATGTTTGCTAAAAATGGAGTTAAAACATGAAAGTTATGGCCTATACAAGACTAGGGACTAATCTGCAGAAAACTGGACTAAACTCTAAATACTTTTGAACTATGAGGGACTAGATCATAATTAAAGAGAACTGCAGGGACCTTTCTGCCAAAATTGCTAGCAGCGGCTGGGCATTGACGACGCTGACGCCACGTGGCGGCATGGGAGCGGCCGGGTCCGTGGACCGGCTGTGGAG
Organism: Bothriochloa decipiens; assembly: GCA_023333625.1. Classification (NCBI taxonomy): domain Eukaryota; kingdom Viridiplantae; phylum Streptophyta; class Magnoliopsida; order Poales; family Poaceae; genus Bothriochloa; species Bothriochloa decipiens. The sequence goes on from CM041628.1 coordinate 51,454,284, forward strand.
GCCTATGTTGCACGGCGGGCTACACGGAGGGGATGGGAAGGCGTGGTGCGACCTCGCGGACCCTAATGTGGGGTCTGTGGCTGTGGCGGATGGTCAAAGACGGCTGGATACCGCGGCGACGGCGAGCAGCGGCGGCGACGCTCCTAGGGCGGCACAAAGCAACACGTAGCGCAGACGGGACGGCACCGACGGGCGGCTCACCTCACTGTGACGCTCGTGGCGGTGTTCTTGTCGGTGGGGACTAGCCGATGGTGGAGATCGATGGGACGCTCCAGAGCTCGGGCGCGGCAGCTATGGCGGCGCCCTAGGGTTAGGGCTCCAGGTGGCGGCTAGGGTTGCGGAGCGGCAGAGGGGCTGTGCGGCACACTTTATAGCACGGCAGACCGGAGTCCAGGGGCGGGATGCGACGGACATGGCGCGGCGAAGCCAGAGTCTCGACTCAGTGCATCTCCCTGGGGGAGACGACACTATAGCTGGATCCCATAGCTGGCGAGACCCGCTGGTCAGTAACCGGCACAAGCGGGCGCGATGCTACGGCTGGGCCGCTGCGGGGCTTGGCCCATGCGGGCGAGAGCTGGGCTGCGGCCTGGCGAGCTGGCAGGGCTACGGCCTAGTTGGCCTTTGCTACTGGTGGCCAGGCTGCTACTTGCCATGGCCAGCCAGAGTTGGCCGTGACTGGCTGGGGCTGGCCAGGACTGGCCGTTGAAAGCTAAAGGTGGCCAGGGGAGGCTGTGTGAGGCAGGGGATGGCCAAAGCTAGGTAGGAGTTGGCCTAGGGTTGCTAGGATAGATTGCTGCTGGCCCTTCTATGCTGCTACTGCTGCCTTGGCCATGGCGGGCCAGTGCTGGCCATGGCCGGCTAGGGCTAGCCATACATGGCCAGTAGGGGCTGGGTTTGGCCAGGGTCCACTAGGGGCTGGCCTAGGCTAGTTAGACTAGGTTAGGTTAGTCTAGGAGTTACAGGGGACAAGTTTGAGCATGTTAGTAACTAGAAAGCAACGCAAAGGTTAAACAATCAGCTCAAATAAGTCAGCCAAAACTTATGCAACAGCATGAATGCATCAATGCATGGTTTCTAACATGCTACACATTTTTAGAGTAATTTATAAAAATTTTATAGTTGGCCCATGGATATAAAACATCTATTTGAAATAAATTCAAACTAATTTAATATTTTAAGTTGTCATAATTAGGGTGTTATATTCAACCTTGGCTTGTGTCCCCTCCTTGAATAGCTTCCTTTGAGCTATTAATTTCTTATCCCCTTGAACTTTTAATTTTGTTGGTTTACTAAAATCTTTCTAACCTTATCTTATTCAAAATTTTTGATGGCCATTTGTCATCTTTAATCTGCCCTTTAGGATGACCACCATTCTTGAAGAAGCACGTGTAGCATCGGTGCTGTGATGTGCTGCTTGTTTGTCTGGTTTGTAGTGATGCTTGTTGTAATGTTTGTGTGTCTTCTATGTTCTCTTGGTTTGAAGAAAGGCATAGAGGGTGTAGTTCAATCTTTGTTAAGTGGGGTAGTGTCTTCTATCCTACCTATCATTCGGATCAATCCTGATTCTTACATTCTTACACCATAGATTCTTGTCATTGGTTTTCATGCTTCCTTCTTTAATACAACTCAATGGAGGATCAACACTAGGAGGACGCACCATCAACAACCCTCAAGTAATAGTTGCCTTGGATGTCATCATCAAAGTGGCGCAACAGAAGCATGGTGGGTCTATAACCCACAGGTCCCAGGATCTTTGTTACATGGACTAGTGATCTTTACCACTCCCCACATCATGGATGGAAGGAAGTTTGAAGATTGAAAACTATCCTTTTCTTCAAACCTTGTGAGTATCTTTCCATCTTGCATGTGATGCTTGTCCATCAAGATCCATACTTATGTTGTGTGAGATACCAGATTGTGTAGTAGGATTGGTAATGATGTCTTGATTAATAACTAATGGTGCCACACTAAACCGAGAGCCTCCGGTGGGTGCACACACATGGTTGTGCTTGGTAAGCGCTGGTAACATAAATTGTTAATCATGGACCTTTTCTTTGGTCATCTTACTATATCAATTTGAAGACTGGACCTTGTCTTCTAGAACACTCTAGTGTTACATCTCTTAACTCTCAAAAAGTAAGTATGCAAAGATCAACTTTGGTATTTCATGTGATCCAACCTTTGTATCTCTAGTCAACCTCTATCGGTCTACAACTCCTTTTTGGTATGTCACCACGGGTCCCAAAGATCTTGATCTTTCGTTGATCCATGCTGACCTTTGAAACATTTCATTACAAGTGCAAACTCTAAAATAATCAAATTCAATCTCTCTCGGATCCCTTGGAGGATAAATAGAAGATCATGTGTTACTTCTCCTTTAAGAAATGCTATTCTTCCATCTTGTCTCCATATCTTGGTATATGGATAATCCTTGATTCGCTTATCCTATTTTGTTTTGGATCTTGAAGCAATCTAGAGGATAAATCTTGAACTTCAATTTTGACCATTGAGAAAAATCCTAAAATCTCTATATCATGTCCCACTAAAGCCTTCCTGAAGTAGTTGAGTCAGACCCTAAACAACAAGAGGAGGAGGTAGCAACTGAATCTAAAATTTCCTCAAATCCTTCTCCTGATCCAATTACCATAGATCCCCCTGTTGAGGGAATGCACTACACTCGAGAGGATGACAAACCTCATCCTTCTTCATTTCCCTTTTGATTCAAGGGAGAGATTTTGAAGATTTTGGGAATGCCTCGAATTTGATTCAAGTGAGTCCTATAACACACTCTACATCATCTAAGGATGACGACGGTCCACACAATGAGTCTTTCCTTATGGAGCACATCAAAGGACTATCAGCCATCATGAGTCGTTAGTGGTTGGCAGAAACGGAGCTATCCATCGAGGTAGCCTGAATCATTGCCCCGTAGATATTCTGCTTTGCACCATTAAAGAAACCACTATAGAGGCTCACTATAGCCCTACCATTGGGAGGAATATCTTTTAAAAAGCTCTAGCTGATAAACTTTGCCCCAACGAGTCTATTATCCCATCACATAAGCTTCTAGGAGTTCCCGCAGGAGTTACTCTTGAAAGCTATGGGATCATAAGGACTATCCCATTATGCATAAATGGTCTTGAGTATCATCTAGATGCTTATATCTATGACATCTCAGACATATTCCTTTTGGTTCGTTTACCTTTGAGGACACTCTTTCAGTAAAGACCAAAATAGGGTCCCCTAATTTTGAAATCGGGAGGTTCTCCTATGGCTTTTCCACTTTTAGACTCTAACAATGTGAAAGTAGAACCCAAACCCGAATCAACTTTGATCATCTATTTTGTCTCTACCCCAAGTCTCCTCGAATCTCGGGACGAGATTCATGTTAAGTGGGGTAGATCTATGACACTCCTAAATTTTTTTGAGTCACTTAAAGATAGAACATTAAAAGGGATCTTCTAAAGATGTTCTGACAAGATGGTGTTCTCATCATTCCTCTCGGACTTAAGCAAGAATTCTGCTAAGTGGGGTAGCATTCGCTGCCAACTTCAATCAATCCTGAGCGTCTCTGGCCATGGGACATAAAGATCTAAACACCCATATTGACCTTTCTTTTCATTATTACACTATACATGATTATGTTCTACATGTCATCGACCTCTTATGTCCTGAGTCACATGACCACAAGATCTAAGGATCAAAGCGTATCTTGTAATCATCTTTTGCTAACCCTTATTTCTTATCCTAAAATCTCATAGGACTGAAAATAAGGAAAACATGAAGGGATCAATCCTCATTTCTCTTTGTTGATCTTTGCTAATTCATATTTTTGTTCACTGCATGTCTCATACATCTTGAATCAAGGAGTTGAGAGCACCATAACATCAATCTCAACCTTCTTATCATTTTTTCTGCCAGTATTGGCATTGGACCATACATCTCATAAAAACCCAGAGATCTATTTATAAGCTTTGTGTCAATAACTCCCATCATCAACCTTTACCTTTTCTTGTCAGTCATTCTTTATATCTAGTCATCAATCTTTCACCGAGCCTCGATGACTACTCGCACTTGAAAGTCTTTAAGTTATTTTGAAAGTCAATTTATGACTCCCTTGTTAGCCGTTTGGTGCTCCTTAAATCTTTATCTCGTAAGTGCCAAAGCAACTTTATAACCTGCTTTGTCTTCTTTCTCTTAAGTCTCTTCGAATCTCGGGACGAGATTGATGATAAGTGGAGTAGATCTATAACACCCCAAAATTTGTGTTTTGGGTTGTTATTAGAGAGCACTAAATAAAATGTGCTTTTCTATATTTTTTTAGAAAATAATTGAATGGGTTTTGTTAATGTGATGCTTGCTTGTTGCTTGAGTTTTGTCCTTTTAGTGTGCTTAGTTCTCGGAACACGCTTAGATGTCATTCGGTCCTTCGTGGGAATTTTCTGGACCTTTTCGGTATATTTTCCTATTTATCCGAGAGCTTTTCCAATTTTTGGGTACTCTAAAATATAATTTTTGTGTGCTCCAAATATTTTATTTGGATTCATCATGCCTCAATCTACCTTCTCGGAACAGTGCCGCCGCCGTGTTGTGCACGAGCGTGCAGGCAAGCTGCTCGGCCCGGCCCGGCCAGCCGTCGCCCTGGCCGCGTGCGCTTGGCACCGCGCGCCGCCGCCGGCCTGACCAAGCTCCGGCCAAGGCCTGGCCCTTCTTTTCCCCCCGCGCGAGCAGCAGCCCCATGGCTGCTGTGGCCATGGTCACGTTCGTGAGAACGAGCAAGTCGGGAGGTAGGAGATGAGGTATTTACGGTTTTGCCACCTAGCAGGTATTTACGGTTTTGCCACCTAGCAGTTTTAACTCCGATTCGAGCGATTCCAGTTGCGTTAGATTCATGTTGTCATGCTCTAAGCAGTAGGGTCAGAGTTTGTTATGTGGTTCAAAGGTGATTTTATTTATTTAAATGTAATTTGATTAACATTAATGTAATGGTTTTTTTAAAAATAAAAGCAACCTAGGGCTATGCTTCTGTTGTCCTTGTGTTGCGATCATGTCAACGTATGTTGCTTCTTAACAATAATATTTGTCACATCATGTGTTTATGTAAGTAATCTTGTTTATTAGTTAATGTGTGCCCTCTTGTATAAAAGTAATTTAGGTTTATACCTTGAGTGTTCATATGTGCCTCTTAATATGACTATAATATCAACTTACATGCTTCTTTATTAATTATGCCTTGTTATGTTTCTTATAGTTGTTCTCACATGTTTATAAGTTAGATCATGTTCATGGAGCAGCAACCTAGGACTTCTGTACATCTCCAGGCTAATGGGCACTGGCTCGGTCTATTAGCAGGACCATCATGGGCAGTTGGGTGGCTTACCGACGGGTACTATAGCTATAGCATGAAGGGTGTTACAAGTTCTAGCATGAGAGTTTAAAACTGATATATCATCCGTGCTCACGGTCACAAGCGGCCCGGATCCTCACATGACTTAGCCAAATGGAATAAGCTGTTAAATCATGGTGATGTTGTTTGAGGAGGTGGCTACCTCTATTTTTGAATGGGATGGCAATCCTGTGTTGCTTGAGATGGCAATCTCAAGGTTAATGATGTTTATAATGATATATGCTTATATGAATGTTACTAAATAATTTACTAATTAGTACTTGAACCTTAATAAAGGGTTGGGTGTTTCAACCAAGTTGATTAGAGGATAAGTTGCAAATGTTAAATGTTAATTGTTACATTAAAATGCTACTGTAGTCATTAAATTTCAGCCTTACCTTGCTTTAGCCATGCATGTCATTACTTTTCTCCTATACTTACTGAGTTTTGACATGGAACTCACCCTTGCTATAGTTTATAGTAAGGTGCTGCCTTAAAGAAGGATAAAGATGTTGAGGGTCAAAAGTGTTCGGTGTACGGAGCCCCCAGTCAATGGTCCCTGAGAAGAATGGAGTTCTGAAGAGAAGTTGTAGCCATCAATTCCGCGATACTCTGATGTTTGTAATTGTTAATATAAGTAAGTTTCCGCTATAATATACATTGTTCCTGATATTTCTCTGTTTTCTGTTGTATGTGTGGACTTCCTGGGCACACATATGACGACCTCTGGCCTTCCTTGGAAACCAGGGTGTGACAGTGCACCGCTACTTTAATGACAACCATATGGCCAATGAAGATCCCATGAAGAATAGAACAAGAAGAAAATGTCACACCTACACCCAAAAGAATTAGATCACCAAGGATGGATGGGCTGACTATGAAGGAGAAGTATCAAGATATGAAGATCGATATCCCAAAGATCAAAATCAATTTGAGGAGGAAGCTATACCGCCAATAGGAAGTGAACCAATCACTATAGAAGAAAAACAAGAGAAGACAGTGCAACCAACTCCTTCCTCAAGGACAACCTCACCAACAAAGTAGGTATGGAAAGTAAAATCAATTTTAGATTTAACGCTAGAAGAGGTTCAGCCAGTGGTGCCAGCAAAGGCGCCCTAAGATGACTATCCGGATGAGAGGTCCTGTTCGAAGGACTTAAATCATCGAACACCGTACCAAGAGGTAAAACTATGTTATTGCTTATGAGCATTGAGTGTGGTCGAGCTGTGTAGACCCTTAGGAGCTGGTCATGTGGTTAAAATTAAGATCCACTTTTACTCGACCTACATATGTGCTGCTTTTATCATAAGTACACACCTGCATTTATTCATCGCTTTATGCCGCTTCTATCCTAGAAGTATGCATCCACATATATACATCCACTCATTCATGTCACTTCTATCCTACAAGTGCACATTCATGCATTTCACTCAGATCCACCCAAAAATAGTTATACTCCTATCCTGGGAGTAAGCTACCCAAAAAGATATCTCATCATATTTATAACTACCATTTTCTTGCTAGCCCATAAAGCTCCATATGTTTCTATTGCTACCTCATATTAATTTATTTGTTTCAAAAAGAAGCTTGGGTGGTGTTTTCTCTCTAAAAAAGAGAAAAAGAAAGAAAGAGGGGAAAGAAAAGTATTTATACCCCTATTTGAAAAATAATAATAATAAATAAGAGAGCAGCCCAAGTCTTTCTCAAATTTTTTCAAGTTCAAATAAGAAGTATGATTTTCTTTCAAAGGAGCTTTAGTAGAATTAGGTATTCACTTCTATCATTCCTTTACCCCTACTATCACTTACTATTCTATCTACCACTTATCCACTACATTCCATATATCCCATACACATGCATATCTTGATTTGATTGTATGACTAGTTTCTCTGGATCCATGGTTTGATTATGCAATAAATGATTGTATGTTTTCCTTGTCTCTCCACCTATGAAATCCATATAAGCTTATTAGAGATAGGGTGAGAGAGAGGAGGCATAATGCTACTATACCAAAATACCAAAAATACCACATATCTTGAGAGAAGAGTGAAGGCATACACCATTAAATGCCTTGGTGAGAATGCAGAAATACCACAAAGGAGAGACTGGAGAGGGTCATACATAGGAATCTCTAAGGTTTATTTGAAAATCTTGCAAAAACTCAAAAACAATAGTTGATCGAAGAGCTTGAAACATGGCGCTTGACTTGACTATTTTGTCTTTCAACTGCTCAAGACCCAAGTGACGGCTACAAGCCCCATGGTGGAAGGTAATATGAGTAAGTCTATAATCAGACTAGTTCATTCTAATCCAGAGGAGAGTTCTTGTTTGAACGCATGTGTACTTTTGAGGTGTGAAAGCATTGTAGCAACTCCTGATCCATCACTGAGTCTATCTTTGTTCAGGGACAAGCAAAAGGTAAGCTTGGGGGAGTTGTTAATGGTAGATAAGTGCTCTTTTTAACCATCAACATAGCATGAGAAAGGACCTAAATATAAATATCATCTAGGTATAGGGTTATACTAACAAAATTCCATCAGTTTTTTGAATATCTATTTCTGTAGGGGGCTATCAGAAAACAACTAAAGAAAGCCCACATGTAAAATTTACTTAGAGAGAATCAACCCACGCAGAAGGATACTCTTGAAGACACCAGAAGACACCAGACTAGACCAGAGGCCGACTAGCCACGTGAGCAGGGCGCCCACCTTGCCCAATAGCGCGCCCACCCTATGAGGTGGACCAATCAGGTCCAACCTCATGGATCCTGCCCCAACAGCCTTGGGGATCAATCTTCACCATGTATCAAGGTCGGTTTGATCCAAGGGCTATGGTGCATTTGAGGAGGCTATATAAGCAAGGCCCCTGGCCTTGGGAGAAACCTAATTCATTTGAATTCATTCCCAAATTCATTAGCTACTTCATTTATCAAGGGGAGAAGCCTTAGAGCCACCATCTCAATTAGATCTCCATAGTCATACCATAACTATATAGGATTAGAAACTAGAAGGAGTCAAGGTTCATTTGGTTTCTAGATCTGTCAAGAGAGTTCTTGGTAATTCTTTCCTACTTTTATATTTGTTCTTGTTTATTTCATATTGTTCATCATTCCATGAATATGACTTTTCTCTATTCTATTATATTGGATATGACTTTGCTCTATTTGATTATGTTCTCAATTATAATGTTATTAGTCTACTTTGATTATATGCTTGGCATATTTGGTTAGAATTATGTTTATTCATAGGATTGTATAGCAGGTGAGTGGTAAATATTTTGTAGGTGTGGTGCCTATACCGTATTTTCCTACGATTACACCCTATATTCCAGACCGTGAGGTAGATCATGGGAGTGATAGTCCTATTGAGTCCTTTGTAGTCCTCCTTTTGAGTATAGGATAGGTAGAATGCAACTATTACAGGGAAGTGATTGCTATGCTCTTTATCTTCCTTTGTAATACTCACTGTGTTTAGGTGTAACCTTTTCTTGCCATGATTGCCAAGTGTAATTGCACTAATCATCATATGCTATGACTTTATAGTTAGAATAACTTTGGATTTCTTCTTGTAGTTCGTCCTAATTCAGGATTTATTCTTGTAGTTCATCCTAATTCCATGCTAGTGTTGTAGCCTTAGAGTATTCTATTGAGATGCTTATCATTTATTATGTGGCTATGTGCTTTATTTATCATTTACTATTCATTCATTATACATATCTATTATTTCTTGTGACACTTACCCTGTATGAGAGAGGGTAAGTGGTGACAGCCCTATCTGACCTACTTATTCCACCATGTTAGTTCTATTCTGTAGGACTTAGGGGTGGACTCTCCTGCTCTTGCGAGTTGGTTGGTCCTAGGTGCCCGAAGTAGATCACTTTAGTAATAGCTATCCTACTCAATTATCTAGAAAACCCTAGCTATATCGACCAAGTGCCCCTCTATTCATCACCCCCTTGTTCCATCATTACATCATCACTACCTTTGGACAACTTGGCTTTAGATTAGGAGACTTCGCGTTCCCCATGGAAATCGATACCTTGGAATACTCCTGAGTGAAAGCTACATCGGTATCCATGCACTTGCGGATTATATCTGTTAGGCTAGGATTTGCCAACAAGCTTTCTGGCATCGTTGCCAGGGAATGATAGTTGTTCTTGATCTAGAACCTTGTGATCCAGTAGTCCATCAATCTATTCATCCATTCTTTACCCCTATCATTTCTTGTCATCATGAAACAAAAACCCCTTTTTCAATACGGTGCTCCAAAGGGCGATAGTTTGGAACCACCTAAATCATCCAAAGCCATTTTGGCTATTCACTATGAGCTTCACCCAGCTTTCATAGTGATGGTTTAGATAAACCCCTTTTTTGGGAGCACACATGAGAGCCCATATACTCATTTGTGTGAGTTTGAGCAATTGTGCTCGTGCCTCCACATTCAAGGCATGACACAAGATACTTTAAAATGGAAGCTATTCCCGTTCTCTTTGACAGGGGAAGCTAAACATTGGTATGCTCATCACATAGAGAGTGTACATGGAGAGTGGGAAACCCTTCAATCCAAATTCTACCTAGCCTTCTTTCCTACCTCTCAAGTTCTCCATCTTCAATTGGGGGTCCTAACCTTTAAGCAGAAGGAGAAGGAGTCTTTAGATGCAACTTGGGCCCGATTTATAGACCCCATTTCTTTTGGCCCTGACCTTGCTATCCTAGATCCAATGCTTTTACAATACTTTTACATGGGTCTTAGCAAGGATTCTTCCCAATTCCTTGACACATCTTGTGGAGGTGCTTTCCTTTATCTATCTGAGGGTAAAGGGAGGGCCATTCTTGATAAGATCCTCAAGAACACCCCTTACACTAGGATTCATGATGAGTTTCTTGATGAAGTACCTGAAGAGCCAACAAAGGAAGAGCCACAACCTTTAGAGGCCAAATCCATTGACCCTCCTTCTGAGCCCACCTTCGAAACATTGCCCGAACCTATTCTTCAACCTGACCTAGACCCTGATGATTGCCCAAGTGTCTTTCCCTATGAGTGTTACAATGAGTTATTTGAAGATTTTGGAAATGCATCAACACACTCATTGGAGGACAAACACACAAGGCATGGGTGTGAAGAGATCTATAAACCTGATTGAGAAGAACAACAGCAGCAGAAGCTATATCTTGAGAATCTACCAGCTATCATGAGTCAAGAATGGTTGGATGAAGCCGAAGCCTTAAGAGAAGTCATCAAACTACCCATTCAAGTAACAAGGATATTTTGTCAAGTTATCGGCACAACTGACAAAATTGGTTATGATCCCAACATTGGGATCAATATCATCTCTCATCTCCTTGTCCAAAGCCTTTGCCCAAGGTCAAGCCTATCTAGATCGAAAAAATGTCTCAAACTACCATCTGGCCAAATCCTTGACTGCATAGGAATTCTTCCCTCTATGTCAATTAGGATAGATGACCCCAAAATCCTCCTAGACTTCCATGTCTTTGACCTTCCAGTGGATTCTTCCCATCCTATCATCATCGAAAGGCCAGTTATGAAAATCCTAGAGACAGTGCTGGGGAAGGAGGTTTTGAAGCCTAAGGCTGGCAAGGAGTATCTGCCCATTTCTTTCTCATGATCACTCAACACGTGTGTAGAACCTGAGCCTGTACTGGATCCAATAGAGGAGGAATTTAAGGACTTCAGTGAGGAAGAATGCCCTCAGCCTCCCATTAAGCTTGACACCTCTGAAATTCCTCAATCATCTCCTGTCGAGCTTAGGCCACTTCCTCCTGGTCTTAAATACGCCTTTCTACATGGTAATTGGGAGACTCCGGTTATCATCAGTGACAAGCTTTCCGATGTAGAAACCAAGAGCTTCTCACTGTCCTAGAGTCACATCGATCAGTCTTGGGGTATTTGCTCCATGATTTAAGAGGGACCAGCCCTACTCTCTGCACTCATCAAATCCCGATCGATCTTGAAGCCACACCATCAAGAGAACCACAAAGACGGTTAAATAATACCATGAGAGAGGTAGTGAAGAAGGAAGTTCTCAAGCTGCTTCATGCTAGGATCATCTACCTAGTACCATACAGTGATTGGGTTAGTCTAGTTCATGTTGTTCCAAAGAATGGAGGAATGACGGCAGTTCGCAATGAGAGGAATGAACTCATCCCTCAGCGTATCATCCCTGGGTGGCGTATGTGCATTGACTACAGTAGACTCAACAAATCCACCAAAATGGACCATTTCCCTCTTCCTTTCATCGATGAGATGCTTGAAAGGTTAGCCAAGCACTCTTTCTTCTGCTTCCTCGATGGTTACTCTAGTCACCACCAAATCCCAATCCATCCAGATGACCAGAGTAAGACAACTTTTACATGCCCCTATCGGATGTACGCTTATCGGCGAATGTCTTTTGGGAATGTCTTTTGGGTTATGCAATGCCCCCGCAAACCTTTGCTGAGTGACTAAGGAATTTGGACAAGGTTTTGCAAAGGTGCGAGAAGAAGCATCAAGTCCTAAATTGGGAAAAGTGCCACTTTATGGTGAGAGAAGAGATAGTTCTTAGACATAGAATATTCGAGCATGGGATAAAGGTGGATACAGAAAAAATTGAAGTGATTGAACAACTTCCACCTCCCACAATTGTCAAAGGGATTCAGAGTTTCCTAGGCCATGCCAAATTCTATCGGCGTTCCATGAAACTTTTCTCAGATAGCCTGGCCTCTCACTAACCTTCTTGCCAAGGAAAACCCCTTTGCTTTTGATGAAGAATGCTATGTAGCCTTCTATAACCTCAAGCAAGCACTCATTTTTGCGCCCATCATACAACCACCAGATTGGGGTCTCCCTTTTGAGATCATGTGTGATGTGAGCGACTTTTCCATAGGAGCTATTTTGGGTCAATCTAAGGATCGTAGGCATCATGCTATAGCCTACACAAGCGAAACTCTAACTGTCCCTCAGCTAAACTATGAGACCGCTGAGAAGGAACTTTTGGAAATGGTTTTTGCCATTGACAAGTTCTGACCCAATTTGGTGGGGGCAAAGGTGATTGTCTACAGAGACCATGCCACTCTCAAGTACCTCCTCACCAAGAAGGATGCAAAGCCAAGAATCATTTGGTGGATTCTTCTACCCTAAGAGTTTGACATTGAGATTTGGGATAAGAAAGGAGCAGAAAATTCAGTGGCCGATCACTTATCATGACTCTAACCGCAAGCAGATTCCTCTCTTCCCATCAATGATTACCTGCGAGATGATACTCTCCTTAAGGTCACAACATCAGAACCTTGGTATGCCAACATTGTCAACTTCATGGTTTCTGGGTATGTCCCACCTGGAGTAGACAAGAAGAAACTCATATAGGAAACTCAGGTTCACATGTGGGATAACCCATACCTGTATCGAGTTTGTGCCAATAGTTTAGTAAGGCGTTGTGTGCCTATCAATGAAGCAACTAAGATTCTTGAGAGATGTCATGCATCACCTTATGGTGGACAGTATGGTGCATTTCGGAATCATGCCAAGGTATGGCAATGCAAATTCTTTTGGCCCACCATGTATTAGGATGCCATGGAATTTGTCCAACAGTGTCCAAGATGTCAAAAGCACGGGAACATCCACTCAAGAAACACCATGCCCCTCCACTATAATCTTCAGGTTGAACTCTTTGATGTTTGGGGAATAGACTATATGTGTCCATTCCCTAAGTTAGGAGATTATGAGTATTGTCGATACCCTGGAAACAGGCATCCCAGACCCCTTGCTTAACAAACTAAAGCCCCGCCAAATCAGCATCTTGAACCATCCGATAATCTCCCGCGCTAACGTACGAAGGCCCAAAGGCTGAGACGTATCGGACTGGCCCGCGAACGAACAACGACGGCCTGAAACCAACGCTCGCTCGAGAGGTTACCGAACGGACCAGTGGTGTTCATCAGAGAGGGTACCGAACGGACAAGTACTGTATGCGCGAGGGTACGATTCGAGCTACCCCTCGAGGACGGAACTTCGTCCAGCGAACGAGCCGGCCCTCGAGGACGTAACTTCGCCCAGCAAACGAGCCCCCCCTCGAGGACGGAACTTCGCCTGGGCGAATGGTCGGCACTCGAGGACAGAGCACCCCTCGACCACCAACTCCCCCGTACGAATCCGCGCGCATTTAATGCGATCTATCTACCCCCGCCTAACCGCATGGCCACAGTTACGGTAATAGTCACAGGCGTGGCGGTCAAATCTACTTTTACTGCCCATGCCCCGGAATCCCGCAAGTCATATTACGCTGTTGCGCCATACCGAGCGCTGTGCCACGACCCGTACCGCCCCGAGACATATAAACTAACCTGTTTACCGTGTTTTCCGAGATTCGATCTTATCCAGCGAAGCTCGACCACCTCGGCAAGACCCCCTCAGCTCCGGCCAGGACCCTCGACCGCCACCCCTCGACTTCACCGAGCGTACCCTCGAGCTAAACTTCAACAAACTCCCGATGCGACGGCAGCAGGGCCTCCCATACTGACGTACATCACTACAGCAGCATCGACATGATCGGCCTCAACGTCGTACGTCATCAGCATCATGAGAGCTCGAAATACGTGTACACCTGTGCCCCTCCTTCATCTATAAAAGGAGGCGCCAGGGCGTTAGAGAAAAGGGGACGGAGAGGATCTAGAGCATAGGAACACTAAGGCCCTAGATCACTGAACGACACCGTGAGCCTGTGGAGGTCGAGAGCTAGGCGCCCGCACGCCCCAACTCCGCCTTTCACTCCTCACACCAGCTTGTATTCTCCCCTGTACTAGCACTTCGGTGCAGAATAACACAAATCATCCTCCCCCCGCTGGACGTAGGGCCTTCTTTGCCCGAACCAGGATAAATCATTGTGTCATTCTTGCATCACCCACCGGATTAGGGAGCATGCGGATACGATATTACTCGTTGGTGTTAACCCCTCGAGGGTCAGAACACCGACAGTTGGTGCGCCAGGTAGGGGAGCCGCGTGTCACTAACGATTTCCCGCCATTTTTCCGGATGGGCGATTTCGTTTCCCCACTTTCGCACGCTACGATGATCTGGTTCGGGAGCCTGGAGTTCATGACCCTCGGCCAGGGCTACGACATGACCCTGCTCTCGATCAGTGACTCGAACGAAGGTCGCGGTGCACCCCCACGTTCATGGGGAGCCACTCGCCAGTCTCATGACCACGCCTCCACATCCAGAAGGAGGCACGGTCGGCGCCGTCATCGTCATCAACCCAAGTCGAGAAGGGTCCCCGCCGCTTTCTCCATGCCCCAAACCGGAGATGAGAAACCTCTTGTTGAGGGCGTATCTGACCCGAGTTTGGAGGCAGAGGGCAAACCGGCAGGATCCCGGCACAACCCTGACTCCGCTCTCACCATGCGCGCGTCGGGAAAGTGCAACGAAACCCCCGCTCGATCAAGCTCGCTTCCGCACGGGCTGTTCGAGCGTCGTCGGTGGTCTTCGACCGACTCCAACAATCCCACGACAACGGCTACGACAGCAACCCACTCCGTCACGAGCGCATTGGAGGACCGCCCAGACACCCTTCTCTGCGCGATGACGGACGTAGGGACTGTCACTCCAGCCTCCGAGGGTTTGGCATTCGCAAGAGCGCCCGGCCCCCGGAGGTACACCGTCGGCACACTCCGACGGCGGCTGCAGGAGGAGGCGCGGGGGCAATTCCCCGTCTTCTACTGCGGCGACCCTGACTCTGACTCTGATCACTGGGATCCTACCCGAGAGTGCCTCCACATCGATGGTGGCGTCAACTCCGATCAGGAAACCATCGATCCAGCGGCCGCGGCGTCTATCGCCGTGGCGAGAGACGCTCCCCCTAGAGCAGAGGACCAACAACCAGACGCACCCCGAGAAGCGTGCCCTCGTCCTGGCAAGCAGGACGCGCAGATGGCACAGATTCGGGAGTTGCAGGCAAAGCTCGCCGACGAGCAGGAACGCTTGCGCTTACTCGAGATGACCCTCGAACAAGAGTAGCGACCGCTCGGCGGTAGAGCCCGAGCCAGGGCCCGAGAGGTCAACCGACAGATCATCGAGGAAGGAGCACCCGAGCAACCCGTCCACCATTATCCCCGAGCAAGCCAGAACGTTGTTGCGGCGGTTATGCTCCTCCGCAATATGCCCGCACCTTCCAACTCGCAAGCTCGGCGGATACAACGCGAGGTCGAGGGCCTCCTCCAAGTTGTTGCTGCTCAACAAGCCGAGAGCTCAGCCTCGAGGCGTTGAGGAGCTGCCTCCGAGCCTCAGGTCGAGCCCTCCCGACCCGAGAGGGAGGGCTCGGTCGATCAGGGGGCGGCCCCCCAACAGAAGAAGAACCTGGCCCGAGAGCCTATCAACGATGACCGCGCTCCCCGCGACGCGCGCCTTGACATTGTCGAGAACCGCACACGCAAGCACGGGGATGCCGAGGATCGAGGGTACAGCGCCCATCGAGGAGGGCGTTACGACAGCGAAGAGGACCAACAGGCCCCAGAGCCACCGGGCCCCCGGGTCTTCAGCAGGAGGATCCGCTGCGCCCAGCTGCCTGACAAATTTCGACCCCCCACGAGCCTCGTCAAATATAACGGCGAAACCAATCCCGAGCTCTGGCTGGCCGACTTTCGGTTGGCTTGTCAGGCGGGCAGGGCGCGTGACGATCACGCCATCATACGTCA
Organism: Bothriochloa decipiens; assembly: GCA_023333625.1. Lineage (NCBI taxonomy): Eukaryota > Viridiplantae > Streptophyta > Magnoliopsida > Poales > Poaceae > Bothriochloa > Bothriochloa decipiens. The sequence continues at coordinate 51,470,354 of CM041628.1, forward strand.
CCTTCCCCTGTTCCTGTCCGACACCGCGTGTAGGTGGCTCGAGGAGCTTCCCCCCGATCAGATTCGCACTTGGACTGACCTTGTCCGTATCTTCGAGGGGAATTTCAAAGGTACCTACGTGCGTCCTGGAAACTCCTGGGAATTGCGCAACTGCAAGCAAAAGCCAGGAGAGTCTCTCCGTGACTTTGCTCGACGGTTCTCCAAGCTCCGCACCGAGTTGCCCCACATCTCCGACCTCGACGTCGTTCTAGCGTTTGTTGCGGGTACAACCTGCAAGGACCTAGTTCACGAGTTAGGGCGAAACCGCCCCGACACCGTCGACGAGCTTATGGATGTGGTCGCCAACTACGCCGCTGGCGAGGAGGCCGTCGGCGCCTTCTTCAGTGACGTGAAGGACAAGGGAAAAACGCCGGTAGCCGACAACACAGGAGGCTCGAGCAAAGGGTCGAAGAGAAATAACAAGAAGAAGAAAAATCAACAAGGCAAACGGGAGGCTGCAGAAGATGATCTCGTCGCTGCAACCGAACACAAAAGACCTCGAGGTCCCCCCGCGCCCCCCGAGGGCGCCATCTTCGACAAGATGCTCGAGGAGCCCTGTCCTTACCATAAGGACGGGGCAAAACACAAGCTTAAGGACTGCCGCATGCTTCGAAGGCACTTCGAGCAAGTAGGTGTGAAGAAGGGTGACGACAAGAAAGACCAAGGCGGCGGCGAGGGAGACAACGGGGAAGACGGAAAATTCCCCGAAGTCTATGACTGCTACATGATCTACGGGGGGCCCTCGACCCAGCTCACGCCCCGACAGCGTAAGCGGGAGCGTCGAGAGGTCTTCTCAGCTCGCGTCGCAACACCTCACTACCTCGACTGGTCCGATGCGCCCATCACCTTCGACCGCGATGACCATCCGGATCGAGTCCCCAACCCCGGGGCCTATCCGCTCGTCGTCGACCCGATCATCATCAACACCCGCCTCTCGAAGGTCCTCATGGACAGTGGCAGCAGCCTGAATGTCATCTACCTCGAGACCCTCGACCTCCTGGGGGTCAGGAGGCACCAACTCCGACCCAGCACCGGGGGGTTCCATGGCGTCGTGCCAGGGAAGAAGGCTTTCCCCGTCGGCTGTATCGAACTCCCTGTCTGTTTTGGCACCCCTGCCAACTTCAGGAAAGAGACCCTCACCTTCGAGGTGGTCGGGTTTCACGGGACGTATCACGCCATCATCGGCCGACCGGGCTACGCGCAGTTCATGGCGATCCCGAACTACACCTACCTCAAGCTCAAGATGCCAGGACCCAAAGGCATCATCACTGTCGCCTCCTCCTACGAGCACGCGTACGACTGCGATGTCGAATGCGTCGAATATGGGGAGGCCGTCGAGGAAAACGCCATGATAGCCGCGACCCTCGAGCACCTCGCAGACGAGATGCTGGATCCCAAGCGACACGCCGGCAGCTTCGAGCCGGCACAAGACACCAAGAAAGTCCCCCTCGACCCGAGCTGCCCATGCGAGAAGGTGCTAACGATCAGCGCCGACCTCGAGGACAAATAGAAAGTTGTGCTCGTCGACTTTCTCCGCGCGAACACCGATATGTTTGCGTGGAGTCCTTCAGATATGCCGGGCATACCGAGGGAAGTCGCCGAGCACGCCTTGGAAATCCGGGCCGGGTCCAGACCGGTGAAGCAACGCCTGCGCCGCTTCGACGAGGAGAAGCGCAGGTTCATCGGCGAGGAGGTACACAAGCTTTTGGCAGCTGGATTCATCAAGGAGGTTCATCACCCCGAATGGTTAGCTAATCCCGTGTTAGTTAAGAAAAAGAATGGAAAGATGCGGATGTGTATCGACTATACTAGTTTAAACAAAGCATGTCCCAAAGTTCCGTTCCCTTTACCACGCATTGATCAAATTGTTGACTCTACCGCGGGGTGTGAAACCCTCTCGTTCCTCGATGCTTACTCCGGTTACCACCAAATTAAGATGAAAGAGTCCGACCAGCTCGCGACTTCCTTCATCACACCTTTTGGCATGTACTGCTATGTGACAATGCCTTTCAGCCTTTGAAACACCGGGGCAACGTATCAGCGTTGTATGCTCCATGTCTTCGGCGAACACATAGGCGATACGGTCGAAGCCTACGTCGATGACATCGTGGTCAAGTCCAAAAAAGCGGACAACCTCATCCGAGACCTCGAAATCGCGTTCGGGTGCCTTCGAGCCAAAAACATAAAACTCAATCCCGAGAAATGTGTTTTCGGAGTGCCTCGGGGCATGCTCCTCGGATACATCGTCTCCCAACGCGGGATCGAGGCCAACCCTAAAAAGGTGGCGGCCATCACGCGAATGGGGCCGATTCGAGATCTCAAGGGCGTGCAGAGGGTCACAGGCTGCCTCGCGGCCCTCAGCCATTTCATCTCACGTTTAGGGGAGAAAGCCATGCCTCTGTACCGTCTATTGAAAAAATCCGAGCGATTTACGTGGACCCCAGAGGCCGAGGGGGCCCTCGATGAACTCAAAGCCAAGCTGATGTCCACTCCGATCCTCGTCCCTCCTCGACCAGCAACGTCGACTGAACCACCTGAGCCCCTCCTCCTCTATGTCACCGCAACCACCCAGGTGGTCAGCGCGGCCATAGTGGTAGAGAGGCAAGAGGAAGGACGCGCCTTGCCAGTCCAGCGGCCGGTTTACTTCGTCAGCGAGGTGCTTTCAGAAACGAAAATCCGCTACCCACAGGTGCAGAAGCTGCTCTACGCCATCGTCCTTACGCGTCGCAAGCTCCAACATTACTTCCTCGGCCACCCGGTTACTGTGGTATCCTCGTTTCCCTTGGGGGAGATCATCCATAACCGTGAGGCAGCTGGAAGGATTGCCAAGTGGTCGGTCGAGCTGATGGGCGAGACCATCACCTACGCGCCGCGGAAGGCCATCAAGTCCCAAGTGCTGGCGGATTTCGTCGCCGAGTGGACCGACACTCAGTTGCCGCCAGTCCAAATCCAAGCCGAGCTGTGGACAATGTACTTTGACGGGTCGCTCATGAAGACAGGAGCAGGCGCGGGCTTGCTCTTCATTTCACCCCTCGGAGTCCACATGCGCTACGTCATTCGCATCCACTTTGCCGCATCCAACAACGTCACAGAGTACGAGGCACTTGTCGCCGGATTACGAATCGCCCTCGAGCTCGGGGTCCGACGCCTTGACGTTCGAGGCGATTCACAACTAATCATCAACCAAGTGATGAAGGCCTCGAGCTGCCACGACGCCAAGATGGAAGCATACTGCAACGAAGTGCGCAAGTTGGAAGACAAATTCCATGGCCTCGAGCTTAGCCATATCGCTCGACGATACAACGAAGCCGCGGATGAGCTCGCGAAAATCGCGTCGACTCGAGGTACGGTCCCTCCGAACGTGTTCTCGAGGGACCTCTTCGAGCCCTCCGTCGATTTGGGCCCGGGGGCTTGCTCTACACCCTCGAAGCCCCACCCCATGACCTCGATCAGGGCCCCCTCGACCGGGGCCCAGGTTATGGAGATCCAGGAGACATCCCCTCCGTCGAACCCGCCACCGGATTGGAGAGCCCCTTTACTCAACTGCCTCATTCGGGGAGAACTCCCGAAGGACCGAACCGAAGCTCGACGGATCGCGCGACGGGCCAAGTCCTACGTCATCTACGGTGACGACAAGGAACTCTACAGGCGAAGCCCTTCAGGCGTCCTTCAGCACTGCATTTCCATCGAGGAAGGAAGGAGGCTCCTCGAGGACATACACTCAGGAGCCTGCGGCCACCACGCAGCGCCAAGGACCCTCATAGGCAATGCTTTTCGACAGGGTTTCTACTGGCCGACCGCAGTTTTCGACGCCACGAACATCGTCCGCTCGTGCAAAGGGTGTCAATTCTACGCCAAGCAGACGCACCTCCCAGCTCACGCCCTACAAATGATCCCCATCACCTGGCCGTTTGCGGTCTGGGGGCTCGATCTTGTGGGGCCTCTCAAAAGGGCAACCAAAGGGTATACACACCTGCTCGTTGCCGTCGATAAATTTACCAAATGGATCGAGGCTTGGCCCATCAGCAACATCCGCTCCGAACGGGCGGTCGAGTTCTTCACCGACATAATCCATCGCTTCGGGGTCCCGAATGTCATCATCACCGACAACGGCACGCAATTCACCGGCAAGAAGTTCTTGGATTTTTGCGATCGCCATCACATCCGTGTGAATTGGTCCGCGGTTGCACATCCTCGAACTAATGGCCAGGTCGAGCGCGCCAACGGCATGATTTTGCAGGGCCTCAAGCCAAGGATCCTGAAACGCCTCGGCAAGCACGGAAAAAAATGGGCCGCGGAGTTGCCGTCGGTCCTATGGAGCTTAAGGACAACACCTAGTCGAGCCACGGGGTTCACCCCATTCTTCTTGGTCTATGGGTCTGAGGCCGTCCTCCCCACTGACCTCGAGTATGGTTCCCCTCGACTAAAGGCCTACAACGAGCAAACTAACGAAGAAGCCCTCGCAAACGCCGTCGACCAGGTCGAGGAGGCTCGAGACATGGCACTGCTTCACTCCGCGAGGTATCAGCAAAAACTTCAACGCTACCACGACAAGCACGTGCGCCCGAGGGACCTCCAAGTTGGAGACCTCGTCCTACGAAGACGGCAGAACAACAAAGGACGTCACAAGCTGACGCCGCCATGGGAAGGTCCATTCGCCGTAGCTGAGGTGCTAAAGCCCGGGACGTACAAGCTCGCTAATGACAAAGGCAAAATCCTCACCAACGCGTGGAACATCGAACAGCTACGTCGTTTCTACCCTTAGGGCACCAGTGCCCTTGTACATTCTCGCATGTCTTGTACATTCCCGCATGACAAATATAAGGACTACTTTCGATTATAAGTTCAAACCCATTATTATACATGCAAGAGGTAGCCTCGACCCTATCTTACCAGAGTCGAGCCTCCCTCGGGGGCTAACGGGGGGGAACCCCCTAAGTTCCTAAAAATACGAACGATTTTTTCGCACGCTCCCCTCTTTTTGCTTCCCAACTAAGTTGACAACGCCTCGAACTCCCTTGGGGTCGAGGGTTATCGAGCCGGAGCTCTCCTACGCTTCCGAGCTACGGTACCTCCACTCGCTCCCCCCCGAGGGATACGAGTTCACGTTGAACGCTCAGTTGGAAAAAAAAAGTGAGGCAAGCAGAACTCGAGCGCTTCTTCTTTCTCACACCTCGATACGCTTCGCGACTAAGTAGAAAACGCCTTGAGCTCCCTTGGGGTCGAGGGCTGTCGAGCCGGAGCTCTCCTACGCCCCTGGGCTACGGTACCTTCACTCGCTCCCCCCTCGAGGGATACGTGTTTGCGTCAAAAACTTAGTCAAAAAAGCGAAATCTAAGTGAGTAGAAAGCAGAAAAGGTTCGAAAGAAAAACGACAAATCGCATTACGATAGGTGCATTCATGTTCAAAAAGGGGCTTTCAAAGCCACATTGAATCTAATTTACAAAAATTAATTCATTACATGGGCACCCTCGCCCAGTCTTGCCCTACAGGCTCGCCCCGCCACCGCCCCCCTCGACATGGTAACCTACATCCGCCGGGGGGAGGACTTCGTCCTCGAATAACTTCGCCAGCTCTCCCCCCGGCCTCTCGGCGTCATTGATGAGCCCTCGGCAGCGCTCCTCATTCTCGGCGTCGGTCTTCGAGATGTCAGGAACAAAGCCTTGGGCCACCACGTTCATATCAAAAACGAAGCCGGAGGAGACCACCGCAAGCGCCCGCTTCACGCCAGTGTGAAGCGCCTCTCGCACGCGATCTCGAAGGGTGGCGTCGAGGTAGTAGATCCGGTCCACGAGCGCAGCACCGGGGATGTCTTCTTCGGCACCCTCGACAGGCCTGACCTCCCAGAGGGCGCAGAGCCCGTCGAGGGCAACCCGGAGACGACCAAGAAGCGCCCCCTCCGCCGCAAGGCTCTCCTGTAGCGCCTTAGCGGCGTCTTGAGTCGCAAGCAGCTCGGACTCGATGCCTGAAGCACAAAGCAAGAATTCGATAAACCATACGGAAAGAACAAAGATCAAAAACCCTTTGAGGAACTCACCAGCACAGCGAGTCTCGAGGGCGTTGCGATCCCCCAGCACAGCGTCGCGCTCCCCCCGAGCCTCGTCCTGCTCCCGCTGGGCCTCTTTGAAGGCTCGGGTCACCTCCGTCTTATCGAAGCGGAGGGTCTCGAGGGCGCCACCAGCCAGGATGATGGCCTGCTCCTTGTCCTGGAGGGTGGCCTTCATGGCCCCGAGCTGGGTCTCCAGGTCGGCGGCACGGCTCTTCTCCTCCTGGACCAGGGTGGAGAGGGCGTTGCGCGTGGCAGAGACTTCAGCGAAGCTGGTCTCTAGCGAACGGATGCACTCCACGGAGCTCTGAGCCTCTGCCATGAGCAGCTTGATGCGCTCCTGGGCTCAGACGCTCTCGACCCTGGCCTTCTCCGATTCGGCCTTCGCCGCGTTAGCCTCCTCCCTGGCACGCTCGAGCTCCCCCTCGAGGCGGGCAGCTTCCCCTCGAGCGGCGTCGGAGTCTGCCTTCACCCGGGCGGCCTCCTCTTTGGCCTTGGCAGCCTCCTCCCTCGTCTGCTTCAGCTCCTCCTCGAGCTCGGCCACCCTGCTCTGCGCAGAACCGCCGGCCTCAAGTTGGCGAAGCACTTCCTCCCGGCTGTTGTGCGTTTCGTGGAGGAAGACCGACTTCAAGTAGGACTGCCTCCGCGCCACCTGGGGACAGGAAATCGAGGGTTAAGACATCCCATATGAAAGAATTTAACAAAAAATATACATATGGCCTAACACAGCGACTCACCCCGAGATTCCGGTCAAGGCCTTCGGCGAGTTCGGCGCCCACTTTTAGCAAGTGCCGCAGCCACGCCCGGGACCGTTCGGCCTCCTCCCAGCACTCGACCTCCGCCGGGTCGTTCATCTCGATGCCCGGAGCGCTGGGATCGCCGAGTTCCCGGAGCACGATGCGCTCCTTGCCCCAATCTAGAAGGACCGTCTTGACCTTGGCTCGCTCCAAGGAATCGATCTCCTCCACCACATCGCCTGGAACGCCGTAACCCACGGCCAACTCTCTCGGGATGTGGAACTCTGACGCGGCACGGGCACCCCTCAGCCCGGGGTCGGACGTCGACCTCCTCAGCACACCGACAGCCGCCGTCTCCTCCGGCTGCTTCATCGACGGTTGTGGCGCCTGATCCGGTGCTGCGTCCGGCGCCGTCGGAAGCAGCGAAGGTGTGGAGGCCAAAGCTTCACCCAACGCCATGACTTGTGGCGCCGGTGGGACCACCGCTGGCGCGTCTTCTGCCGGGCTCGGTACCGAGGCATCCTCCGGTTGCGCCCCTGGCAGCCGCAGGACCGTCGACGCCTTCGACGCCGCTTCTTATTCGGACAGCAACTCGTCCATAGTGATCACGGACACCCATTGTTTGGGCAGTCCGGAAGTCACTTCCGCCTCAGACGTCTCGGGTGGTTGCTGCGCTGACGGGTCCAGCGGCGCCGCATCCCCCGGCGGCGTCGGCTGCGCCTCCTGATGCGTCGGCGTGCAGCTGAAGAACACAATAGCTTTAAGGCTAAGTATCTCAAGGCTTTAGATGAACTTGAGTGTGTCAAGAAGGAGAAGGTTGATCTGTCTAACGAGACCAAGTGCGATGAATGCACTGTACACATGTCCAGTCTTGTTTCTTTGCAGTCCAAGTACTCTGCTTTGGTTGAGGAGTTGGATAGGGCTAGAGCTAAACCTATTTTGTCAGGTCCTTGCAAGTCCTGTGCTGAGTTGTGCTCTGAGCTATCTGAGAAGGTTGCTAGAATCTCTTTTCTTGAGAAGTCTAGTGTGGGTGGTACTAGTGCTCAGTGTCTGTGCTGTGAGGCTTCAGAGCTAGAGCTTGCTAACAGTAGGCATGACAAGAGAAAGATCGAAGAGGAAAACACATTCCTTCAGAACATGTTGAGTTGACTTTTGTGCAGTGAGCCACAATTGGGCATGATGATGAGTCAATACAAGAGGGGTACTGACACCACGTGCTTAGGCTTTGCTTCAGGTAGGAAGGGTAATAGTGTCTTTGGCAAGGTTGGTGAACATAGTGGTTTGAGCATGAGTGAGAAACCCACCAATTCTCCCAAGCTCACAAAGATTAACCCACCAAAGCCCTCTGAGCCAACCACACCCATCGTGAAGGATGGAGTGCTTGAAGAGTCTCTCAAGCCTCTACCTTAGAAACAAGTGTGGATTCCAAAACCTAACCACCTCATGAACCCACTTGACACTCTACCAAACATCTCTGATAAGCCCCTTCCTAAAGCCAAACCACCTCCAAGAGTGAACTGTGCCCACAACAGAGTGAGTCATCCACCATCCAAGAGAGAGGTGTACCACTATGACTATTGCAAGAGAGATGGTCACTTGTTTGAGTTTTTCTTTAGGAGGAAGAGAGATGAGAGGCATGAGTTTGAGCTTTACCAGTAGAACATGCATCGCCCTTCTCATGGGATGCACGGTTCACCCGCTCAGAGGCATAACACTAGACCTAGAGGTGCAAGATCTCAAGGTGCTAGGCCTCAGTTTGTGAGACCACATGATGGTCATGCCCAGCGTGGACCAAGTCATTCTCAATATGACCCCAAGTCCCATGGCAGTGGCTCTCAGTCCTACACTTCTAGCGGACCACATTTTCTTTCATGTGGTGATCACTTCTGTCCTATGGGACATGGCATGTATGGTGTTTTTCCTAACCCTTTTCCAGGGCAGATGACCTAGCACTATTATTCTCCTAAGTTTACTAGCCCCAGTGTTGGATCATTTGCTCATCCCATGTCTTTCTATTGATGTAGCATGGAGGCTTGGAGAACATATGGCTTGTTGATTCCGGGTGTTCGCGCCACATGACCGGTAATTCAAATTGGTTCTCCAGCTTCAGCCCCATGACCTCTAAGGAGTACATCACATTTGGGGACAATGGTAAGGGTAAGGTGCTTTATCATGGGTTGGTAAGGCTCAATGAGAACTTTGTGCTCAAGGATGTTGCTTTGGTTTCGAGCTTGCACTTCAATCTTCTTTTGGTTTCGCAACTCCTTCGAGATGGGTTGGAAGTGCGCTTTAGATTAGGTCTTTCTCAAATTTTGGATTCTCGTGGTGATCTTGCTTGCTCGATTGTGCCTTTTGGCCTTGTCTTTCATGCCAATTTTTCTCACCCTTTTAGCTCTTCTCGATGTTTGGTGGCAAGAACTTCTTCTGAACTTTGGAAGTGGCATAGGAGGCTTGGTCACTTGAGCTTTCACTTGCTTGCCGTGCAGGGACAGGACACCCTGTTTAGTTAGGATCTTCAATATGAGTTACCCATAGTGAGGAACTGCCATGAACTTGGTGATCCTAGGTCGGCCAAGGATAGCATGGTATATGCCCTCGAAGTCGGCCATAATAAAGGTAATCTGGTCGATGCGGAAGTGCTGCTTGGTCCCGAACTGGACAGGTAGCGTGACTTGCCCAAGGGGGTATGAGGGTTTCCTCGGCATGATGCCCTAGAATGGACAATTGTATGGCTTGAGGTCATGGAAACCTAGCCCTAGCTCCTTAAAGGCAGGGAAGAACAGGATTTTCAGGGAGCTGCCACCGTTGATGAGCACTTTCTCAAATCGGACACCATCTATCATCGGGTCGAGGACCAGCGGGAATCGGCCGGCGTCGAGGATTTTGGCCCACTTATTGTTGCGGCTGAATGTTGTGGGATGTTCAGACCAGGCAGGCACCTTCACATCTGCAACAGAGCCATTGGTCTCCTAGATAACCATGATGGCTTGTGTCAGCAGCTTCTTCTCACGGGCGTTCTCTAGCCCAACTTTGCCACCGAAGATGACGACAGTGACATTCTTCACGGGATCCCTATAGGCGTGCCATGGGTAGACCCCATATACCCTTACGGCTAGACTTTGGGCTGCTCGGTACAAGATGGCCCAGACCAGAAGATGAAGGTTGGTCCATCATCATCATGATCGGTGGGCCGGACGACAAGACCAAGCCTGTGATCCACTACCGACCAGGTTGGCGGGCCGTGCAGGTGCTGAAGGCTACTTGGCATGCAAGGAGTCTTAGTCTGTTAGATCTAGTCATGTACTCCAAGGATACGGCTCAATGTAACAGACCACATCAAGAAACCTTAGATATGTAACCTTGCCCCCCACTATATAAGGCGGGCAAGGACCCCCTAGAATAGAGACATCTGATCTCATCAATACAGCAACAGAGACACAGGACGTAGGGTATTACGCTTCCAAGCGGCCTGAACTGGATAAACCTTGGTATTCTTCTTGTGTCTCACATCCGGATCGTAGGTCTTAGTGCACTCTTCACCACAATCTACTACTTCAGGGTATCCTATGGTAGACTATCAACAAGGTATCATCGACTGTAGGCACACCAGGTAGGGGCTGTGCGATTCGATCTCCAGGCGATCCAGATGGTGTCGTTCCTAGCTTCCATGGACTTCGAGGCGGGTGTCTCCCTCTATAACACCCTAAAATTTGCATGACTTTGAAATAGTCAAAATGATTTAATTTTGCATTTTCGATGAGCATTTAACCAAGGTAAAATAATTGTTTTTATAAAATTAAAATCAATCCTAGGTCAAGAAGCATGTTGTGCATTCATGCTAGTGCATAATTTATTTTGTGATGTTTGGATTTTGTTGGGAGTGAATTGGATTTCAAAATCCTTATGAAAATACATTTGAAAAAGGATTCAAATAAAAGAAAAGCCATTTTCTTTCCCTCCCTTCCCCTTTCTCCTTTTGGCCTGACCAGCCAAGCAGCCCAATCGATAGCCCATTTTTTCCTCGCATCCGGCCCAACAGCCTTTCTGTCCCTTTGGCCCTCTGGCCATTCGCTCAGCCTGCTCCTTCTGCATGCTCAGCTTGACAGCCGCTGCCACGCGGCCTGCTCCCTTTCTCCTTAGACCTAACAGACCAGAAGCCCATAGGCTAGTTCTGCACGCCTTCGTCCTCTTGGGCCAGAGCCGTAGCCCATTAAGCCATTAGCACCGGGTCATCTCCTACCTGAGGTCCCGTCCTGCCCTCTTTGGCTGATAGGTAGGACCCACGGGTCATCTCCTACCTCAGGTCTGAGTCGGACTCTTCCGGTCGGAGTCCGCCGTGACCACGACACTGCCCAGCCTCGCCGTGCCCCTCAAGAAAACCACCCCTTAAAGAGTGAGCCCAAGCCGCCGCCTCGACGTCACCCCGAACCCTAGTGTTGTGTTGCTTAGCCCGAGCTCCAATGCCGCCGCAACCCTAAACTGCTGCCACTACCGGAGCTTCAAATTCGCCATCATCATCATGTCTCCACTGTCGTATGAAGGGGTCCAAGTTCCCTCTCGACCTCATGAATGCGTTGGTGCTGTCAATTTCAATCTGTTAAGCTTACTCGGTGCCAATTATTCATGCGCAGTTCACCGTCGTCCACCGCTGTCCACCATTAGCTCGCCACCAACCACCTCAAGCTCCATCTTCTACTCTGGTAAGCTTGCCTTGAGCCCCTACATTGATTGGAATCAACTCTGAGTAGAGTAGTGGCCCGTAGCGCTCGGCTTGTGGACGCCGGCGAGCTCCTCTCCGCCGCCGCCGGTCATCAGCCATCTTTAGCCTTCTCGAGTCATCATCTTCTTGCTAGAAATAACCATGATGAGCTCCTGAGTCATTTGGTCTAGGTTTTAGGTCGAACCATGGACTGTAGGGCTTGTTCCATGTTCTTCGGCGAGATTTTCTCACCGCCGGCGATGTCTGCCGTCGCGTCGATCGTCCTCTCCGGCGAGGCCAAATCCCCAGTCTAAACCGAGCCGTCAAACACAGAGCGAATGGCTCATAGTGGCCCGTACCCTTTTGGTCAGCACTTTTGCCAAAAACACCCTGCCTTTTTGTCTATTCTTTTAAGAGCCCATAGCGGTTTTCCCAGATTACGCTTTGCTCATTGGAAAGTGTATTTTTCTTTTAACAGTCTTCAAATACACTTTGTCCGTTGGAAGGCGTATTTTCCTTTTAACAGAGTCCAGAATATGCTTCCTTCACTGGAACACGTATTTTTCTTTTTCAGTTTCAAAATACGTTTTCTTATATTTACAGTTTTGCCACTATTTTCAAATGCTGATATCTTCTCCGTTTTAGCTCCGATTCGATCCGTTCAAGTTGTGTTGGGTTCATAATTTCATGATCTATATGTTAGTGTCATTATTAGATTTATTCCCAACTTTTAAAAATTGAGTTTTATTTTAAACTAATTATTTTACAATAGGAAATCTTAAAAAATCCATAACTTTCTCGTTATAGCTCCAATTTTAGTGATATTTACGTCTGTGTGATCGTAGCAACGAATAGATTAATTTTATCAACCCTTTTCAACCTATTTTATGATATGGTGTACTACTCTAATTTAAGTCTATTGTTTGCTCGTGTATGATTGCTCGATGCTTGTGTGTTGCTGATTGTTGATTGGATCTAGAGAGTGAGCTGTTCGTTGGAGACCAAGAGTTTTTTGACAACCAGGATAGGAGGTTCTTCAGGACAGCTTTGAATGAGGCAAGTATAGTTGGGACCATCCTTGTTACCTATTCACTATACACAGTAGATATGAATGTGTCTTCTTTACTACCCTGATAGGATTACCTAGCTTTAAACACTCGTTTACCTTGATAATTGGGGATGTTGCATATGGGTAGTTAATGCTAGTGCTTTATAACCATGATCTTGTAACTTGATTAAAGATTATGCCACTAATGAAAAGATGGTTTTCAATAAGATCCAAACTATAAGTGATCATCTAAGACATAACGTACAGCTATGGGGGCTATATGGCTCTGGCTCTAGTTGTTCATGGGACCTTTTCTAGTGAGTTAGAGGATCTGTGAGTTGAGTATAGGACGGCTTCTTCAGTATGTGTATAACTAGGATGTGCCATATTGGGAGGAGGGTTTTCCTACATCCGATGACCCTACGGCCCTAGCTTGTTAGATGAACCTATGAGTGGCTTTATATGATTCTCGGTGTTTTGGGAGTCATGACCCTGGACATTTGGTAATCATGAACCGTAGTGAAAGTGTACACCTCTGCACAGAGTTAAACTGATATATCGTCTGTGCCCATCGACAGGGCGGCCTTGGAGACTTTGTGGAATGGATCATTAACTCAAATTATGCTACATGTTAATGTTATTGCTTTTATCATACTCTTAATCATGTTCTACCTGATCATGTGGTTATGGGAATTGTTACTACCTTGATGCTAATTGCTAAAATATGACATACACTAAAAGCTACTTACATTCAAACCATGTCAACCTTTATTGAGCCTCATGAACCCCTGCTATGCTTGCTAAGTACGTATGTGCTTACACTTGTTTTATTTCCTTACTTGGAAAATCCCGGATGGGTAACAGATCAAGATTGGATCCAAAGTTATCGACACGACTACTAGCTTGCGTCAACCAATTGATGTGTCCCTGTGGTGGAGCTTCATCTAAAGAGTTATCTTAGTTATGTCTTATTTTTGTTAAAGACAAGGTCACGCTATTTGTGCGCTATGTAATAAACTCTGATTTGGCACTATTTATAATTTGTCAACTTATATGTGCGACATCCTGGGGCGCATGTAAGGCTTTTATATATCATATTTTAGTCCTTTAAAATGAGATATGATAGATTGGTATCAAAGCATGGTTGACTGCAGGACGTAATCCTAGTTAGAAATTGGTCGTTTTAAGGTTTAGAAGATTCTAAAGAAAAACCTTGTTCTATAAACCTTAGTGTTTTTTTCTCTATTATATCCCTACCTTGAAACTTACCTCTTCCTGGATGCTTATTATGAAAAGTCATTGTTCTCATTTATTCCTTACTTTGATATTTTTTAGGATCTTTTCTTACCCCCTTCTCGTGTTATCTAGAAAGGAAGCTTTAGGATCTCTGCTTTAATATGAGATATGAAGAAAATGATAGTGTCGCAAGTTCGGTCAATGTTTGCTTTGTGCATCTTGGGTGCCATGTTGTGTTATCATTATTCTTATGATTGATTTGGGTCTTTGTAATGAGTGTTGGGGCTTTGTGGGCATGTGTCCACAATGTTCCTTAGTTAAGCATATTAGAGCTTTAGGGTATATATTAGAGCATGGTTTGGTCAATCTCGAATCTTTCCTGTGCTGAAGTTCTAGAGCAGTCTGCAATGTTTTGGTTATATCTCGAGTTTGGCTACTACAAATCTGGTAAAATTTCTGAGCTATGAGTTATAACCTTTTAAAGTTAGAGTGTCTACACAGTGTTCATGCCTAAAATAGTCTCTGTTGCATGCTAATTTTGTCCAATTTAACAACTAAAATTAGTAAATCAATATGAAGGAGAGTTGTAGATAACTTCCTAAGATTTTTGACAATATAAAGTTTGTCTGAATTGGACATCTGGAACTCCAGTTATGATTGTTTTACTGGACTGCTGGAACTATATCTTGCCCAGGAATTTTCAGAATCATTATAGAACTAACAGTCTTGAAAGCTTGGGTGTTCTAAGGGTTACCTTGTATCAATTGGTGCAGATGTCTAGGAGAGGTAATTGGAACGTGGCTGGAAACAATCCCCCACTGGTCACCCATGAGGAATTCATGGCCGCACAAGCTCAGATGATGCAAGCTTTGACCAGTTGGCACAAACCATGCAAGCTGGAGGAGTACCACACGCGCCACCACCATGGGATAAGCGTAGGGAGTTCTTGTAGGGTAAGCCTCCCATGTTTTCTCACTCTATAGAGCCACTGGAAGCTGATGACTGGATACGTGTTGTGGAGAAGCAATTGAACCTCGCTCAGTGTAATGATGGAGAGAAGGTGCTCTATGCGTCTGGACAATTGCAAGGTGCTACGCAAACATGGTGGGAGTCTTATCAAGCTGCTCGTCCAGCCAATGCTCCTGCTATCACGTGGGAAGATTTTATTAGGGATTTCAAGGCGCACCACATCCCAAAATGTCTTGTTTAGCAGAAGCAAGAGGAATTCAGATCTCTCTGGATGGGCAACATGACTATGAGTGAGTATTACAACAAGTTCAATGAGCTTACTCGATATGCTTCAAATGAGGTGCGTGAAGAAGCTGACAAGAGGTGTCACTTTCTCAGTGGGATCTACTATGAGCTTAGGCTGCAATTGGCTGGACAAAAGTATGATAGTTTCCAAGAGTTGGTGAATAGCGCTATTGTGCTTGACAATATGCGCAGGGATAGGGATAGGAAAAGGAGGATGGAAGGACAAGGGTCTGGAAGCAACAACTATTTTCATCCAAACTCTCAAGGTTATCATCAGAGATACCAAGGACCAATTAGTTAGGGCAGTCAATTCTAGAATCACTCACAGAACCAACAACAGGATTGGAATTCGCAAACACCGCAGCAGCAGGGTAATCAGGCTCCACATGTCAGTACACCTAACAACATTCCTCTGAAGAATAGTGCCCCTAGTATTCCCATTAGGTGTTTCAGTTGTGGTGAAGTGGGGCATTATGCTAACAATTGTCCAAGGAAGAATCAACAGACGCCATGAAAGCAGAGTGGTAATGGGAAATTTTATGCTACCTATGGAAGAGTGAACCACATATCCACCAAAACTGTAGAGGAAGCTACTACTCAGCAGGCACCAGAAATTATGCTGGGTACGTTCAGTATCAACTCTATATCCGCTATTGTTCTTTTTGATTCTAGAGCTTCGCATTCTTTTATATCACAAGCATTTGTGAGAACACATAGCATATCCCTACTTGCCTTGAAAGAATCCATGCTAGTGAACTCACTGGGAGGAGGAATACCAGCTTCTTATTATTGCCTCTCGGTTAGTGTCTCTTTAAGGGGGTAGAGTTCACTGCTAGTCTGATTGTGTTGAGTGCATCCGGCATTGATGTGATTTTGGGTTTGGATTGGATGAAGCAACACCATGCGGTGATTCAATGTAAGGAGAAAGTGGTAGTTCTAACAACACCAAAGGGGGATCAAATCAGTGTTGATGTAGCAGTGCAAGCACCACCGATGGCCACAATGAATCAGTTACATGATACTCAAGGAGATGTTGTGGGTATGTTTTCAGATGTTTTTCCAAGTGGTTTGCCTAGTATACCAGACTTGTTTGCAATTGTGGAGGGAAGTACCAGCTCAATCTCGAGGATGAGATTATTTTTAAGGGGGTAGAATTGTAACACCCTAAAATTTCCATGATTTTGAAATAGTCAAAATGATTTAATTTTGCATTTTTGATGAGCATTTAACCAAGGAAAAATAATTATTTTTATAAAATTAAAATCAATCCTAGGTCAAGAAGCATGTTGTGCATTCATGCTGGTGCATAATTTATTTTGTGATGTTTGGATTTTGTTGGGAGTGAATTGGATTTCAGAATCTTTTTGGAAAATACATTTAAAATAGCATTCAAATAAAAGAAAAGCTATTTTCTTTCCCTCCCTTCCCCTTTCTCCTTTTGGCTCGGCCAGCCAAGCAGCCCAACCGGTGGCCCATTTTTTTCCCCGTAACCGGCCCAACGGCCTTTCTCTCCCTTTGGCCCTCTGGCCATTCGCTCGGCCTGCTCCTTCTCTGCGTTCAGCCCGACAGCCGCTGCCGTGCGGCCTGCTCCCTTTCCCCTTAGGCCTAACAGACCAGAAGCCCGTAGGCTGGTTCCAGGCGTGCCTTCATCCTCTTGGGCTAGAGCCACAGCCCATCAAGCCGTCAGCACGCGTGTTCACCCGTCCCGCCCTCTCCGGCTGACAGGTGGGACCCACCGGGTCATCTCCTACCTTGGGTTCGAGCCGAACTCTTCCGATCGGAGTCCGCCGTGACCCCGACACTGCCCGGCCTCACCGTGCCCCTCAAGGAAACCACCCCTTAAATAGTGAGCCCAAGCCACCGCCTCAACCTCACCCCGAACCCTAGCGCCACGTTGCTTAGCCTGAGTTCCAACGCCACCGCAACCCTAAACCACTGCCGCCGCCTGAGCTTTAAATTCGCCATCATCATCGCGTCTCCGCCGTCGTAAGAAGGCATCCAATTTCCCTCTTGACCTCATGGACACGTTGGTCCTGTCAATTTCAATCTGTTATGCTTACCCGGTGCCAATTGTTCGTGCGCAGTTCACCGTCGTCTTCCACCGTTTGCCATAAGCTCACCGCCGACCACCTCAAGCACCATCGTCTACTCTGGTAAGCTTTCCTTTTGGCCCTGCATTGATTGGAATCAACCCCAAGTAGAGTAGTGGCCCGTAGCGCTCGGCTTGTGGACGTCGGTGAGCTTCGCTCCGTCGCCACCGATCACCGGCCATCTTTAGCCTTCTCGAGTTGTCATCTTCTTGCTAGAAATAACCACGATGAGCTCCTGAGTTATTTAGTCTAGGTTTTAGGTCGAACCATGGACAGTAGGTCTTGTTCCATGTTCTCCGGCGAGATTTTCTCACCGCAGGCGATGTCTGCCGTCGTGTCAGTCGTCGTCTCCGACGAGGCCAAATCCCCAGTCTAATCTGAGCCATCAAACATAGATTGAATGGCTCATAGTGGTTCGTACCCTTTTAGTTGGCACTTTTGCAAAAACACCCTACCTTTCTGTCTATTCTTTTAAGAGCCCATAGCGGTTTTCCCAGATTACACTTTACTCACTGGAAAGCGTATTTTTCTTTTAACAATCTTCAAAATACTCTTTGTCCATTGGAAGGCATTTTTTCCTTTTAATAGAGTCCAGAATACGTTTCCTTCACTGCAACACGTATTTTTTCTTTTTTAGTTTCAAAATATGTTTTCCTATATTTACAGTTTTGCTACTATTTTCAAATGCTTATATCTTCTCTGTTTTAGCTCCGATTCGATCCGTTCAAGTTGCGTTGGGTTTGTAATTTCATGATTTACATGTTAGTTTCATTATTAGATTTATTCCTAACTTTTAAAAATTGAGTTTTATTTTAAACTAATTATTTTACAATAGGAAATCTTGAAAAATCCATAACTTTCTCGTTATAGCTCCAATTTTATCAACTCTTTTCAACCTATTTTATGATATGGTGTATTGCTCTAATTTAACTCTATATTTTGCTCGTGTATGATTACTCGATGCTTGTGTGTTGCTAATTATTGATCGGATCTAGAGAGTGAGTTGTTCGTTGGAGACCAAGAGTTTTTCGACAACCAGGATCAGCAGGTTCTTCAGGAAAGCTTTGAATAAGGCAAGTATAGTTGGGACCATCCTTGTTACCTATTCACTATACACACTAAAATCATATGGATGTGTCTTCTTTTCTACCCTGATAGGATTACCTAGCTTTGAACACTTGTTTACCTTGATAACTGGGGATGTTGCACATGGGTAGTTAATGCTAGTGCTTTATAACCATGATCTTGTAACTTGATTAAAGACTATGCCACTAATGAAAAGATGGTTTTCAATAAGATCCAAACTGTAAGTGATCATCTGAGACATAACATACAGCTATGGGGACTATATGGCTCTGGCTCTAGTTGTTCATGGGACCTTTTCTAGCGAGTTGAGGATCTGCGAGTTGGGTATAGGACGGCTTCTTCAGTAAGTGTATAATTGGGATGTGCCATATTGGGAGGAGGGTTTTCCTACATCCGATGACCCTGTGGCCTTAGCTTGTTAGATGAACCTACGAGTGGCTTTATATGATTCTTGGTGTTTTGGGAGTCTTGATCCTAGACATTTGGAAATCATGACCTGTAGTGAAAGTGTACACCTCTGCGCAGAGTTAAACGAATGGATCATTAACTCAAATTATGCTACATGTTAATGTTATTGCTTTTATCATACTCTTAATCATGTTCTACCTGATCATGTGGTTATGGGAATTGTTACTACCTTGATGCTAATTGCTAAAATATAACATACACTATAGCTACTTGCAATCAAACCATGTCAACCTTTATTGAGCCTCATGAAGCCCTGCTATGCTTGCTAAGTATGTATGTGCTTACACTTATTTTATTTCATTACTTGGAAAATCCCGGATGGGTAACAGATCAAGATTGGATCCAAAGTTATCGACACGACTACTAGCTTGTGTCAACCAATTGATGTGTCCCTGTGGTGGAGCTTCATCTGAAGAGTTATCTTTGTTATGTCTTATTTTGTTAAAGACAAGGTCACGCTATTCGTGCGCTATGTAATAAACTCTGATTTGGTACTATTTATAATTTGGTAACTTATATGTGTGACATCCTGGGGCGCATGTAAGGCTTTTATATATCTTATTTTAGTCCTTTAAAATGAGATATGACACCCTCACCATTGGTTCATTCACGTGGACCACCGGCAGAATAGCGTCCCTCACGTTCGCGAGAGCAGCGCAGCCAGTCCCAGCTCTGGTTGCGATGCAATCGGCCCCAGCACCGACTGCATCGATCACCTCTCCGACAACCCAGATCTCAGGCTGCCCCCAGGGTCGTTCGAGCCACCCATGACAAGGGAGGATATGATGGCCATGCCGGTGGTGAAGCGGTGGCTTCCTCATTACCAGAGGAGTCACATTGACAACTCTGACCTCATCGACATGATCGACCGACATGGAGCAGGTCTGGCTGAGCTCCTCGAGTACATGGAATCTGCCCCTGCATGGCTTTGTGAAGAGTACTTAGAGTTCACCCCTGCCCGACCACGCCAGTGCAATCGCACCAACCAGCCACATCGCATAGATCTAAATCTGCCCGTGGTCTGTGGGCTGCCACCTATCCGTCAGGTCACCAACGCTCGGCACCAGCAAGGACGTACGAGCCAAGCTGGTGACCCACGCCAACCAGATCTGATTGTGGTTCTGGCCCGAGCAGCACCTACAGACCACAGAGGAGAGCTACCGGCCATGCGCCGAGTTAGGCCCCCTACTATGGAGCAGTGCCACCAATGACAATCTGCGCTCGACCAGGGGTGCCGCCTGCAGCGTCCCTATGCACAACCAGTCGTGTCGCCTGCGCCGACCAGATCTAACTCTGGATGTCATTCGGGCTCCGCCTCTAGTCAGGCTGGGTAAGTTCATCGACGTACATCAGCGCCGGCAAGCTCTTACCCACGCCGTTTGATAGGCCCGAGTGGCACGAAGGCTGCAGCACCGGGTGCAGCAAGTGCAACGTGCCCTAGGGCAGTCAGATCCCATTGCACCCAACCAGAGCCGTTCACCCATCTTCCCGCACGGGTTGAGCAACGCATCTGCGTCCTACGCGAGGAACCTATAGGATGCTCCCCGGTGACATGATGATTACTTGCTGGACCTAGATCCGAATCTAGTTCTGGTCCTGCAAGATCCAAGGCCCATGATCGGCATGGTGTCTCTGCGACAGAGTCCTTCTAGATCAGGAGCGACAGTCCCCGAGGACAACGACGTGTCCGACTCGCCCTCCTGGCTCAATTGAATGCCCTTTGATTCCTTCGACTTTACCGAGTTCCTCCTCTCTGATGAAGAGGGTTCTAAGGTGCAGAGTCCAAAAACCGTCGAGGATCCGACCACGCTAGACGACAAACCATGTTTCACCAACACAGCGCCGAGTACCCCAAGGACTCTGCCCGGTTTCAACGGTGCCATCTTCGTCATCAGCATAGATGAGCCTTCCATCCCAAATGAGGCAGACCAAGAGAGGCAAGCAAGAGAAGACCGCAACAACGATCGAGAGCATCGACACCTCTAGGAGGCACAAAATGCGAACGCTGGTGACAACGAAGGCAACCGGGGCAATGGGCCAGACCACCCACCATGCCTTCAGTGCAACATCAATGGCAAGTTCAACATCGTTGGCAACTAGATTGTCCATGAGACTCCCACAACCGACATCGCTGTGGCTATGGATCGACTCAATAACCTTCCCCCGAACACACCCAGGGTTGGCGCATTCAGGACTTTTTGATCACCACCGAAGCATAGGTGATTCAGCTTTGCTCTGCCAGGTCGCTGACCACATTGCATCGGTCACGGCGGTCCTGGCGCAGTCGCCTTTGCCAGCTTGCGGAAAGCGGTGTCGACAATGAATCCAACCATGGAGGCCCTCCACTCAAGTAGCCGACAACGCTCCACGAGAGGTGCCGAACAATGACGAGTGCCAATGTGGCAATCGCCAGTGCGCCAACAGGCAGCAGGCCAACCGACGTGTCAAGCCCAACTAGGAAGTCGAGCAGCCCCAAGATCATGACCTCTGTGATCATCTTGATGAACGGTACCATGCTCAATGACACCTGAACAGACCAGCCCCGTTCTCGGAGGAACTCAAAGCTGTCCTCTGGCTAAAGAACTTTTGGATTGGAGATGTCTAGATGTACAATGGGAAAGACGAACTTGAGCACTGGATCATGCTGTATGAAGTGGCAGTCCGAGCGGTCAGTCCGAGCGGTAGGAGGCAACCAATACATCATGGCAAACTACCTCCCAGTGGTCTTGAGCAATGTCGCTACCTCCGGGCTACTCCGTCAGGGTGCCGGTAGCATCCACGGCTGGCCCTAGCTTAGGCAGATGTTCATCGACAACTTCAAGCCTACCTGCGTGCAGCCAAACACCAAGTATACCTTGGCACAAGTCCGACATCGTCCAAGGGAATCGCTGCGATAGTACTCCGATGGTTCTCCAACTCATGGAACCATGTGATCGACGTTACCCCGGTGGAATGGATCGACCTTTTTGTTGTAGGCTTAGTTCAACCATGTGGCCTCAACCTCAAGAAGGAGTTGCTCCTCGAGCGACCAAGAACCATGGAAGATCTCCTCTTGATCGCCCACAAGTTCACCCATCTCGATGATGGGCTAAACGAGGCAGACCCCATTCCCCCAAATTGCAACTACCGCCGTGACAATGACCACGACAGTGACAGCAGCCGGGACTACCGCCCGGATCGACAGAACGATCAGCTCAACCATTAGAACAACCGTGAGCTCGACCACTGTGGTGACGATCACCCATTCAAGCGACGTGGTTGGGATGGTGGTCGGCGTAACTGCAATGACCCCTTCATCTACGTGGTCAAGGGCTAGAAGAGGTCAAACAATGACAAAATCGACAAGGTCCTTAGTCAGGATTGTCCCAGACATCCCGGCAAGGGCCACACGCTGGGTGGATGCAGAGTCCTAAAGGAGGCGCTAGACAGAATGGCCAACAAGAGACCACGTCCAGCCCCCAAAGCCAAGGGCAAGAGTCCCACCAGCAAGAAGACGCTGATGAAGAAGAAGCTCAAGATGCCAACCCACGGCATGCTTATAGGGATCCCATGAAGAACGTCACTGCCGTCATCTTCGGTGGCAAAGTTGGGCTAGAGAACGCCCAAAAGAAGAAGCTACTGACATGAGCCATCATGGCTATCCAAGAGACCGACGGCTCTGTTGCAGATGTGAAGGTTCCTACCTAGTTCGAACAGCCCATAACATTCAGCCACAGCGATATGTGGGCCAAAATCCCCGACGTCGATTGATTCCCACTGGTCCTCGACCCAGTGATAGACGGTGTCCGGTGTGAGAAAGTGCTCATCGACGGTGGCCGCTTCCAGAACATACTATTCTTCCCTGCCTTTAAGAAGCTAGGGCTAGGTTTCCATGACCTCAAGCCATACAATTGTCTGTTCTGGGGCATCATGCCGGGGAAACCCTCGTACCCCCTCGAGCAAGTCACACTACCCATCCAGTTCAGGACCAAGTTGCACTTCCGCATTGACCAGATTACCTTCATCGTGGTCGTCTTTGAGGGCATATACCACGCTATCCTTGGCCGACCCGGGATCACCAAGCTCATGGCAGTTCCTCACTATAGGTACCTCATGCTAAAGATCCTGACTAAACAGGGTGTCCTGTCCCTGCGCGACAATATCTTCACAGCATGTGCATGTGAGTCTGACGCCTACGCAGCTGCAAAAGTCAAGGAGTTGAAGCATGCCATGCAACACACTGACCTGGGCATCAAGGAGACGCCCCCCATAGAACTTGAGGTTCCAGTTGGTTCTGCATGGTGGCCTTCCAATAAGGCTAAGCAACATAAGCTGATCCAACTCAATCTAGAAGATCCCTCGAAGACCACCAAGATCGGGGCTACCCTTCCCCCTAAATAGGAAGATATGGTCATCCAATTCCTTTGAGAGCACATCAGCATGTTCGCGTGGAAACCCGCCGACATGTGTGGTGTCCCGAGGGAAAAGGCCAAGCACTACCTTGACATTTTGAACACTGCTAAGCCCATCAAGAAGAAGATGCATCAGTTTGTTCATGACCGTAAGGAAGCCATTAGGGTAGAAGTGGCCAAGCTCCTGGCAGCAGGCTTCATCAAAGAATTGGATCACCCAAAGTGGTTAGCCAACCCGGTTCTTGTACTAAAAAAGAATAAAGAATGGAGAATGTGCGTTGATTACACTGATCTCAACAAACACTGCCCTAAACAGGCTTTCAATCTCCCCTTGAATTAACAAGGTCATAGATTCTACTATAGGTTGCGAGCTGCTGTCCTTCTTAGATTGCTACTTGGGCTACCATCAGATAGCTCTCAAGTTGAAGGACTAGGAGAAGACCGCCTTCATCACCCCCTTCAGTGCTTTCTGCTACATGACCATGTCGTTTGGCCTCAAAAATGCCAGAGCTACTTACCAAGAGGCTATCCAGGCCTGTCTCAAACATGAAATCACCATCGACCTTGTCGAGGCGTACGCTGATGATGTGGTTGTGAAAACCAGAGAGTTCCATACATTGGTCGATAATCTCCAGCGGACATTTTCAGCCCTCAACAACTTTCATTAGAAGCTAAACCCCAACAAGTGCATCTTTGGTGTCCCATCCAGGATCCTGCTCAGCAATGTCATTAGCCAAGACGGCATACGCCCAAATCCTGAGAAGGTTCAGATCATGCTGGACCTGCAACCACCATGAAACGTCAAAGATATCCAGATGCATGGTGGCCCTGAGCCGCTACATCTCCCGCATGGGCAAAAAAGGGCTCCCCTTCTTCAAGCTACTCAAAGCTAAGGAGAAATTTGAGTGGACAGAGAAGGCCGACAAGGCTTTCAGAGAGCTCAAGGAGTACTTGGCAACTCCCCCAGTACTCACGGTACCACAAGAAGGTGAGGAGCTTCTCCTCTACATTGCCGCCACAACCAACATGGTTAGTACCGTGATGGTGGTCGAGCGCCAGGAACCTTGGCATGTCTATGGGGTGCAACAGCTAGTGTATTACGTTAGAAAGGTTCTCAACGAGATCAAGCAGCGATACAACCATGTGCAGAATTGCTATATGCACTCTTAATCACCAAATGGAACCTCCTTCACTACTTCTAGGCCTACAAGATTATGGTGGTTACAGAAGCTACACTGGGGGACATACTCCACAATAGAGATGCTAGTGGCCATATAGTCAAATATGCGTTAGAGCTCTCCGAGTTCACATTGAACTTCCACAGCCGTAATACTGTGAAGTATCAGGCCCTAGTAGATTTCATTGTGGAGTGGTGATACCTTAGAATGCCGCTGGCTGATACGTCTCCTGACCACTAGAAGATGTATTTTGATGGTTCTCTAAACATCAATGGCGCCGGAGAAGGAGTATATTTTATTTCTCCATCCAAGGACACGCTCCGCTATGTCTTGTGCATACATTTTAAGGCGTCCAACAATGTGGCCGAGTATGAAGCCGCCCTACATGGTCTCTGTATTGCATTGAGCTAGGCATTAAATAGCTCTTGGTGTATGGAGATTCTGCTCTTGTCATCCATCAGGTCAACAAATACTTGGATGTGGTCAACGATAAGATGGATGCATACGTTGCCGAAATCTGCAAGCTAGAGAACAAGTTCTATGGATTGGAATTTGCGCACATTCCAGCGCCAAGAACACAGGTGCCGACGAGTTATCCAAACTTGGATCATCCCGAGCCAAGATACCACCTGGTGTTTTCATTCAAGATTTTCTTAAGCCTTCGATCCCTGATCAGGCTTACGAAGCACCCGCACCCAGCATAGCTACCAGCCAGCTCATAGCTAAGCTCAAAGGCGAAGCAGTGGAGGCAGAAAATAGCTGCCTCGGCCAGCAGGCATCTGACAACTGTAATGAGCAGCCGCCTGGTGACGAACCAGCTGAGCAGGCAGCGCCTCCTCAGCTCAACTGGAGAGAGCCCTTTGTTAGATACTTGAATGACCACCTTGTTCTGGAGGACAAGATTGAAGCCCAACAGCTGGTCCGCAGAGCCTGTGCCTATCTAATGGTTAATGGTGAGCTAATGCGCAAGGCACTGAAGGGTTATGAGGGTTCTACGCTAGCCAGAAAACAAAACTTTTTGACCTCATAAACCGGGATCTACTACTAGTTACAGGTTACGGGATTACCACTAGACGCGCAGGTGCAGTGGAAGATGACTTGATGTAGTCGTATGCATTGCAGTAGGCAGTGCAGTTGCGTGGTTATCCATCACCTCAATCCTCTCACGTGGTTCGTCCTTGCGCTCTAAGTGTAGCGCCTCCAAGGTATCCACACATGTGGGAAAGAAGCATCGTGCCTTGGACTGCTAGGTACGCGAGAGCAACAGGGAGACGTCAGCGTGAGGTGGGCGGCAGCTGGATTAGGGTTCCCCTTGGGTGCCCCCACCCCTTCTAGTTATATAGCCCTGCTAATGGGCTTTTACCAAAAAAGGCCCATTAGCATCCCTCCTTTAGGGTTTCCACTAACGCCCAATGTTTCAGCCCGTTAGCAATCTCTCGGGTATATCTCCAACAATCTCCCACTTGCACTAGATACAATCTCTAAGCCAAGTTTCAATGCTTCATCTCGTTAAGTGTGTGACCCTATGGGTTCACGCATACATTGACATGGGCCGAGTACTCCTACTCACCCAATAGTTGACAGCGGCCTCTAGCAAGGCGTGACAACTCCTATGTGCACGCAAAGATCATATTAGATGAACCACTATGACCACATACAAGTTATTCCCTTTGCCACTCGATATATGGTTTAACTTGTGGGTTAACACTTAACCCAAGCACGGCCATGCATTTGTTGATCCAATCACTTGAGTGATTCAGTGATATCTCTCTCGTGTAGAGAGGGGCAAATTCCATCTTGACTGTCTATGTCTCAAAGCATGCTTCCCGACCACCCGAAGACCACCTTTATAACTACCCAGTTACAGAGCAGCGTTTGATAGTCCCTAAGTAGGCCGTTTCACATCTCAAGTACATACCACAATCTTAGGTCTAAGGATATAATGTACATGACATGAATAGATACTTTCTCATGTCGGGTAAGTCCAACCTACATGTCTCACATGTGCCCACATTATTAGTTTGACATCTCCATGTCCATGACTTGTGAAACATAGCCATTGACCAATACATATGCTAGTCATTAATATCAACCAGGGATATTTCTAGAATAACCACACAAGTATGAGTTTCACAAGTAATTCACACAATTGTTGATCAATACAAGTTGCCTTTCATATGGATATTCAACTACACAAAATGCTCAAGGAATAAATCATGAATACATAAATTAATCATCTCTATGATTGTAGGTATCTAATACCCATAGCCCTCATGTGTGCCTCATGCTTAGGTTGTGGAAGAGCCTTTGTCAAAGGATCTACTACATTCAAATCTATATGTATTTTGCACAATTTGATCTCTTCTTGTTTCACAAACTCTCGAATGAGATGAAACTTTTGGAGTACTTGTTTGTTCTTCTGGTGATCCCTAGGCTGCTTAGCCTGTGCAATCGCCCCATTGTTATCAAAATGTAAATTCAATGGGCCCGACGCATTCAGAAACACACCAAGCTCAATGAGGAATTTTCTCAACCAAACACCTTCCTTTGCAGTGCCAAAAGCTGCAATGTACTCAGCTTTTGTTGTAGAATCAGACACCGTCTCCTACTTGGAACTTTTCCAGCTAACTGCACCACCATTTATTGTGAACACAAAACCTGATTGAGAAAGTGAATCATCCCCGTCGGTTTGGAAGCTAGCATTGGTGTAACCGTTTACAATGAGCTCCTCCTCACCTCCATAGATTAGGAACACATCCTTAGTCCTTCGCAAGTACTTTAGGATGTTCTTAACAAGCGTCTAGTGAGGTTCACCCGGATTAGCTTGGTACCTGCTAGCAACACTTAGAGCATATGAGACATCTGGGTGAGTACATATCATGGCATACATGATGGAACCAACGGCCCAAGCATATTGAACCTTACTCGTGCAGTGCGCTCTTCATCTGATGAAGGACACTGCTTGTCACTAAAGCACATACCATGTGACATAGGCAAGAACCCTTTCTTGGACTGTTCCATGTTGAACCGTTTCAACACCTTGTCAATGTATGTGTCTTGGCTTAATCCTATTAGCCTTCTCGACCTTTCTCTATAGATCTTAATTCCCGAGATGTATGCTGCTTCTCCTAAATCCTTCATAGAAAAACTATTATTTAGTGAAGTCTTTACAGATTGCAACATAAGAATATCATTCCCAATCAATAGTATGTCATCAACATACAAGATCAGAAACACAATAGCGCTCCCACTTACCTTCTGGTAAACACAAGGTTCTTCTTCATTCTGACGGAAGCCAAACCCTTTGACTACCTCATCAAAATGAATATTCCAACTCTAAGATGTTTGCTTTAACCCATAAATAGATTTCTTAAGTTTGCATATCTTTCCAGCATTATTAGGATCAACAAAACCTTCGGGCTGTATCATATACACATCCTCTTCTAAATACCCATTTAGAAAGGCTGTTTTAACATCCATCTGCCATATCTCAAAATCGAAATATGCATCAATTGCTAGAATGATCTGAATAGATTTAAGCATCGCTACCGACGAGAATGTCTCATCATAGTCAATTCCTTGAACTTGCTAAAAACCTTTTGTGACAAGTCAAGCTTTATAGATGTGAACATTTCTGTCCATATCCTTCTTCTTCTTAAAGATCCATTTGCTCTCTATGGGTCTAACCCCATCAGGCCGGTCGACCAAGTTCCAAACTTGATTGTCTCCCATGGAATCTATCTTGGATCTCATGGCACTTCGCCATTTCTTGAATCTGGATCCATCATATCTTCTACATAATCTGCAGGTTCGTCATCATCAAGCAATAACAAATCCCCACGCAATGCATGAAGTCTCACTGATCTTCGTGGTTGTGGTGGTCTCTCCACTGCCACGGGTGTCTCAACTTGCTCTGCTACATTAGCATCACTCGTAGAGTCAGTCGCTACTAGCTCATCTTGAACTTCTTCAAGATACACCTTTTGTCCATTCTTTTCTCTTTTGAGAAACTCTTTCTCTAAGAAAACACCATTTCGAGTAACAAACACTTTGCCCTCTGATCGGCTATAGACATAATACCCTAAAGTTTCCTTCGGACATCCCATGAAAAAGCACTTGTCCAATTTGGTTGTTAGTTTATTTGATATAAGTCAATTAACATAAACTTCACAACCCCAAATTTTCAAAAAAGATAAACTGGCACTCTTACCAGTCCACATCTCATAGGTGTCTTAACTACGGACTCAGATGGTACCCTATTCAACGTGAAAGCGGCTGTTTCTAGAGCATATCCCCAAAACGATAAAGGTAGGTCCGACTGGCTCATCATAGACCGAACCATGTCCAACAAAGTCTGATTACGTCACTCAGACACGTCGTTTCTCTTAGGCATTCCGGGTGGTGTAAGCTGTGGAACAATTCCAGAACTCTTAAGATGATTGCTAAACTCATGACTTAGATATTCGCCTCCACAATCAGATCACAAGGCCTTGATCTTCTTGCCACATTGATTCTCTAGTTCATTCTAAAATTCTTTGAACTTTTCAAATGTTTTAGACTTATGCTTCATTAGGTAGACATGTCCATATCTACTAAAGTCATTAGTAAAAGTTATGAAGTATTGAAATCTGCCTCTAGCTATCATGCTCATTAGTCCACATACATCAGTATGTACAAGTTTCAACAAGTCAGATGCCCTCTCAGGAAATCCTTTGAATGGCGCCTTGGTCATCTTGCCTAGCAAGCAAGCCTCGCATGTCTCGTATGATTCAAAATCAAACCAAGTTAGAAGACCATCATCATGGAGCCTCTTCATGCGATTCTCACTTATATGACCCAAACGACAATGCCACATATAGGTAGGACTTACCTCATTAAGCCGAGGCCATTTAGCACTAACATTATAGACAGGTGTATCATCAAGATTTAAAATAAATAACCCATTCACAATGGATGCAAAAGCCACAAACACATCATTCTATGAGATCACACAACCATTGTCTTTACTCACAAATGAATAACCATCCTTCATCAAGCATGAATGTGACACAATGTTTTGACTTAAACTAGGAACAAAATAACAATTATTCAATTCCAAAATAAATCCTGACGGCAAGGGAAGTTGCATCGTCCTGACGTTCAATGCAGCAACTCTTGCATTATTGCCCATGCGGAAATTAACTTCTCCTTTCTCCACGCTTCTACTTCTTATCATTCCCTGCATTGTATTGCAAATATGAGCAACCGATCTGGTATCAAATACCCAAGAATTAATATAAGAGTTAGTGAGGAAATGTCTGTAACATGAACAACAAGAGTACAAGAAGTAGCAGTACCTTTACCACCGCCATCCTTCTCTAAGGACGCCAAGTATTCCTTGCAGTTCCTTTTCCAGTGACCTTTTCCCTTACAATAAAAGCAATCTAATTTGCAGATGGTTCAGCCTTGGCAGCAGATGGGTTTGGCTTAGAGATCTCATATTTAGCCTTGCCCTTCTTCTTCCTCCAAGAATAGCCCTTCCTCTTTCTCCAAGAATTGCCCTTCCTCTTAAAACGAGGTCAGTTCTGGATCACCAACACTTGGCTACTGCTAGCACCTTTCTTGATGTCGGCCTTTGTTGTTTTCAGCATGCCACATAGTTCATTCAAGCCCCTCTCCACTCCATGCATATGGTAGTTCGAGATGAAGTTTCCATAGCTGGCCGAAAGTGATGCAAGAATGAAATCAGTAGCCAACACTTGGCCAATTGGGAAGCCTAGCTTCTCCAACCTCTGAGTGTAACCAACCATCTTGATTACATGTGGACGAATAGCTGCGCCCTCTGCTAGCTTGGTTTCTGCAAGCGCCTTAGAGACATTGAACCTTTCAGTCCATGCTTGAGTTTGGAACATATCTTCAAGCGCCATGATCATATCGTTCGCTGAATGATTAAACTACATCTGTAGATCAAGTTCCATACAAGCAAGCATGAGGCAACTCACTTCAAGATCCGCATCACATGCTTTCTTGTAAGCATTTTTCTCAGCAGCAGTTGCATTTTCATCAGGCTCATTTGGTTATGGGGTGTCTAGAATTTCTTCCTTTTTCTCAGCCCTGAGAACAATTCTCAGGTTGCGGATCCAATCCGCATAATTTGTTCCATTCAACTTATCTTTCTCAAGAATTGTACGCAAAGAAAATGGTTGATTGCGAGCGGCCATCTACAACAAAAGTAATGCAAAATACTAAGACAATGTATTCATGATGGAGTAAATCACATTTACCATTTAACATAATCTACTCCCACTAAAATCAATATCCCTCCATTGATACTTAGTGATTCAGGATCCACAACTACTAAGTCAACTAGTGAGCTTTAGCATCAAGGCTAGACAACAAGGTAGATCGGTAGGCAATGCTTGCCAATCATATCACATATGATTCCTGTTGTTGGGTGACATCTCTATGTCTTGGTGCCCAACCTCCATATCCCAAAGTCCTTAACTGTTAAGATGACTTTGTCTAAGTTAACCAAACCCTTTTGCGTGTAAGTGTCCGACACAAACTTGTCATGTCAAGGAAAACTAGTGGCACCCTAATTTTATAGACCTACCACTAATTGTACAGGACATGTGACAATGCTAGGTTTGGGAGGATATGTAAACTTAGATATTTGTGAGGGATTGTTCTACTTCTATCATCGCAAGCATGAATAGGAATAAAAGTAGAACAAGTAATGAGAATCACATTCACACATAGTGACATGGTATGGCCCTTAATCAAATGGTGATCTCCATATCCATCATCTTGTCCATCATAGTGATCTTCATCTCCATGATCTATGTGTGCCATCCTTCTTGTGATGAGTCCTCCAAGAACTATTTTACCGCAAGCTATACTAATTACATAGTCGCGTAATCACAAGATGGCGCACAGGCCAATACATCAAATGGCAACATATATGGCTCCAGCCATGTTGCTTACATGAGACGTAGGCCATGAATGAATTACATACATACACATGGGCCATACCATACACATCATATCGTGCAAAAACAAGTTAGGTGCAGAACAATTCTATGCCCGTACAACTGGTAGCAACGGCGGTCCCACGGGTTTCAGGGCAGCGCCCTGAAAACCAAATGGGATTACACAGATTGCATCTATGGAATTGCTATGAAAATCTCATTAGATTGATCTCATCAACCTGAATTCGAACCATTCGGAGTCCCTCTATTTTCACTAGATCAATCCCATTGATCTATGCCCAACATGTATGGCCTTACTTGTATCACTTAACTCAGGTGGTGGATTAAACCGACAGGTATGAGTAGATCGTTACACGACCACACATCAAGAGCATGAAAACAGATTGAGTTTCCATCTAGCACCCCATTTCATAGATTGATCTAATCATACCATGCAACCCAGACTAGTAGATCGCATCTACTATCTCTGCATATCATCTATATGCCAAAATCTGCTCCTATAACGAACAACTACGGCTCTGATACCACTGAAGGGTTATGAGGGTGCTACGCTAGCCAAAAAACAAAAATTTTGACCTCATAAATCAGGATCTACTGCTAGTTATAGGTTACGGGATTACCACTAGACGCGCAAGTGCAGCGGAAGATGACTCGATGTAGTCGTACGCGTCGCAGCAGGCAGTGCAATTGTGTGGTTATCCATCACCTCAATCCTCTTGCACGGTTCATCCCTGCGCTCCAAGTGCAGCGCCTCCAAGGTATCAACACGTGCAGGAAAGAAGCATCATGCCTTGGACTGCTAGGTCCATGAGAGCAACAGGGAGACGTCGGCGTCAGGTAAGCGGCGGCTGGATTAGGGTTCCCCTTGGGCGCCCCCACCCCTTCTGGTTATATAGCCCTACTAATGGGCTTTTCCCATAAAAGTCCCATTAGCATGCCTCCTTTAGGGTTTCAACTAACGCCCAACGTTTGGGCCCATTAGCAGTCTCTAGGGCATATCTCCAACAGGCCCCAAGGTCCCTAATTTACCAAAAATGCATCACCCGAGCAGGGGGTTTGACGCTTGTAAAGGATATTCATGAGGGTACTTTTGGTAATCACACAGCATCCCGGACGCTGGTCGGCAAAGCTTACTGAGCACGGTTTTACTGGCTGACAGCCATCTCTGACACAGAAGAGTACGTGCGTCGATGCAAAAATTGTCAGATGTTCGCCAAGCAAATTCATGTCCTCGTGCATGAACTCCAGACCATCCCGGTCGCTTGGCCGTTCTCATGTTGGGGACTTGACATGTGTTATTGTGCTCATCGATAAGTTTTCCAAATGGATCGAGTACAAAGCCGTCAAGAAAGCCTCTGCTGAGAAGGCAGTACAGTTCCTCGATGATGTTATCCACCGGTTTGGTATACCCAACATTGTCATTACCGATTTAGGCTCTCAGTTCACCAGGACAAGTTCTTTGACTTTTGCGATGATAATGGCATCAAAGTCAAATATGTGTCCATCGCTCACCCTCAAGAAAATGGACAGGTGGAACAAGCTAACTATATGATTCTCGACGCTCTCCGCAAGAGGGTATAGGGATCTTAAACCTGGTCGATGGCTCAAGGAATTACCTGCTGTGGTCTGGGGACTCCGTACCCAGCCCAGTCGTAACACTAGAGTTTCCCCGTACTTCATGGTGTTTGGGTCCGAAGCTATCCTACCAGCTAAGGTCGCACTCCTCTCACTGTGTGTCTAGGTTTACAATGAAGAAGCCTCAGACAAAGCTAGGGAA
Organism: Bothriochloa decipiens; assembly: GCA_023333625.1. Lineage (NCBI taxonomy): Eukaryota > Viridiplantae > Streptophyta > Magnoliopsida > Poales > Poaceae > Bothriochloa > Bothriochloa decipiens. The sequence goes on from CM041628.1 coordinate 51,503,372, forward strand.
GTTGACATCATTGCTAAGGAAGAGATGGCCCTCGAGTCCTGTGCTCGAATGGCCATTGCATCATTACTATAACCGCAATGTCAAAGGAAGGCTGTTCATGGTCGGCGACATGGTGTTACGATGAATCTACAAGACAGATGGTCTGCACAAGCTGTCATCAAGATGGGAAGGGCCGTTTAGGATTAAGGCTGTTACACGCCTGACATCCTATCAGTTGGAGATAATGGAGGGTGTTGAGGAGTCCAACTCCTAGCACATCGAGCACCTTATACGCTTCTATCCATAGAAAAAGATATGTACTCAATTATTCGATTATCTCAATAGTGTAATAAAAGTTTTCCTTTGTTGTCCCTTTTTCCTATCTTGGTTCTGCTTTTGTGCATACATCTATTATACATGCGCCCTGCATAAGTCTTAGCTAAACTTTGTTCTCTGCCCACCGAGAACGACTTGACAAGGCACTGTCTCGAAGCCTCTTATGATGTGTTACAGCTCTACGCTACATGGCACTAGGAGATTCAGCACTCGCTCTCTAATGGTACTAGGTACCTGGTGAACCCAGCGGTCCTACACAGTTCACTTGCGTATCTCTAGTCACCCGACAGAGTTAGCTTGCTTTGAGGGTGGGTGCAAAACTTAACTAGGACACATTTTTTAAAAAACGACCTATGCATAAGTTTGCATCTAAAAACATAAAAATGGCAAAATGTTTATCACCCGCTTAAACATGCCTACTTGTCTACGTCAATAGGCTTAACAAGTTATGAGCATCCAGTGCTCGGCACAACTTAAAAAATAGTGTCTTTACATAATTACATTGTTTTCACGGCCTACTGACTACCACCACCATTTTCTACAGGATCAAAAATCAGCGTCATGTCATCAACAATGGCAGCGGCAGTTGGGCCAGATGAGGCTCGAAGCTCTTCAGCATCTTCATCTAAGACCTCTGGAGGAATCCCCTGCTCGATGGTCGCTAGATCCACATTTTGGTAATTGGCACGGACCACGGTGAGCACGGTAGAAGCCACAAAGTGCCCAGCTCTCACGATGAGCCCTTGTAGCACTGGCCATAGTCTACAGCACTGGTCAGCAATTATAGCTTCTTCACCTACAGGGTCCGTGGGGTGCTCTTCTCCCAAAAAGGTGGCTCTTAGCACCAGCTTGATGTGGTTAGTCATGACCCGCATCTTTCCTCAGATAACTATGATGGAGTCCTCAAGCACCCTGAACTGGGCCATCTAGCGTTCCTGCAGGGCTACAACATCAAAGAGATGGTGGTTAGCATACTCTGGTCTGCCCAATATGTTGCAGACTTCACACAACAATCCTACATTAATTGACTTATCAGTCAGCTTGGCAATCTATGCCTGGTCTGCCTTGGCCTGCTTCTCAGTAGTTTCTTATTGCTCAAGAAGGCCACCCAGTCCTACAAGAAGCAATCATAAACATGCAGCAACTATCAATGTGCAAGGGGCAGAGAGGTTTACTTGCTATTGTTGGCCTGCTCCAAGGTTTCCACTTGTTGACGCAGAGCCACCACCTCCTCCTTGTTGGCCCGTTCCAAGGCCTCCACCTTACAGCGCAGCGCATCCTCCTCGATCGTGGTCTGTTCTAGAGCCTCCACCTTACAGCGCAGATGGCAACCTCCTCCTCCCACTGGATCTCGCACTCATGGTACAACTGGGCCTGCACCTCCAACTCGGCCTTGGCTACTCGGAGAGTCTTGCACTCCTCCCAAGTCGCCGTGAACTGGCTAATGGTCCTGCCCAGTTGCATGTTAGTTTGTTGCAGCGACTGTATACACTTAGCTCGATCAATAAGTTAATGGTTAGATATCAAAATAACTGAATCAATCCTGGTCAGATCTTACCTTGACTGGTCAAACAGCACCTCCATGGTGTCTTGGATGCCCGCATCTAGGTCATCATCTGATTTTTCCTCGTGAGACACGACCTTCCCGTCCCCCAGCTTGAATGATATAAAGACGCGTTGCATGGGCAGATCGGTGCGCGGCATCCTCAGCACCTGTGGCACCTCCTCAACCTCCCCAGGCAGCACTAATGTGCTTGGCTCCACCTGGGCTGGCCACGCACCTCGACGGATGACCCATCATGGCGGTGATTGGCCGGAACGGCCTCACCTGCCTCTCCGGCTAAGGAGTCAGTGTCGGGGTTGGCTGAGCAGTCACTGTCGCACTGCTCATCGCCTCCCCTGCTCCACAGGATGTGCTGTGCTCCTGCCCGGTGCCTAGTCCATGGATGGCATTTAGGTCTGGCTGGGGGAGGAGTTGGTCTCACTGACGACTGAGCACGGTCGTAAATCACGTTACAACCATAACAATGTCCATAATTAAAATCAAGAATAGGCAAGAAGTGTGAATGTCATTGACACTAACCTGGCTGATCGCTAGAACCCTCCTCTGAACTCGAGGACTGCTCCCCTACTTGAAGTGCCTGGGGCCCCACTTGTTGCCCCACTATCGCGCTCGGGGACTTGGTCCGATGTCCCACTCGACCGACTCGATCCAGCAGGGCATCCCTGAGAGGTTGGCTCCCTTGCCTCCTCTCGGTACCTGGCAGACGATGCACCCTGTGCGGTGCCAGTGGTGGCGATGGTGGTGGCGGTGCCGTTGGCCTGGTTTGCTCTGGCTGAATGGTTGAAGCGGTTGCGTGCTGAAGTGGAGGAGTTGGTGGTGGTGCGGTCTGCGCGGGCCTCCTAGGTGTTGGTGCAGGTGCTATCTCCATCAAAGCCATCGTGGCTTGATGTTTCCTCTGACACTGATTCAGCATTAGTAGGTCGTCGTCCGATGACTCCGAAGTGGTCGAGGCACCCCTCTTCTTGCTTCCCCCACCCCTGCCGTCCAGGTTTAATTTCCCCCGGACAGCAGGGTTGGGGGCCTTTTCTTCTTGACAACATCTGCCATGGGTCGCTTTCTCGCTACTTGGCTTCATGCTTGAGCAGCAGGGAAGTCTTCTTCCTCTAAGTTGGAGACGTCCTCTGTCCCCTGCTCTGCTTGTGTCTTCTCTGGCCTGCGCTGGCCAGTCCATGCATCACCTACAGGCCATGCCTCCACCAGCACAGCTGAGAAGAACACCCCTCGGTCCTGTCCAAACAATGTCTGATAGTCAGACAAATTCACGAACATCATCATCCGTCGGTGGTGGTCGAGGCTTGAGTCAAATGCTTGAGTCAAAGTATGAGGCTGGTCGGCTTACCTTCGGTGGTGGTTAGTTGAGGCCGTATGGTCGAGCGTGTGGCGTTGAGAAGCTGCTTAGCGGGTCATACTTTTCAAATAGCGAGGTCATCCACTGATTGAAAGCATCCGACGTCAACTTCTCTGGCTGTTGGGAATATGCCCTAGAGGTAATCATAGAGATGATGATATTCCAGTTGTATCTATGACATGCATTAAGTGTTCATGGAATATCCATTATAGACAACTTGTGTTGATTGGCAATTATGTAAATTGTTTGTGGAACTCAATTACTTGAATGGTTATTCTAAAGTTGTCCCTGGTCAGCGTTCTTGTGAGAACACACTTGAATATTAGACTAGTACATGTATTAGTTGATGACTATGTTTCACAAGTCATGGACATGGAGATGTCAAACTAATAATGTGGGCACATGTGAGACATGTAGGCTGGACTAACCCGACATGAGAAAGTCTCTATTCACATCATATACATTATGTCCTTAGACCTGAGATTGTGGTATGTACTCAAGATGTGAAACGACCAACTTAGGGACTATCAAATGCTGCTCCGTAACTGGGTAGTCATAAGGGTGGTCTTCGGGTGGTCGGGAAGCATGCTATGAGAATTAGATAATCAATATGGAATTTGCCCCTCTCTATGCGAGAGAGATAAAACTAGATTACTTTAGTGATTCGATCAACAAATGCATGGCCGTGCTTGGGTTAAGTGTTAACCCACGAGTTGAACCATATATCGAGTGGCAAAGGGAATAACTTGTATGTGGTCGTAGTGGTTCATCTAATATGATCTTTGCGTGCACATAGGAGTTGTCACGCCTTGCTAGAGGCCGCTGTCAACTATTGGGCGAGTAGGAGTACTCAGGCCATGTCAATGTGTACGTGAACCCATATGGTCGCACGCTTAAGGGGCTGGAAGCCTAATTCAGGTTGGACCCGAATTAGACAAGGCTTAGGGTTACTATTGGGCCTCCAACTCGTGAGCTCATTGGGGACGCCTATTTAAGCAAGGGAAAGGGGTGCGGCCAAGGGGTTACATGCCTTGAACAGCCACCGTCGCCCTCCCCATGCTTGCGCCTTCTGCTCCTTGTGGACCTAGCAGTCCAGAGGCGCATTGCTTCTTCCCTGCGCGTGTGGGATCCCTCGAAGGTGCTACATCTGGAGTACTAGGACAAACAGCACGAGGAGGTTGACGTGATGGATGACCATGCAACTGCACTGCCTACTGCGACACGTACGACTACATCGAGTCATCTTTCGCTGCACCTGCGCGTCTAGTGGTAATCCCGTAACCTGTAACTAGCAGTAGATCCTGGTTTATGAGGTAGAAAAGTTTTGTTTTCTAGCTAGCGTAGCACCTGCATAATCCTATAGTGGTATCAGAGCCGTTACTGCCTCGTTATAGGTTCAGTTTTGGGCATATGGTTGATATGTAAGAATAGTAGATGCGATCTACTAGGTTTGGTTGCACATGTTGATTAGATGAATTTGTGACATGGGGTGATAGATGGAAACTCAATCTATTTTCATGCCCTTGTTGCATGGCTGTGTAACGATGTACTCATACCGGTCGGTTTAATCCACCACCTGAGTTAAGTGATACATGTAAGACCATACATGTTGGGCATAGATCAATGGGGTTGATCTAGTGAAAATAGAGGGACTCCGAATGGTTCGGATTCAGGTTGATGAGATCAGTCTGATGAGATTTTCATAGCAATTCCATAGATGTGATCTGTGTAATCCAATTTGGTTTTCAGGGCGCTGCCCTGAAACCCGCGGGGGGGTCCCCCCTCGACCCTGTCGTAGTGCATAGATTCGTTCTACGCCTAACTTGTTTTTGCAGGATATGTTGTGATTGGTATGGCCCATGTGTATGTATGTAATTTTTCATGGCCTGCGTGTCATGTAAGCAACACGGCTGGAGCCATATGTGTTGCCATATGATGTATTGGCCTGCGCGTCATCTTGTGATCTTGTGACTATGTAATTAGTATAGCTTGTGGCAAGATAGTTCTTGGAGGACTTATCACAAGAAGGATGACACACATGGATCGTGGAGATGGAGATCACCATGATGGGCAAGATCGTGGAGATAGAGATCACCATGATGGGCAAGATGATGGAGATGGAGATCACCATTCATTAAAGGGCCATACCATGTCACTATGTGTGAATGTGATTCTCATTATTTGTTCTACTTTCACATGCTATTATGTTTTGTCTACATGAGTGCAGTAGTGAAGTAGAACGATCCCTCTGCAATGTTTAAGTTGAATGCTTCCCCAAACCTTGCACTATTATAAGTCTTGTACAATCGGCGGTGGGTCTATGAAATTAGGGTGCCACTGGTTTTCCTCGACTAGGAAGGTTCGTATCGGATACTTACTGCAAGAAGGTTTGGTTACTTGAACAAGGTCATCCTAATGGTTAGGGATCTTGAAGCATGGTAAGGTTGAGTGCTTGGCATTGGGATGCTAGCCCAACAACAAGAGTCATATGAGATATGATTAGCAAGGTGTTGCTTACTGATCTACGATACCGACCAGCGGTGATGCTAAAGCTCACTGGTTGGGATGTTAGTTGTGGGTTTTGAATCACTAAGTATCAATTAAGGGCTATCGATTTTAGTGGGAGTATATTCTATTTGATATAATTTATTCCTTCATGGATACATTATCTTAGTATTTTGCATTACTTTTGTTGTAGATGGCCGCTCATAATCAACCATTTTCTTTGCGTATAATTCTTGAGAAAGATAAGTTGAATGGATCAAATTATGCGAATTGGATCCGCAACCTGAGAATTGTTCTTAAGGCTAAGAAAAAGGAAGATATTCTAGACACCCCATTACTAGATGAGCCTGGAGAACATGCACCTGCTGCTGAAAGAGCCGCTTATAAAAAAGCATGCGATGCTGATCTTGAAGTGAGTTGCCTTATGCTTGCTTGTATGGAATCTGATCTGTAGATGCATTTCGATAACAATCACTCAGCAAACAATATGATCGTGGTGCTTGAGGAGATGTTCCGCACACAGGCCAGGACTGAAAGGTTCAATGTCTCTAAGACACTTGTGGAAACCAAGCTTGCAGAGGGCGTAGTAGTAGGACCACACGTAATCAAGATGGTTGGTTACACTCAAAGGTTGGAGAAGCTAGGCTTCCCAATCGGCCAAGAGTTGGCTACTGATTTTATCCTCTCATCTCTTCTGCCCAGCTATGGAAACTTCATCTCGAACTACCATATGCATGGGGCGGAGAGAGGCTTGAGTGAACTGTGTGGTATATTGAAAACTATAGAAGCCGACATCAAGAAAGGTGTCGGCAGTAGCCAAGTGTTGGCGATCCAGAACCGACCTCATTTTAAGGGGAAGGGCAATTCTTGGAGGAAGAAGAAGGGCAAGGCTAAAGTTGAGATCTCTAAGCCAAACCCATATGATGCCAAGGCTGGACCATCTGCAAATTTAGACTGCTTTTATTGGAAGGGGAAAGGTCACTAGAAAAGGAATTGCATGGAGTACTTGGCGTCCTTAGAGAAGGATGGCGGCGATAAAGGTATTACTGCTACTTGTACCCTTGTCGTTCATGTTACGGACATTTTTCTCACTAACTCCTATATCAATTCCTGGGTATTTGATACCGGATCGGTTGCTCATATTTGCAATACGATGCAGGGAATGATAAGAAGTAGAATCATGGAAAAGGGAGAGGTTGACTTTCGCGTGGGCAATAATGCAAGAGTTGTTGCGTTGAATGTCAGGACGATGCAACTTCACTTGCCATCAGGATTTATCATGGAATTGAATAATTGTTATTTTGTTCCTAGCTTAAGTCAAAACATTATATCACCTTCATGTTTGATGAAGGATGGTTATTCTTTTGAGTAAAGACAATGGTTGTGTGATCTCCAAGAATGACATGTTTGTGGCTTTTGCATCCATTGTGAATGGATTATTTATTTTAAATCTTGATGATACACCTGTCTGTAATGTTAGTGCTAAACGGCCTCGGCTTAATGAGTTAAGTCCTACTTATATGTGGCATTGTCGTTTGGGTCATATAAGTGAGAATCGCATGAAGAGGCTCCATGATGATGGTCTTCTAACTTGGTTTGATTTTGAATCATATGAGACATGTGAGCCTTGCCTGCTAGGCAAGATGACCAAGGCGCCATTCAAAGAATTTCCTGAGAGGGCGTCTAACTTGTTGAAACTTGTACATACTGATGTATGTGGACCAATGAGCACGACAGCTAGAGGAGGATTTCAATACTTCATAACTTTTACTAATGACTTTAGTAGATATGGATATGTCTACCTAATGAAGCATAAGTCTGAAACATTTGAAAAGTTCAAAGAATTTTAGAATGAAGTAGAGAATCAACGTGGCAAGAAGATCAAGGTTTTGCGATCTGATCGTGGAGGCGAATATCTAAGTCATGAGTTTAGCAATCATCTTAAGAGTTGTGGAATTGTTCCACAGCTTACACCACCCGGAACGCCTCAGAGAAACGGCGTGTCTGAGCGACATAATCGGACCTTGTTGGACATGGTTTGGTCTATGATGAGCCAGTCGGACCTACCTTTATCATTTTGGGGATACGCTCTAGAAATAGCCGCTTTCACATTGAATAGGGTTCCATCTAAGTCCGTAGTTAAGACACCATATGAGATGTGGACTGGTAAGAGTTCTAGTTTATCTTTTTCAAAAATTTGGGGTTGTGAAGTTTATGTCAAATTACTTATATTAGATAAACTAACACCCAAATTGGACAAGTGCTTTTTTGTGGGATATCCAAAGGAAACTTTAGGGTATTATGTCTATAACTGGTCAGAGGGCAAAGTGTTTGTTACTCGAAACGGTATTTTCTTAGAGAAAGAGTTTCTCAAAAGAGAAAAGAATAGACAAAAGTTGTATCTTGAAGAAGTTCAAGATGAGCCAGTAGGGACTGACACTACGAGTGATGCTAATGTAGCAGAGCAAGTTAAGACACCCGTGGCAGTGGACACACCACCACAACCACAAAGATCAGCGAGACTTCACGCATTGCGTGGGGATTTGTTATTGTTAGACGATGATGAACCTGCGAATTATGCGGAAGCTATGATGGATCCAGATTTCGAGAAATGGCAAAGTGCCATGAGATCTGAGATAGATTCCATGGGAGACAATCAAGTTTGGAACTTGGTTGACCCGCCTGATGGGGTTAGACCCATTGAGTGCAAATGGATCTTCAAGAAGAAGGATATGGACGGAAATGTTCACGTCTATAAAGCTTGGCTTGTCGCAAAGGGTTTTTGGCAAGTTCAAGGGGTTGACTACGACAAGACATTCTCATCGGTAGCGATGCTTAATCTATCCAGATCATTCTAGCAATTGCTGCATATTTTGATTATGAGATATGGCAGATGGATGTTAAAACAGCCTTTCAAAATGGGTATTTAGAAGAGGATGTGTATATGATACAGCCCAAAGGTTTTGTTGATCCTAATAATGCTGGAAAGATATGCAAGCTTAAGAAATCTATTTATGTGTTAAAGCAAGCATCTCGGAGTTGGAATCTTCATTTTGATGAGGTCATCAAAGGGTTTGGCTTTCGTCAGAATGAAGAAGAACCTTGTGTTTACAAGAAGAAAAGTGGGAGCGCTGTTGTATTTCTGATCTTGTATGTGGATGACATACTATTGATTGGGAATGATATTCCTATGTTGCAATCTGCTATATGTATGAAGGATTTAGGAGAAGCACCATACATCTTGGGCATTAAGATCTATAGAGATAGGTCGAGAAGGCTAATAGGATTAAGTTAGGATACCTACATTGACAAGATGTTGAACAGGTTCAACATGGAATAGTCCAAGAAAGGGTTCTTGCCTGTGTCACATGGTGTGCGCTACAGTGATAAGCAGTGTCCTTCCACTGATGCTGAGCACAAATGCATGAGTAAGGTTCCATACGCTTTGGCAGTTGGTTCCATCATGTACGCCATGATATGTACTCATCCAAATGTAGCCTATGCTCTAAGTGTTGCGAGCAGGTATAAAGCCAATCCTGGTGAGAGTCACTAGACATTAGTTAAAAACATTCTTAAGTACTTACAAAGGACTAAGGATGTGTTCCTAATCTATGGAGTTGAGGAGGAGCTCATTGTAAATGGTTACACCGATGCTAGCTTCCAAACCGACGGGGATGATTCACTATCTCAATTAGGTTTTGTGTTCACAATAAATGGTGGTGCAGGTAGCTGAAAAAGTTCCAAGTAGGAGACGGTGTATGATTCTATAGCAGAAGTCGAGTACATTGCAGCGCTGCAAAGGAAGGTGTTTGGTTGAGGAGGTTCCTTATTGAACTTGGTGTGTTTCCAAATGTGTCGGGCCCATTGAATTTACATTGTGATAACAACGGGATGATTGCATAGGGTAAGCAGCCTAGGGATCACTAGAAGTACTCTAGAAGTTTCATCTCATTCGAGAGTTTGTGAAACGAGAAGAGATCAAATTGTGCAAAATACATACGGATTTGAATGTAGCAGATCCTTTGACAAAGGCTCTTCCACAGCCTAAGCGTGAGGCGCACATGAGGTCTATGGGGATTAGAAATCTTAGAGATTAACTCTAGTGCAAGTGGGAGACTATTGGGAATATGCCCTAGAGGTAATCATAGAGATGATGATATTCCAGTTGTATCTATGACATGCATTAAGTGTCCATTGAATATCCATTATAGACAACTTGTGTTGATTGGCAATTATATGAATTGTTTATGAAACTCAATTACTTGAATGGTTATTCTAAAGTTGTCGTTGGTCGGTGTTCTGATGAGAACACACTTGAATATTAGACCAGCACATGTATTAGTTGATGACTATGTTTCATAAGTCATGGACATGGAGATGTCAAACTAATAATGTGGGCACATGTGAGACATGTAGGCTGGACTGACCTGACATGAGAAAGTCTCTATTCATGTCATATATGTTATGTTCTTAGACCTGAGATTGTGGTATGTACTCAAGATGTGAAACGGCCTACTTAGGGACTATCAAACGCTGCTCCATAACTGGGTAGTTATAAAGGTGGTCTTTGGGTGGTCGGGAAGCATGCTATGAGACATAGACAATCAAGATGGAATTTGCCCCTCTCTACGCGAGAGAGATATCACTGGATCACTCAAGTGATTGGATCAACAAATGCATGGCCGTGCTTGGCTTAAGTGTTAACCCACGAGTTGAACCATATATTGAGTGGCAAAGGGAATAACTTGTATGTGGTCATCGTGGTTTGTCTGATATGATCTCTGCGTGCACATAGGAGTTGTCACGCCTTGCTAGAGGCTGCTGTCAACTATTGGGCGAGTAGGAGTACTCGGCCCATGTCAATGTGTACGTGAACCCATAGGGTCGCACGCTTAAGGGGCTGGAAGCCTAATTCGGGTTGGACCCAAATTAGACAAGGCTTAGGGTTACTAATGGGCCTCCAACTTGTGAGCTCATTGGGGACGCCTATGTAAGCAAGGGGAAGGGGTGCGGCTAGGGGGTTACACGCCTTGAACAGCCACCGTCGCCCTCCCCACGCTCGCGCCTTCTGCTCCTTGCGGACCTAGCAGTCCAGAGGCGCATCGCTTCTTCCCTGCACGTGTGGGATTCCTCAGAGGTGCTGCATCTGGAGCACTAGGATGAACCACATGACGGGGTTGACGTAACGGATGACCATGCAACTGCACTGCCTGCTGCGACATGTACGACTACATCGAGTCGTCTTCCGCTGCACCTGCGCGTCTAGTGGTAATCCCGTAACCTTAACTAGCAGTAGATCCTGGTTTATGAGGTAGAAAAGTTTTGTTTTCTGGCTAGCGTAGCACCCTCATAACCCTAAACTGGCGTCTCCTAAGAGGGGTCATTCCGTTCGGCATATTGGAACAAGTGGTTCACTCGTTCTTTACACGGTTGTACTCGGCGGACTATCCAGGCTCTGGCAACAACTGTGCCATTGATGAATTCATAGTCAATCAATGGTAGCAGCTCCTTCACCTAGAACATTTCTTCTAGGGTGGGCAGCTTCGACCACCGTGGGTTGTACTCAGGCACCTGATTGACATCACAGGGCACTGGCCTTCCCTCCACGTTCTAGCTCATATAGAACCAGTGGGTATTCCACCCCTTGGCAGCGGATTGGGGTTTGGACCCGAGCCAGTGATTGCTCATCCCGTCCCTCAGTCACACATAGCAGCCTCTAGCAACTTGAAACCCCTGGTTTCAACCCCCTTTTTCCGCAGAAGGAAGAAATCACAGAAAAGGTTGAAATGTGGGTCGATGCCCAGGTACATTTCACAGAAGGCGATGAAGATGGATATGGATAGAATGGAGTTGGGGTCGAGGTTGCAGATTGAAATCCCCAATAGATGCAGAGGTCTTGGAGGAATCCATGGACTGGTGCTCTAAGTCCACGAGGCACCATGTCCTCAAAAACAACAAATTCCCCTTCCCAGGGACAAGGAGAGTCCTCACATCGTGGCTCACGCCATGCCCCCATCTCCACCGGTGGCAGGAGTCCTTCCCTGATGAGCGCCTCCAGCGACTCCCATGTGGATGTCGATTGCTGCCATAGCGGCCCAGGTGCGCCGGTGCTGGTCGCCTTCCCCGTGTTCTTGGTTCACCTCCTCACCATCTTCTTTGAGGTTGGTGGGTTGATTTGAGGATCAAAGGGCATGGACGGTGCTAATACGTGGAATGGCTAGATTGAATCGCGGTGGCGGTGGAGTTGATGTGATGGATTGCGATGGCGGTGGGTGTGTGGGCTCCATGTGTGAACTGCTTGAGAAGGTGGGGAGACTGAGTAGTGGGGAACGATTGCGCTTCTGGTACTGTTTCCCTCTGGCGGCACCCACTATTTACATTATTCGAGCGTGTCGGTTTGACTTCTAGGGTTGGGCCTTTTGACTTGTGTGGATTTTAGCTTATTGGGCCATTTTAAGTCCTGAGTCCACATGTGGTCTAGGGTGGTTTTTCTCCCCCGCATGCATAGGTTGTGTGCCCAATCTATGTTATTAAACATGTGTATAGGAATCTCGGATCTTATCCCAGATTTTTTTCAGTCATATTTTTTCCAAACTAGTTTCTACATTTTTCCTAAAAATCTGGAGGCTGATTTTTTGGGATGGATGGTTTATTTCCTATACTTGGGGACTACGTGGCAGTTTATCATCAGATGGTGCTTACGGACTGCACGTTCCTAGCATTGTCGACTGCTACAACAACACATCTTCACAAACAAGCTAAGTCTTTACTTCAGTGTTTTTGTTATCTTACTTTTTTCTATACAGTTTTTCAATACTCATCATACATGCACCCTGCATGTGTCAAAATTAAACTTCATTTCTTACCTATCGAGAATGGCTCGATGCGGCACTGCTTCGATCCTCTTACAATGTGTTACAGCTCCATGCTACATGTCATTAGGAGATTCAGCAGTCGCTCTCTAACGGTACTAGGTACCTAGTGTTCCCAGCGGTCCTACGTGGTTCACTAGCACATCCCTAAGTCACCTGATAGAGTTAGCTTGCTTCATGGGTAGGGGGCAAAACTTGATTGTCGATGTCATTCATGTTTTCTACATATCAAACATCTAAAATGACATACATGTTATCATCCAGATTAATTATTTGTACATCATGTACTACCGATTTTCATGTTTATTTTTTAGGACAAGATTTGGTTGCTGAGCACACTTCGTACACTGGGGGACTAGATGAAGGATCATCGTTCAAGTTTTTGACATACCTGGTTAACTCTATGGGTGACTTCACTCGTTGTTATCATTCCATGGTTCGGTGCCCAGCATCGCAGATCCTAGTTTTCGGCCTTTCGCTGCTCTGGGACTAGACGTCACTACTTGGCTTAGTTTACACACCATACAACCTCATTTTCTACCTTATGCTGCTTGGGAACTTGTCATTGCCACCCAGAGGCATCTTCGGATCAGCGGTTCTCAGTGTCTCGACCTGATTGAGCCTACTTTGTCTAGGATTTACCTGGGGATTGCGCATTAGACTTGTCATTCAGCAGTATCTATGGACCAGTCATTCTCAGTGTCCCAAGACCCAATCGAACTTGAGCTTTGTTGCCCAAGCAGAAGGTCGTAGGTTCATACCTGGGATTTTGCATCAATTTGTCAATTGGCATTGACTGCGGACTAGTTAGTGCTATGTTGAGTTTTTTCTTAAAAAGCTCAATACAACATATCCTATCTTCTATCAAGCTTGGGGACTACGTGGGCCCATGTCACCTTGCGGTGACTTAGACCTATTTTTTGTTCTCAGTTCTAGAGTGGGTGTTTAGCATTTTCTATGTCTCACTGGTGTTTTATTTGATTTTTTCTTAAAAAGCTCAATACAACATATTCTATCTTCTATCAAGCTTGGGGACTACATGGGCCCACCTCACCTTGTGGTGACTTAGGGCTATTTTCTATTCTTGGTTCGGTACCCCTACCTCCATGGTTTGTTCATGTTAGCATCCTAGTGATACTTCGTGTCACGTGTTAACATGGGCCCACGTCTCAGGACATGGAAATATTTTTTCTTTTCTTGGAACACCATGCATCTTTCAACAGATCACCTTCCTTGACGGGAGCCGTGGTCGGAAGCAGACATACGAATTGCTTGGGAGAAGCTCGGATGGTGCTGATTGGTAAGCATTAGTGCTGGTTGGTGTCACGTGGTCGGCAGCTTCACTGCTCGGCACTACGTGGTCGGCATTTTCACTACTCGGTACTACGTGGTCGACGTCTTCACTGCTTGGCGCTACATGGTCTGCATCTTCACTGCTTAGCACAGGTCAAGATAGTGACTCCCTCGAGATACATGGTGCTTGGGGACTAGCTGTGGGGGTATAGATCCCATATACCCTTACAGCTAGACTTTGGGCTGCTCGGTACAAGATGGCCCAGACCAGAAGACGAAGGCTGGTCTATCATCATCATGATCGGTGGGCCGGATGACAAGACCAAGCCTATGGTCCGCTACCGACCAGGTCGGCAGGCCGCGCAGGTGTTGAAGGCTACTTGGCATGCAAGGAGTTTTAGTTGGTTAGATCTAGTCGTGTACTTTAAGGACACGGCTCAATGTAACCGACCACATTGGGAAACCTTAGATATGTAACCTTGCCCCCACTATATAAGGCGGGCAAGGACCCCCTAGAATGCATCTGAACACATCTGATCTGATCTCATCAATATAGCAACAGAGACGCCAGACATAGGGTATTACGCTTCCGAGCGACCTAAACCTGGATAAACCCCGGTGTTCATCTTGTGTCTCACATCCAGATCGTAGGTCTTAGTGTGCTCTTCACCATAATCTACTACTTCGGGGTACCCCGTGGTAGACTACCGATGAGGTATCATCGACAGGCACTTCTTCTTAACTTTGGAAGTGGCATAGGGGGCTTGGTCACTTGAGCTTTGACTTGCTTGCAAGATTGAGCTCTCTTGATCTAATCCGAGGATTGCCTAAACTAATGTTCGAGAAGGACTTGGTTTGTCACCCATGTCATCATGGGAAGATGGTTGTGGCTTCACATTCCTCTGTGAACCAAGTGATGACCAAACAACCCGGCGAGCTTCTCCACATGGACACTGTAGGTCCAGCTCGGGTTCGATCGGATGGTGGGAAGTGGTATGTTCTTGTGATCGTGGATGATTTTTCTCACTATTCTTAGGTATTTTCATGAGTCCAAGGATGAGGCATTTTCCCATGTGTAGGAATTGATTCTTAGGCTACAGAATGAGTTTCTCAAGAATGCCATGAGAGCTATACGTAGTGACAATGGCACCAAATTCAAGAACTCTCATTTTGAAGCCTTTTGCAAATCTTTGGGTCTTGAGCATCAGTTTTCTTCACCTTATGTGCCTTAGCAGAATGGGTTTGTTGAATGCAAGAATCGGACCCTTGTTGAGATGGCCAGGACGATGCTCAATAAGCATAGGACTCCTAGTCATTACTAGGCCAAAGTTATTAACATAGCTTGTCATGTTTCAATCCGCACTTTCCTTCGAGCTTTTACAAAGAAGACTTCTTATGAGTTGCGGTTTGGGCGTCCTCCCAAGGTGAGCTATTTCAGAGTTTTTGGGTGTAGGTGCTTCATTCTTAAGCAAGATAACTTGGACAAGTTCAAGTCTCGTTCTTCTGATGGCATTTTTCTTGGTTATGCTACTCACTCACGTGCATATAGAGTATTTAATCTTGAGACTAACCACGTTATGGAGACTTTTGAAGTTGCCTTCACTGAAACCACACCTTGTTCCTCTCCTGTCTTTGAGTGTGCAGGTGATCAAGAGATGGGTGAAAGCATCTTTGTGGAGGAGGAGTAGGAGGATGTTTATTGGGGTGCTCCCGAGCCGACTCCACCGGCTGCCCCGTTGACCCTGCAATGACTACATCGGCTCATGGCCCCGATCCTTCATCCTCGACTACATGGGGGCCGAACGACTAGTTTCCCTCTCTTGCACCTGAGGGAGCTCTAGCTGCAGTTGAGGGGGAGGCTACTTCATCAAGAGTAGCGCCCATACACATTCAGCACCTCCATCCTCCAGAAAACATGATCGGTAACCTCAATCAGCGTGTCACTCGCAACAGGTCATATGAAATCTCTCATTTCACACATTCTGCTTTTGTTGCCAATTTTGAGCCCAAAGATATTGGACACACTTTATCTGATGCTGATTGGGTCAATGTCATGCATGAAGAGCTTGAGAACTTTGAGAGAAACCAAGTTTGGGTCTTAGTTTCTCCACCTCCATAGTGTCATCCCATAGGTACCAAGTGGGTGTTCAAGAACAAGCAGAGTGAGGATGCGGTGATAATTAGGAACAAGGCTAGGTTGGTTGCTTAGGGATTTTGCCAAAAAGAGGGATAAACTTTGAGGAAACCTTTGCTCCTATAGCCCGTTTAGAAGCCATTAGGATCCTTTTAGCCTTTGTAGCTTTGAAAGGGTTCAAGCTATATCAGATGGATGTCAAGAGTGCTTTTCTCAATGGGTACATAGAGGAGGTGTATGTGAGGCAACCCCCTGGTTTTTAAAATCCTAAGCACCCAGACCATGTTTACAAGCTCCACAAAGCCTTGTATGTTCTCAAACAAGCCCCTAGAGCCTGGTATGCTAGATTGAAGTCCTTTTTGCTTGGGAAGGGTTTTACCCTGGGCTCTATTGATAAAACTTTGTTCCCCTCAAGCAAGGCAAAGACATTCTCATTGTGCAGATATACGTGGATGATATAATCTTTGGTGGCTCTTCACATGCCCTTGTGGCAAGGTTTTCTGATTTGATGAGCAGGGAGTTTGGGATGAGCATGATGGGCGAGTTGACATTCTTTCTCAGGTTGCAAATCAAGCAAACTCGAGAAGGGACATTTGTGCATCAAGGCAAGTACATCAAGGACCTACTGAAGAAGTTTGACAGGGGTGAGGCTAAGCCTCTTTCGACACCCATGGCGACTACCATTGCCTTGGATGCTGATGTTGAGGGTGAAGCCATGGACCAGAAGGAGTACCGCAGCATGATCGGGTCACTGCTATACCTGACGGCTACGAGATCGGACATCCAGTTCATGGTCTGTCTTTGTGCGCGCTTTCAATCTTCACCACGCACATCTCATCAACAAGCCGTCAAGCGGATTATGAGGTACCTTTGTTTCACTCCTGAGTTTGGTCTTTGGTATTCGACCACTTCCACCCTCTCGCTTTCTGGCTATTCTGATGCTAATTATTTTGGCTGTCATGTTGAGAGAAAGTCAACTTCTGGTACTTGTTAGTTTCTTGGTTAGTCTCTTATTTCTTGGTCCTCTCGCAAGCAATCTTTCATAGCCAAATCCACCTGTGAGGTGGAGTATGTTGTTGCTGCCGCTTGTTGTTCTCAGCTGCTTTGGATAGTTGCTACTTTGAGAGACTTTGGCTTAGATTTCACTCGAGTGCCACTTTACTATGACATCACCAGTGCAATAAGTGTAGCTAAAAACCCAATGCTCTGTGCTAAAACTAAGTACATTAAGGTGAGGTACCACTTTCTGAGAGACAACCAAGAGAAGGGAACAATAGATTTGAGACACATTCGCACTGAGCGCCAGCTAGCTGACATTTTCACCAAACCTCTTGACCAAGCCTAGTTTGCACACTTGCGAGGGGAGTTGGGTGTTTCCTTCCCATTTTAGTTGTGGGATGCTTTGTATCTTGTATAGTAGCTTTTCTTTTTCTTTCTTTTGTTTTTGTTTTGTCTCATTTTGCATTGCATCTCATCATGTATCATATATCATGTGCTTAGCTTCACTGGTATAGCTGGTTGTTTAAGGTTATGCTTTTATTGATATGCCTTATGGATACATGATGGCTATAGCAGCTAAGGCTCTTTTTGATCGTCTTGATACATGTTATGAGCTAAGCTTGCTTTTTAAATGTGAACTTGCTTAATGAATGATGAAATCTAAAAAATGTTCACCCTTGAGATGGTAACTAGCATGTGTAGGATGTGTTGAGGTCCATGCTACTTTCAAATGTATGCTTTAGTTGCTATGTCTCATGTTTCTTGAATCATATACTTAGCTCGGATCTTTTGATATCTATGTGCTAAAACTTGATGTCTATGCTAAGAAATGATGAAAATGCTTTGGAGTTGGATCTTTACTGTCCCATGGCAATGTCATGAGACTGCTTCCCATTCATTCAAGTGAGATGAACTTGGGCATTGTAGTGCCAGTCCACAACCACTCATGATGAGATGGCTTCTCACTTGCACAAGGGATGAACTCGGCGTGGTTGAAAAATATAAAAATAACAAAATCTTTCGGCGGACAGTTTGATACTCTCTCATACATATGTCTGAAAATAATCTTGTACTCTGTTGTAAAACTCTGATCAATGTTGAAGCTACAAGTGTTAAATGCTTCCTTGAGACATGATGTATGATCGTTATATGGGGTAGTTCACTTTTGTATACATGTGCTAGCACTAGTTTGATCTCCTGCTTATATTTGCTATGTGCTATCGTCTTTGGTGAACACCCTTTTATGAGTTATGCTTGAAATTAATCAAAATGCTTATGATTCCTATTTTGTTCAGTTGGTCGGTTTGAGCATTGGCTTTGTCTTGTGCCTTTTGTAATACATGAGTCGTACCAATTTGAGCATGATTTTATTCCACTTGCTATAATCCTGAAGCTTTATATGTCTGCATTGTACATCTTGTGCATTTCATGGCATGTTTTAAGGGGGAGCTTTTATTTTGTTCACTTGATAAGTGCTTTTGTTAACAAGGGGGAGAATGTTTTCCACAAATCCAGAGTGTGCATTCATGTCATTGTGAGGTTGATGCACTTGTCAAAGGGGAGTTGCACGTTTGCTGTTGCTAGACGTGTCAAGCTGTTTGCCTCTGCCTAGAGGGTCTAGCTGTTTTGAGGTGCTTTCAGGTGTTTTTGAGCTTGTTGTTGTTGCTTTTTGCTTTGCTCATAACAAGTGACCATTTTGAGCTTTGCTTTGGCTTTTGGTCATTTGTGTGAGTTTTCACATTGCTCATGGCAAGTGACTGTTTTGAGCTTTTCTTTGGCTTTTGGTCACTTAAGTGGGCTTTCTCTGGCTTTGTTTTGGTGTTGATAATGCACTCATCAAGGGAGAGATTGCGGACACATGATTTTCCATATCATGGTGTAGCATCTTTTGTTGGTGTGGTGAGCGATTGTCAACATGTCCAACACATTGGTTGGTGGTCGGTCTTGGTGGTTCTAATGATCCCCTGGCACAGGGTTATGTGTCGAAACGTGTCTCTTGGCTAGTGATGTGCAGGTGTGGAGTCTAGAGGCAGTGGCAATAGTCGGGTGAAGGTCAAATAGGGCATGCCGTGCTGATGGACCGGGTGCGGTGAAGGGCGGACGCGAGGCTTGGACTGAGGGACCAGACGACTGGGTGGCCAGCCGCGGTGGCTGACACTTGGGACAGTGACAAGCGCAATGTACATGGTGGGGGATGCATATGGCTACGCTACTCACAAGGAAGTTTGGTGGTTTATCCTCAAAACCATCGGTGGGGGATGAGTACGAGGTACGATACTCATGGAAGGTTTGGTGGTTTGCCCTCAAAACCATCGGTGGCGGGCTTCGCAAGTTTGCGCCTCAAAACCTGGGTGGTGCCGATGCGGATGGACGACACATGGTGGCATCGGGGAGATTGCGTTGAGGCAAGGCTACCAGTGAGAAGGTGCTGTTGATGAAACCTCATCTGCAGTCTACCACGGGATACCCTGAGGTAGTAGATTGCGGTGAAGGGCGCACTAAGACCTACGATCTGGATGTGAGACACAAGACAAACACCGTGGTTTATCCAGTTCAGGCCACTCGGAAGTGTAATACCCTACGTCCTGCGTCTCTGCTGCTGTATTGATGAGTACCGGAGTATAATGAGATGAATTGTCATGTCTTAGATCTAGGGGGTCCTTGCCCGCCTTATATAGTGGGGGGCAAGGTTACATGTCTAGGGTTTCCCAATGTGGTCGGTTACATTGAGCCGTATCCTTGGAGTACATAACTAGATCTAACTGACTAAGACTCCTAGCATGCCAAGTAGCCTTCAGGGCCCACGCAGCCCACCGACTTGGTCGGTAGCAGACCACGGGCTCTGTCTTGTCATCTGGCCCACCGATCATGATGATGATGGACCAGCCTTCGTCTTCTGGTCTGAGCTATCTAGACCGAGCATCCCAAAGTCTCGCTGCAAGGGTATACGGGGTCTATACCCCCACAGCTAGTCCCCGAGCACCATGTATCTTGAGGGAATCACCGTATTGACCTATACCGAGCAGTGACGATGCAAACCACATAGTGCCAAATAGTGAAGATGTTGACCATGTAGTGCCGAACAGTGAAGATGCTGACTACATAGTGCTGAGCAGTGAAGACGCTGAGCACGTAGTGCCGAACAGTGAAGTTGCCGACCACGTGACACCGACCAGCACTGACGCTGATCAGTCAACACCATTCAGGCTTCTCTCGAGTAGTTCATAAGTCTGTTCCTGACCATAGCTCCCATCATGTAAGGTGATCTGTTGAAAGATGCATGGTGTTCCAAGAAAAAAAAATATTTCCACATCATGAGACGTGGGCCCACGTTAACACGTGACACAAAGGATCACTGGGATGGTAACATGAACTGTCCAAGGAAGTAGGAGTACCGAACCAGGAGCAGAATATAAGCCTAAGTCACCGCGAGGTGATGTGGGCTCACATAGTCCCCAAGCTCGATAGAAGATAGGATATGTTGTATTGAGCTTTTAAGAAAACTCAACACAACATTAACTGGTCCATAGTCAATGCCAATGGACAAGTTGATGCAAAGTCATAGGTATGAACCTATGACCTTTTGCTTAGGAAATAGAACTCTGGTTTGATCGGGTCGAGGGACACCGAGAACAACTGGTCCATGGACACTGTTGAGTGACAAGTCAAATGCGTAGTCCCTAGGTAAATCTTAGACAAAGCAAGCTCGATCAGGTCAAGAGACACCAAGAACCGCTGATCCGTAGATGCCTCTGGGTGGCAATGACAAGTTCCAGAGCAGCATGAAGTAGAAAATGAGGCTGTATGGTGCGTAACACCTAGTCGAGTAGTGGTGTCAAGTCCCTGAGCAGTGTAAGGCTGGAGACAAGGTTGTGCGGTGCGGGGCACCGAGCCATGTGACGATAATGACAAGTCTCCAAGCAGTATGTGGTTGGGAACTTGATATGCAGTACATAGCACCGAGCCGGACCAACTTGGCAGCAAGCACCAAGCAGCCTCACTGGCCAGCAGTGAAGTCCATGCATTAGTTTGTGTGAAAAGACCTAAATGACAATCCTTGATCCAGTCCCCTAGCGTACGAAGTGTGCTCGGCAATCGAACCTTGTCCTAAAAAATAAACATGAAAATCGGTAGTACATGATGTACAAATAATCGATCTGAATGATGATATTTATGTCATTTTAGATGTTTAATATGTAGAAAACATGAGTGACATCAACAATCAAGTTTTGCCTCCCACTCTCAAAGCAAGCTAACTCTGTCGGGTGACTAGGGATGCGCTAGTGAACCGCATTGGACCGCTAGGAACACTAGGTACCTAGTACCATTAGAGAGCGACTACTGGATCTCCTTGTGCCATGTAGCGTGGAGCTGTAACAAATCGTAAGAGGATCGAAGCAGCACCTGGTCAAGCCGTTCTCGACGAGAAAGAAACAAAGTTTAATTGTGACTTATGCTGGGCGCATGTATGACAAATAGTACATGAGATACAAAGCTGTATAGAAAGAAAAAAGAATAACAAAAAAACTAAAGTAAAAACTTAGCTTGTTTTTTGAAGATGTGTTGTTGTAGCAGTCGACAATGCCAAGAATGTGTAGTTTGTAAGCACTAATTGATGGTAAACTGCCACACAGTCCCCAAGTATTGACAGTAACAAATTTGATCTGTAAAATCAGTCCCCAGATTTTATGGAAAAAAACATGTGTCACCGTTTGCATCGTATCAAAAATCGCCATTCCAGAGATTAGCCACCTGCCAGGGGAGTTTATAAACAAAAAATATCGCTATTTCCATCTTCTATACTAAGATATATCATTAGACCTGTAATATGATTCATGATCTACCAATTTTGGAACAAAATATTTGATTGAAAACAAATCTAGGATTAGATCTTGAGATTTCTAGGCACGTGCTTAATGACCAGATTTGAACACACAATCGCACACATGGGGGAATATAATATCCTAGCCCACATGCGAAATGGGGCCAGGACGACCCACCATGCTGAGTCCACATAAGTCAAGTAGGCCCAACCCTAGAAGTCAAAGGGGCGTCACCCGAATAGTACAAATAGCGGGCACCGCCGGGGGAAACGGTTCCGCACCGCATTCATCTCTATTGCCAGTCGCTCCATCTTCTCGAGCCTGTCATCTGCCCAAGAAACCGCCACCATTCCCCAATCCACTGTAGCAAATCCTGCCGCCATCGCGAGGCAAACTAGCCAATCCGTGCATTAGCGCCACCGCCACCCTCCGCTCACCCAATCCACCCACCAATCTCAAAACAAATGATGAGGAAGGGGAGCAACAAGGCGGGGAAGGCAACCAGATCAGAGGCATCAGGGGCGCAATGGTGTCACTCGACTTCCACCTAGAAGTCACTGCAGGCGCTTATCGACGAGGGTCTGCTTCCACCATACGAGATGGAGGCGTGGTGTGAGCGGCGAGGTGAGGATTCCCCTAATCCCTGAGATGGGGAATTCAAAGTTTTTGAGGACATGGTGCCTCGAGGGCTCAGAGCACCTATGAACAGGTTTCTCTGAGACCTTTGTATATATTGGGGGATTTCTATTTGTAATCTTGACCCCAGTTCCGTCCTGTCTATTTCCATTTTTATTGCTTTCTACGAGCTGTATCTGAGCATCACCCCCATTTCAATTTTTTCTGCTATTTCTTCCTGTTGAGGAAGAAAGGACCGAATCTAGGGGGTCCCAAGTAGCAGGCGGGTGTTATGTGCGGCTTAGGAATGGACTAAGGGCACACTGGCTAGGATCCAAGCCCCAATTCACCGCCAAGGGATGGAATACCCGTTGGTTCTACATGATCCAGAATGTAGAAGGGAGGCCAGTGCCCTGCGATGTCAAGCAGGTGCCTAAATGCAACCCGAAGTGGTCAGAGCTACCCACCTCAGTTGAAATGTTTGAGGTGAATGAGCTGCTATTGTTGATTGACAACAAGTCGGTCAATGGCGCGCTTGTCACCAGGATCCGGTCGGTCCGCTAGATTCAGACATGCAAGGAACGGGTGAATCGCCTGTTCGAGTACTCTGGATGGAGGAGAGCCAGGAGAATCTGATGTGGGATGTGTTGAACTGGAGGATGGCTTCTCTATTTGAGAGGTTTGATCTGAGCAGCTTCTTTCTGGAGCAGCATTCTCAGCCATACAACATCAACCGACCACCACCAGAGGTAAGCCGACCAGCTCTGCACTTTTATTTGAATGCATTGGTATGCAATGATATTTGTGTAACTTTTATCATCTGACTATCAGACATTGCGTGGATAGGACCAGTGGGTGTTCTTCTCTGATGTGTAGGTAGGAGCATGGCCTCAGGGTCAGGCGCAGACCTACCAGCATAGTGCAGAGGAGATGCTCGGGACGAGACCAAAGCTGAATAGGGGACAACTGATGTCTCCAATTGAGATGATGACCTCCCTGCTGCTCGGACATGGAGCCGAGCAGCGGGCAAGCGGCCCATGGTGGAGGCCACCAAGAAGAAGCCCTCTTCTCTGCTTCCGGGGGTAAGTTAAACCTAGATGGCAGAGGAGGGAAAGCAAGAAGAGGGGTGCCCTAGCTACCCCTGAGTCTTTAGACAATGACCTACTGACGCTAAATCAGCGCCAGAGGAAACGTCTAGCCACAATGCCTCAGACGGGGATGGCCCTGAGGTCTGCACCCACAACAACACCCAGGAGGCCCGTGCAGGCCACACCGCTGCCTACTCTCCACCTCAGCGGGCAGCCGCCTCATCACCCATTTGGTCGGAACCGGCCATGGGGACAGCACCACCGCCACCATCACCGTCGCCTACACCGCACAGGATGGCCGCATCACCGACCGGAGCGTCTACCAGGCACCGAGAGGATGCCAGGGAGCCAACTTCTCCAGTGCACCCTGCTGGACCCAGCTGGTCAGGTGGGACATCAAACCAAGTCCTCGGGCGCGGCGGTGGGGCAACAAGCAGGACCCCTGGTGCTTCGAGCAGAAGAGCTGTGACAGAACCGACCAATTTATTAGAGCACAAGCACATAATCCGCCGTTAATTCAGCAAATCACATGATTGAGACCTAATAAACCCGGTAGTCTGTGAAATCTCGAAGGATTTCAAACTTTTGCGGCACGACCAAGATCGTAATAGTTTAGCGATTCCATTCACAAGTACACAGTTCGAACATAGTTTAAAACATCATCGGAGTACGAAATAGAGTTATTACAAACCAGTTCAATTTCAAATAAAAGCGAAAGCGATTTAGTTTAAAGCCACACACGCATTTAGTTCAAATATAGTGCCAGGTCCTTGGTCCACATCCAGCAAAAGCATCAAGTCGAGAAGAGTGACCATGCCCAAGGTCTAGTCATCTCCCAAGGCGGGATAGAAACAGTTCTGACAATAACCATAAAGCATCTCACCATCTGCAAAAACATGGGAAATAAAACCCTGAGTACGAGGATGTACTCAGCTAGACTTACCCGTCATAAACTAAAATAAAAGACTCCAAGGAGTATGCAAGGCTATGTAAGTGGGATAGCTAACTCATTTAAAATTGCGGAAAAGCTTGCATTAAGAAATAATTAATAAGAACCTTCTAGCAATGTATTTTAATCTGATTATCCTTATCATGCTACATTAGCACCTGTACTAAACAAGCATGGTAATAATTATTCAACAGAAAGTAACCAATTTCGGTTGAGTAGCTTTCAGTCTCAACAGCTCAACCATCTCATCTCTTGTTTAAATTCTTACTACGATGCCGCTGCTCAAGTCAAGTGTTCACTGTCCAGGAACGATGGCGATTATAATCGATTACTAACCAGCTGGCGGGTACTCCTCACACAAACCACACTCACTAGCCACGGTGAGCTACAGGTCACCGACATCCAATTCAGGAAAAACGCGAGATCAACAGGTACCATCACATCCGGGCACCGTCCGGCTGCCAGCAGGGCGCACCATGCTATATTCAGGCCTTACAACCGCGTAACCCGTGGTCCCCCATCTTCACCAATGCGATGCGTACAGCAGGTCGACTCCCAGCCCAAATCAAAATTAGGCTTCGCGGTCGGAATGACTTATCCTTCCAGCTAAATGTGAGGCATAAATTCAATATGACTTGAGGACGTACAACGGACGGGGTCCTAGTTCGACACAGACGGGATAAACCACATTGAACCTCCAGTTCATTCTCAACTCCAATCCCGCCCGGTCTCGATTTATTATCTCCACATGGTTATCCAAGATAACAATGTATTCAACCATCCGAGTTACCACCTATAACTCGCGGATGACAGGAAATCACCCGACTTCTACCGATCTAGTTAAGCAGGGCTAAGCAAATAATCGTACCTGAACCTAACAGGGTTGAAGTATAAACAGTGGCAAGGAATATAAGTAATGCAGCAACGGTATAAAACAACGCCTATAACTTAATGCAGCAAACAAGTAAAAGACTCAAGTTAGATATTTTGCAAACCGCAGGGAGAATGCTCCGGGGCTTGCCTTTCAGAAAAGCACTTGGCTGGTGGTCGGGACACTCCGGAAGATCAGCTTTGGGATCCTCTTCTGCTGCTGCTTCCCGAACCAAAGCTTCCTGTTGGCCTTCCTCTCCTGGTGCTCCGGGAACTACCGTCTCGAGCTCTGACGATCCTGTATGATGCATAGTGCGTATGAATACCGTGCATACATATAATTACAATGCTGATGGTGATGGTGAATGAATGTTCAGCCAAGATGAATGATATGATATTTGAAAACATGTATGATAAGCACATGTCATCTGCATTCTCTTCTACCGATAAATCTCCAAATAGGCCTTGCATTAAAATTTACTTGCACACTATAAGGAATTATAAACAACCATTGTTTTGCACCTACACTCTACTGAACCACAACCAATAGAAGATCATACATATCATGAATAGCATAAAAAGCATTTTTACACACATGAAATGATAACTCTAAAGCATTATTTATAAACGAAAGAAATCAGGGTATAACTACAACATGACTTTAGACTACTCGGAAAATTCTGTAAAAATTACAGAAGCTTAATCATACCAAATAAAGACTACCATAAAAATTTCAAGTCAAAACAGTAAGTGCTTTATCCTGCACAAAAATAACAAGACAGCACAATTCCAGGGGCATAAAATACTTTGTATATAAAAGTATATCAAACAACAGATCTCAGAACATAATTAGCTCTAGATTGACATAGAAACACTCTCCAAAAAGTTTCATGCACAAATTCCTTATACATAATTTATGAATTATTTATCCTCACATGAAAATAGGCACCATAACTAGACATAGCAAAATTTACATAAGACATAGCCTAATAATATTTTTCACAGATAGAGCATGACATAAGAAGACTAACAAACTTGGTCTCACATTTTTCTGAGCAACGGAGAATTAGTTATGCATTTCCTAAGATAAATACAATTAATAGGGATAAATAAAGCTATACAGAAAAGTTTCACAAATTCCACATTTCATATTTTTCATGCATAGATCATCTCATAAGAAAAATACTGCAAGTTGAACCAACTCATTTGGATGAAAAATGAGCAAGTTATGAATTTTCAAAGTTTAAACTGAAATCTAAAATCAATTCTGAAAAAAGAAAAAGGAAAAGACACTTTACACCGGGGACCCTGACATTTCCAGAAACTAACCAAGCCCTAAAAAGAAAAGCGCTGAGTCTGGTGACCTTACACTCAAGTCCGGGAAAGAACAGGAATCCTGCCCGAGGTCCTCACGGCGGTGGATGGTCGTCGGCGTCGGGATTCCTCGCCGACGGCGAGGTCTCCGGCCGAGCCAAGGTGACCAACAGACTCAACTCGTCAAAGCGGGCGCATTGGTGTAAAAGATGTGAACTAGGAGCGAGGTTTCGACCGGCGGCGACGAACAGCGGCGGACGACGGCGAGGGTTCGCGGTACGCCGGCCATCTCGGGCCACGGCCGGGCAAACGGACCAGCCTAACAGCTCTAGCAGACCAAGACGGTTCGAACGGACTAGCTCAAGCGAGGAATGGATGGCTGGAGCAACGTCAGCAATGTACGCCGGCGAGCGGCGGCGTGAATCCACGACGGCGGATGGCCAAATTCGTCGGGCTCAGACGCTAATCGACCTCATGAACTATTCCAATCGATCCTACTCGATCAGACAGACACGATTCACTAGCTAATTGAGAGAGAGAGGGGTCGCTGGGCACGGCGGACCACGCGGCGGTCGGGCGACCATGACCGGCGAAGGAGAAGAAGGTCGATTCGACCTCTACCTTGGGTCTCGGTGGCAGGAGAGGTGCGCACGGTGTGCCTCACACCTCGGCGGAGCGACTGGCGAGTTTAGGGCAAAAAGTGTTCAGGCTACGGGGTGTGGTGGCTTGCGAGCTCTCGGCGGCGGCAATGGCGGGCGACGTCTGAGTGCTCGGGCTCGGGTGGAAGATGAAGGGCAAGAGCGTGTCTGGTGGCGGAGAAGAGAGGGAGGGAGAGACTGACGCGGTTGGGGCGACTTGAAACGGCCGCTCGAGCTCGGACCGAGGCAGCGCGGCGTCGGAGCTCTTCGAGCGCGTGGCACTCATGCGCGTGGAGCGGGGCCGAGCGG
The DNA here is from genome assembly GCA_023333625.1 of Bothriochloa decipiens. Classification (NCBI taxonomy): domain Eukaryota; kingdom Viridiplantae; phylum Streptophyta; class Magnoliopsida; order Poales; family Poaceae; genus Bothriochloa; species Bothriochloa decipiens. The sequence continues at coordinate 51,531,008 of CM041628.1, forward strand.
AGGGCGAGTGGCGAGCCGTGGGACCGGGCGAGCGCGGTGCGGGGATCCGTGTGCGGCGCTCGGGTGCGGGGTCGGAACAGCGGGCAGCGGCAGCGGCCCGGCGTACGGACGCCACGTGGCCGGCGTCGGGTCGGACAGCGTCGCGAGGAAGAAGAAGAGAGGAGGAAGAAGAGACTGTGCGGTGGGTCCCACTGCGCCAAGATTCGTGCAGACTTGATGAACCCCATATTTTCCAAAATAAACCAAATTTAAAGAAACTCATAAAAGATGAAATGTTCCTTTTGATGAGTAGAACATTTCACTTTTAAACATCAAAACCTAATTCTGCCTAGAATTTGAATTTCAAAAATGGGGATTTAAAATTAAAAGAAAATCATTTTTACAAACTGTTTTTGACATTTTTGACCCACTTCCAAGCCTTTTCATGAAATGACCCCAAAATAAGTTTTGCTCCAAATAATTTTCTCTACAAACTTCATTTAACACTCAACCTCAAACTAGCAACCCTTCATATAGTTCTAGTTCAAGTCAAGGTATGCACATATATAAACCTTATCATTTCATGTAACAAAATGATGCAATTGAGATGGTTATGCTCTTAAAGTGCAATATGATGCATGCTTAACACCAGAGTGTTACAAGAGCAGTGCCAAAGTTCAGAGGAGGCTTTTAGCGGTCTGCCTGGAGTGTCAATGAGGTATCACATCTTGCCTGTTCTTGATGGTGATTATTTGCTTGTTACAGCCAAAATGTGAATTACAGCCGAGCACCGTCGTTGGCAACACCAACTCCTCCTCCTAGCCAGAGCTCAGCATCGTCCATCGAGCAGGCACCGGGGAGCAGCGCAGCGCGGCCCGTGGAGCAAGGGGAGGCGATGAGCAGTGCCGCAGTGTCCGCCCGACTGACCTCAATGCCAACTTCCCCTCCAGAGAGGCAGGTGGTGCCTTTTAGGCCAACTGTTGCCCAGATGGATCAGCCGCCAAAGCACACGCTAGACCAGGCGAGGCCGAGCATGCTAGCCCAGGGTGCCAAAGATGCCACATAGCAACCTACCCAAGCAGCGTGTCTTCATATCATGCAAGCTGGGGGAGGGCAATGTTGTGTCGCATGAAGAAATATCAGACGATGACATGGACGCTGGCGTCCAGGATGCAGTGGAGGTGGTGCTTGACCAAATCAAGGTAATATTTGACCAAGATCAGCTTGTTTGTTGTGAGCTTGATGTTTGACCATAAACTTATTGACCAACCCATGGTGTATGTAGTCGCTGCAGAAGACCAACAGCCAGCGTGGTAGGACCATCAACCGGTTTGCGATGACCAGGTAGGAGTGCCAAACCCTCCGGGTAGCCAAGGCTAAGCTGGAGGCACAGGCCGAGGTCTTTTGTGAGCACGAGGTCCAGCAGGAGGAGGAGGTTGCCGCCCTACGCCGCAAGGTAGTTGCTCAGGACTACCGGGAGGTAGTTTGCCATGATGTACTGGTTGGCTCCTGCTGCTCAGACCGCTACTTCGTACTGCATGATCCAGTGCTTAGGATCATCTTGCCCATCATACATCTTGATGTCTCCAATCTAGAAGTTCTTTGGCCAATGGACAGCCTTTAGTTCCTCCGAGAATGGGGCTGGTCCGTTCTGGTGTTGTCGAGCATGGTACCATTGGTCAAGATGATCATGGAGGTCATGATCTTGGGGCTACTCGACTTCCTGGTTGTGCTCGACATGTCGGTTGGCCTGTTGCCTATTAGCACGCTAGCAATTTCCACGTTGGGGCTCGTTGTTGCACAGCACCTCTTGTGGAGCATTGTCAGCGTCAGCCCACCGGGGTAGCTCGAGCGAAGGGCCTCCGTGATTGGACTCATTGTCAGCGCCACTTTCTGCGGGTTGGTAGCGATGGCTGTGCCAGGACCATCACAACCAATGCGATATGGTCAGTGATCTAGCAGAGCAGAACTGGACCACCTGTGCTTCGACGGCGATCAAAAAGTCCCAAATTGCTTCGACCCCGGGTGTGTTCGGGGGAAGGTTGTTGAGCCGATCCATGGCCACAGTGATGTTGGGCATGGAAGTGTAGTAACGAGACTGGCGAGGGGCCCATTGCGGGGAACCAGGACTGCTTCTGCTTGACTCTCTAATCGAGAGCAGGACCATATCTTAGCCCTGGCCTAGCGACATGAACTCCAAGCTCCCAAACCAAATCACCATAGTGGACAAAAGTGATGACACGCAGTTCCCCTAACTGGCGCACCAACTGTGAGTGTCTTGACCCTGGGGGCCTAGCACCGATGAGTACCTACGTGCTGCATGCTCCCTAATTCGGATGGTGATGTAAGAAGAATAAGTGATTTTTATGCTGGTTCGAGCAAAGGAGGCCCTACATCTAGCGGGGGGAGAGATGTCTTGTATTATCTTGCACCGAGGTGCTTGTATAGGGGGATACAAGTGAGTGTATACAAACTCGGGGTGGCAACCAAGGCCTAAGTCTAGAAGTGCTATGTGCGGACACATGATTTTCCATATCATGGTGTCGCATCTTTTGTTGGTGTGATAAGTGATTGTCAATACGTCCAACACTTTGGTTGGTGGTCAGTCTTGGTGGTTCTACTGATCCCCTTGGTGTTTCTACTGATCCCCTCTAGGCTTCTATTGTATAGGTGTGGAGTCCCGAGGTAGTGGCAGTGGTCGGGTGAAGGTCAAGTAGGGCGTGCCGTGCTGATGGACCGGGTGCGGTGAAGGGTGGATGCGAGACTTGTACCGAGGGACCAGACGGCCGGGTGGCCAGCTACTGTGGCTAACACTTGGGACATCAATAAGCGTAAGTGTACATGGCGGAGGACCCATACGGGCTACGCTACTCTCGAGGTGATTTGGTGGTTTGTCCTCAAAACCATTATCGGCAGGGGATGTATGGGCTATGCTACTCGTGAGGTGGTTTGGTGGTTGTCCTCAAAACCATTATCAGGGGATGCGTGCGGGGTACGATACTTGTGGACGGTCTGGTGGTTTGCCCTCAAAACCATCGGAGGCGGGTTTCACGGGTTTGCTCCTCAAAACCCGGGTGGTCCCGATGCGGACAGATGGTACGTGGCGGCATCGGGGAGATTGCGTTGAGGCAAGGCTACCGGTGAGAAGGCGCGGTGGCCGTCGGATCAGAGAATCTTGAGTTGGACCATAGTTCCCTTGGCTAGGTGGTTCTCTCTAATAAATATCTAGGGGCAGTAGTGGAATTGTGTAGTAGGCATATAAATAGGAGTGGACAGCCCCCCACCAATCCTACCTCTCTCGGCCGCACTTCTCAGCGTCGTAATTTTACCTGTGTCTGTTTTTGGTTTTCCCTTTTCCTGTTCATGTTCTTGTAGAGGTCCAACAACAAGGATTTTATCCATGTATTTGTGATATATTTTGTGTGGGAATGGAGGCCCTAATCCTCCTTGTGCCCTCTGGGCTTTTACTCTATGATCTATGAACTTGGTTGGTCTTTCTGTGAGCCATTGACTTTTTGCAGTTTTGCTAGACAAACTTTGATTCGTCAGTTTGGAGCGTTTCGGCTCAATCTTTTTGTGTTGATTGATCCTTTGTCAAGTGATGAACTAGATCCTCAAGGGAATTGAACCAATACCACTCGTGCATCAAGAAACCAAGCAGTTTGTGTTTTAGGGGAAAATCATATTATTTGACCTAGATCTGTGATTCCCAGCCGCTGTAAATTGGGCTTTGATCTCTTGGGGATAGTTTTCTTTCTTCCTTGTGATTACCTGAGCAAAATTTGGTATCAATCTATGTCGATTAGATCTAGTTCTCGTTGGTCTTCTCTTGCGTTGCTATAGTTCTGAGTAGGTGTTTTTCCTGAGTTTCTTTCGACCCTCTCTTTCTCACTGCAAAAAGGATTCCTATATGGAGCATAATGCCAGTGCTACCAGCATCATGTTCTTAGGCACTGAATGAGCTCTTTTGAGCAACACTTGTTCTTGACTCCTGTTCTATGGTTCTTTCGTCGGTGGATAGTTAACTGCATTGATGATGATAGTGGTGGGAGAACAGTAGTAGCACTACAGCACTGAAGGGCCTCCCATTCTAGGTGATGGGCTCCCAACCAGTTTTCGGTTAGCTTCTGACCTCTTACAGACCATCGTGAGCTGTGTAATTCCGACCAGTTTTCTGACCACTTTTTGCCTTGGTCCCGACCAGTCTTTCTGATCAGTCTTTGCCTTGGTCCCGACCAGTCTTACTAACCACTTTGTTGCCAACCACTGTGGTCAACATGGTCTCGACCAGGTTTTCAGACCAGTTTCCATTTTGGTTCCCGACCACAGAGACTGAGGTGATTCGGACCAGTGTTTCCAACCAGTGTACATCTTGTTGCCAACCACCGTGGTTGATGTGGTCTAAACCAGTCGCCGACCAGGTCTCTTTCAATTCCTGACCAGTTCCCGACCAGTTGCATTTTGTTCTCTATTTCTATTCTCTTCTCTTGCATTGGTTCGAGGTGCTCGGTCTACCTGGTCGTGTTTTCTTGCCTTGGTTTGGTGGTGCTCAGCAGTGTTTCTACCTGATCAGGGTTTTTGAAGAAAAAGTTTTCAGCTCCCATTCACCCCCCTCTGGTCACCTTTTGTACATGGCTTTGAATCACCGATCAGGTAAACCGCCCTAATTCAATGGGGAGAACTACTCGTATTGGAAGATCCAGCTGCAAGCACATCTACAAGGGATCAACTGGCGTGTTTGGGAGATCATTGAGAATGCTAACTACTAGGTGCTCGGTGCATGGGCAAATCAAGAGCAGATCAACCAACACAATGCAAACAACATTGCCCGAGCAGAGCTTTATGCCACTTTATTGATTTTTGAGTTTGATCGTGTTTCCAATTGTGTGACTGCTCGGGAGATCTGGAGGAGGCTTCAAAGCTTCCATGAGGGTGCAGCCCATGTCAAAACCAGACCCTACAAGACATACAAGAGGGAATACAAGAATTTTACCCAAGTTGATTGAGAGACTGTTGACTCGATGTTTTCTCGCTTTACCACCATTGTAAACAACATGCGAGCTAATAATGCAGCGATGCCTTATGACGATCATTAGAGAGCACTCAAGCTTTTATATGCTCTAGATCGGAAGGTTTGGGAGGTCAAAGTGCAGGCGATCATCGAATCAGCCAACTACAAGACTGTCACCATGGATGAGCTGTTCATCAAGCTTAAGTCCACCAAAATCGACCACCAGATGCAGGCGAGGATCAAGAATCCGTCTGCCTCGACCATGGCTTTGGTGTTAGGTACCTCAACTTTAATTTCTTCTTTGGCTAACCCATCACAGTTTTCTCTTGCTTTATCTTCTCTTGTGTCTACAACAGAGGAGCAGATGGAGGCCTTTGGGGATTATAAGCTGGCGCTGGTCATCAGCAAGTTCTCATAGTTTCCTAACAACCGCTTGAACCGACAATGTGGTGGCAACAAGCAAGGCTGCTTTGGATGTGGAGAGCCTGACTATCGATGAAACCTCATCAGCAGTCTACCACGGGATACCCTGAGGTAATAGATTGTGGTGAAGGGCGTGCTAAGACCTACAATCCGGACGTGAGACACAAGACAAACACCAGGGTTTATCCAGGTTCAGGGCGCTCAGAGGCGTAATACCCTACATCCTGCGTCTCTATTGCTGTATTGATGAGATATCAAAAGTTCATGTATTCTTAGGGGGTCCTTGCCCGCCTTATATAGTAGGGGGGCAAGGTTACATATCTAGGGTTTCCCTATGTGGTCGGTTACATTGAGCCATATTCTTGGAGTACACAACTAGATCTAACCGACTAAGACTCCTTGCATGCCAAGTAGCCTTCAGGGCCCGCGCGGCCCACCGACCTGGCCGGTAGCGGACCACGGGCTCCGTCTTTTCATCCAGCCTACCGATCAGGATGATGATGGATCCACCTTTGTCTTGTGGTCTGGGCTGTCTTGTACCGAGCAGCCCAAAGTCTAGCTGTAAGGGTATATGGGGTCTATACCCCCATAGCTAGTCCCCGAGCACCATGTGTCTTGAGGTAATAACCATCTTGACCTGTACCGAGCAGTGAAGTTGTAGACCACATAGTGCCAAGCAGTGAAGATGCCAACCATGTAGTGCTGAGAAGTGAAGACACTTACCACGTAGTGTCTAGCAGTGAAGACACCGAACACATAGTGCGGAGCAGTGTTATCATCAACCACGTTATGCCAAGAAGTGAAGCTGCCGACCACATGGTACCAACCAGCACTGACGCTGATCAGTCAGCACAATCAGGCTTCTCTCAAGCAGTTAAGTCTGGTCCTGACCATAGCTCCCGTCAAGGAAGGTGATCAGTTGAAAGATGCATGGTGTTCCGAGAAAAAAAAATATTTCCATATCCTGAGACATGGGCCCATGTTAACACGTGACACGAGGTATCACCGGGATGCCAACATGAACTGTCCACGGAGGTAGGGGTACTGAACCAAGAACAGAAGATAAGCCCAAATCACCATGAGGTGACGTGGGCCCATGTAGTCCCCATGCTTGATAGAAGATAGAATATGTTGTATTGAGATTTTAAGAAAAAACTCAACACAACATTAACTGGTCGAAGTCAACACCAAATAATGAGTTGATGCAAAGTCCCAGGTATGAACCTATGACCTTCTGCTTAGGAAATAGAGCTCAGGTTTGATCAGGTCGAGGGACACCGAGAACCACTAGTCCATAGGCATTGCTAAGTGAGAAGTCAAATGCGCAATCCCCAGGCAAGTGCTAGACAAAGCAGGCTCGATCAGGTCAAGGGACACCGAGAACCGCTGATCCGTAGACACCTCTGGGTGGCCATGACAAATTGCCGAGCAGTAGGAAGTCAAAAAAAGAGATTGTACAGTGCGTAACACCTAGTTGAGTAGTGATGGCAGGTCCCCGAGCAGCATAAAGCTAGAGACGAGACTGTGCGGCATGTGGCATGAAGCCGTATGATGGTACCGATGAGTCCCCGAGCAGCGTGTGGTCGGGAACTAGGTATGTAGTGCATAGCACCGAGCTGTATCAACTAGGGCTTACTGAGCACCCTAACTAGTCAGCGGTGAAGTCCATGTGCCAGGTTGTGTGAAAAACCGGAATGATGATCCTTGAACTAGTCCCCGAGCATACGAAGTGTGCTTGACAACTGAACCTTGTCTTAAAAAATAAACATGAAAATTGTAGTACATGATGTACAAATAATTGTTTTGGATGATAACATTTATGTCATTTAAGATGTTTGATATGTAGACAACATGAATGATGTCGACAATCAAGTTTTGCCTCCACCCTCGAAGCAAGCTAACCCTGTCAGGTGACTTATGGATGCACTAGTGAACCGCGTAGGACCACTCGGAACACTAGGTACCTAGTACCCCGACTGTGGAATCTCCTTGTGGCATGTAGCGCGGAGCTGTAACACATCATAAGAGGATCAAAGCAATGCCTTGTCGAGCCATTCTAGGTGGGCAAGAAACCAAGTTTAATTGTGACTTATGCAGGGCGCATGTATGACAAATAGTACAAGCGATGCAAAGCTGTATAGAAAGAAAAAAGAATAACAAAAAAACTAAAGTAAAAACTTAGCATGTTTTTGAAGACATGTTGTTGTAGCAATCATCGATGATGCTGAGAACTCATAGTTTGTAAGCACTGAGTGACGGTAAACTGCCACGCAGTCCCCAAGTGCTAAAAGTAACAAATTTGATCTGTAAAATCAGTCCCTAGATTTTAAGGAAACAATCTGGAACCAATTCTAGAAAAAAATATTTGATTGAAAACAAATCTAGGATTAGATCCTGAGATTTCTGGGCATGTGCTTGATGACCCGATTTGGATACACAAATACGCACGTGGGGAAAAATTTTCTAGCCCACGCACAGATTCGGGACCACAATGGCCCAACAGACCACGCCCACACGAGTCAAGCGGGCCCAACCCTAGAAGTGAAAGGGGCACACCCGAATAGTATAAATAGCGGGTGCCGCCAGGGGAAATGGTTTTGCACCCCATTTACTGCCGCTACCAGTCTCTCCACCTTCTCGAGTTTTTCGCCATCCTGTGCCCAAACAACCGCCGCCATTCGCAATCCACTGTAGCAAATCCGACCACCATAGCGTATCCTACGCCAATCTATGTATTATCATCACCGCCACCCTCCCTCACCCAATTGACCCACCAATCTCAAAAGAAATGGCAAGGAAGGGGAGCAAGAAGGCAGGGAAGGAGACCGGATCCGAGGTGTCGGGGGCGCAATGGTGTCAATCAACCTCCACCCTGGAGTTGCTGTAGGCGCTGGCCGATGAGGGATTGCTGCAGCCATACGAGATGGAGGCGTGGCACGAGCCACAAGGTGAGGACATCCCTACTCCCCGAGATGGGGAAATCTTTGTTTTTGAGGACATGGTGCCCCGAGGTCTCAGAGCACCTATGAACGGGTTTCTCTGAGACCTTTGTATATATTGGGGGATCTCTATTTGTAATCTCGAACCCAATTCCATCCTGTCAATTTCCATTTTTATTGCTTTCTGCGAGCTGTATTTGGGCATCGCCCCCATTTCAATCTCTTCGGCTATTTCTTCCTATTGAGGGAGAAGGGGCTGAATCTGTGGGCACCCAGGTTGTAGGCGGGTGTTATGTGTGGCTTAGGGATGGGCTAAGGATGCACTAGCTAGGATCCAAGCCCCAATCCACCACCAAGGGATGGAATACCTATTGGTTCTACAAGAGCCAGAATGTAGAAGGGAGGCCGGTGCCCTGCGATGTCAAGCAGGTGCCTGAATGCTACCCGAAGTGGTCGAAGCTGCCCACCTCAGATGAAATGTTCCAGGTGAATGAGCTACTATTGTTGATCGACAACAAGTCGATCAATGGCACACTTGTCGCCAGGATCTGGTTGGTCCGCCGGATTCAGCCATCCAAGGAACGGGTGAACCGCCTGTTTGAGTACTCTAGACGGACCGATTCCTCCTGGGAGAGCTAGGAGAAGCTGATGCGGGATGTGTTGAACTGACGAATGGCTTCTCTATTCAAAAGGTTTGACTCAAGTAGAAGCTTTCTGGAGTAGCATGCTCGACCATACAACATCAACCGACCACCACCAGAGGTAAACTAACTAGCTCTGCACTTTGATTTGAATGCACCAGTATGCAATGATAGTTGTGTAACTTTTATTGTCTGACTATTAGACATTGCATGGACAGGACTGGAGGGTGTTCTTCTCTGATGTGCTGGTAGGAGCATGGCCTCAGGGTCAGGCGCAGGCCTACCAATGCAGTGCAGAGGAGATGCTCCAAGACGAGACCGAAGCTAAGCAAGGGATAGCCGAGACACGGAGCCGAGCAGCGGGCAAGCGACCCATGGTGGAGGCTACCAAGAAGAAGAAGCCCTCTTTTCTGTTGTTCGGGGGTAAGTTAAACCTGGACGGTAGAGGAGGGGGAAGAAAGAAGAGGGGTGCCCCGGCTACCCCTGAGTCATCGGACGATGACCTACTGACGCTAAATCAGCGCCAAACCAAATGTCAGGCCACGATGCCTCAAATGGGGAGGGCCCCGAGGCCTGCACCCACAACAACACCCAGGAGGCCCGTGTAGGCCACACCACCACCCCCTCCTTGACCTCAGCGGGCAGCCGGTCCATCACCCATTCGGCCAGAGCCGGCCATGGGAACAGCACCACCACCACCATCACCGTCGCCTGCACCGCATAGGGCAGCCGCGTCACCAACCGGAGCGGCTTCGTTCATCGGGCACTGAGAGGAGGCTAGGGAGCCAACTTCTCTGGTGCACCCTGCTAGACAGAGCTGATTGGGTGGGACATTGAACCCAGTCCCCGGGCGCAGCGACAGGGCGACAAGCGAGACCCAGGTGCTCTGACCAGGAGAGCAGTGCCAAAATTCAGAGGAGGCTTCTGTGAGGGTATAGACCCCATATACCCTTACGGCTAGACTTTGGGCTGCTCAGTACAAGACGGCCCAGACTAGAAGGCGAAGGCTGGTTGTCCATCATCCTAATCGATGGGCCAGATAGCAAGAAGGAGCCTGTGGTTTGCTACCGACCGGGTTGGTGGGCCGCACAGGCGTTGAAGGCTACTTGGCATGCAAGGAGTCTTAGTCGGTTAGAACTAGTCATGCGCGATTCAATCTTCTGGCGATCCAGATGGTTTTGTTCCTAGCTTCCATGGACCTCGAGGCAGCGTCTCCCTCACCATTAGTTCATTCACATGGACCACCAGTGGGACGGCGTCCCTCATGATCACAGGAGCAGCGCAGCCAGTCCTAGCTCTGGCTGTGAAGCAGTCGGCCCTAGCACTGATCGCACCGATCACTTCTCCGACAACCCAGATCTTGGGGCCACCCCCGAGGTCATTTGAGTCACCCATGATGAGGGCAAAGACGATGGCCACACCAGTGGTGAACTGGTGGCTTCCTCGCTAACAGAGGAGGCGCATCGACAACTCCAACCTCATCGACATGATTGACCGGCAGAGGGTAGGTCTGGCTGAGCTCCATGAGTCTGTGGTGTCCACTCCTACATGGCTCTGTGAAGAGTACTTGGGGTTCACCCGTATCCGACCATGCTGATGCAATTGCACCGACTGGCCATGTCTCACAGACCCAAATCTACCCATGGTCCATGGGCTGCCACCTATCCGCCAAGTCGACAATGCTCAGCACTAGCAAAGACATACGAGTCGAGCTGGTGGCCCACGCAGACTGGATCCAAATCTGGTTCCGGCCCAAGCACCACCCTCCAACCATAGAAAAGGGCCATCGGCCGATCACTGGGGCAGGCCCACTACTACGGTGGAACACCGACAACAACAACCCACGCCCAACCAGGGGTACCACCAGCAACACCCTATGTGTAATCAATCTTGACACCCACGATGACCAAATCCGACTCTGTTCGCTGCCTGGGCTTTGCCTCCAGTTAGGCTGGATGAGTTCATTGACGTGCATCAATGTCGGTGAGTGCTTACCCACACCGCTCAATAGGCCCGAGCAGCGCGGAGGCAGCAGCACTGGGCGCAGCAGGCGCAACCCGCCCTAGGGCAGACAGATCCCATCGCCTCCGACAAGAACTATGAAGCTGTCTTCCTGCACAGATTGAGCAACACTGCCACACCCTATGCAAGGAACCTACAGGATGCCCCTGGCAACATGACGATCACCTACTAGACCTAGATCCCAATTTGGTTCTAGTCACAGAAGATCCAAGGCCCATGATCGGCATGGTGTCTCTATAGCAGAATCTTTCCAAATTTGGCATGACGGCCCCCGAAGACAACGCCACATCCAACTCGCCCTCTTGGCTCAACGGGACGCCCCCCATTTCTTTCGACCCTACTGAGTACCTCCTCTCTGACGAAGAGGGTCCTGAGGTCCGAAGTTGGGAAGACATTGAGGTGAAGGATCCGACCATGCTGGATGACCAACCCTGTTTCACCGACACGGTGCCAGGCACCCCGAGGACTCCACCTGGTTTCAACGGTGCCGTCTTCACCATTAGCATGGATGAGCCTCCCATCCTGAACAAAGCAGACCACGAGAGGCAAGCAAGAGAAGACCGCAACAATGATTGAGAGCATCAACACCTCCAAGAGGCACAAGACACGAATGTCATCGACAACGGAGGAAATGGAGGCAACGGGCCAAATCCGCCGCCATGCCGCCTTCAACGCAATCTCAATGGCGATGTGGTTGCTGACCTGGTGGAGCATAACTGAACCACTTGTGCTTCGATGGTGATTAGAAAGTCCCGAATTGCTTTGACCCTGGGTGTGTTCGGGGGAAGGTTGTTGAGCCAATCCATGGCTACAGCGATGTTGGCCGTGGGAGTCTCATGGACAATCTGGTTGCTAACAATGTTGAACTCGCCATTGAGATTGCGTTGAAGGCGGTGTGGCGGGGGATCTAGCCCATTGCCCCTATTGCCTCCATTGTTAACGACGTTCGCGTCTTGTGCCTCCTAGAGGCATCAACGCTCTCGATCATTGTTGCGGTCTTCTCTTGCTTGCCTCTCCTAGTCTGCCTCATTCGGGACGGGAGGTTCGTCCACGCTGACGGTGAAGATGGCTCCGTCGAAACTAGGCGGTGTCCTCGGGGTGCCTGGCACTGTGTCGGTGAAATAGGGTTGATCGTCCAGCGTGGTTGGATCCTTCTCCTCAACATATTCTTGACTCCGGACCTTAGGACCCTCTTTGTCAGAGAGGAGGTACTCAGTATGGTTGAAAGAAACGGAGGGCGTCCCGTTGAGCCAAGAGGGTGAGTCAGACGTGACATTGTCTTCAAGGACAGTTGTGCCTGATTCGAAAGGATGCTATTATAGACACCATGTCGATCATGGACCTTGGATCTTCTAGGACCAAAACCAGATTGGGATCTAGGTCCAATAAGTAATCGTCACATCGCCGGGGAGTGTCCTGCAGGTTCCTCGTGTGAGACATGGCTGCATAGCTCATTCCGAGCGGGAAGATGGCTTCACAATTCTGGTTGGGGGCGATGGGATCTGTCGACCCTAGCATTGCGGCCTCTGCTCTGCTCGGGCCTATCAAGCAGCGTGGGTAAGCACTCGTCAGCACTGGTGTACATCAATGAACTCATCCAGCCTAACTGGAGGCGGAGCCTGAGCGGCGGCCAGAGTTGGATGAGGTGGGCATGGGTGACTACACGCAGGGTGCTACTGGCAGTGCCCCTGGCCGTGCGCTGGTTGCTATTGATGGTGCTGCTCCACATTCGGGGGCCTGCCACGGTGCGTGGCCAGTGGCCCTCTCCTGTGGTCGGCAGGCGGTGCTTGGGTATGAGCCAGATTTGGATTTGGTCGGCGTGGGCCACCAGCTCAGCTCGTATGTCCTTGCTGGTGCTGAGCGTGGCCGACCTGATGGACAAGTGGCAACCCACGGACCATGGGTAGATTTGAATCTACGCGACGTGGCTGGTTGGTGCGATTGCGCTGGCGAGGTTGGACAGGGGTGAACTAAGAGTACTCTTCCCAAAGCCGCGTAGGAGCGGACTCCACATACTTGAGGAGCTCAGCCAGACCTGCGCTGTGCTGGTCGATCATGTCAATGAGGTTAGAGTTGTCAATGTGCCTCCTCTGGTAGTGAGGAAGCCGCTAGTTCATCGCAGGCATGGCCATCATCTCCTCCCTCGTCATGGGTGGTTCGAACGACCCCGGGGTGGCCCCGATATCTAGGTTGTCAGAGAAGCGATCAGCGTAGTCGGTGCTGGCATTGACTGCATTGCAACTGGAGCTAGGACCGGCTGCGCTGCTCCCGCGAACATGAAGGACGACATCCCACCGGTGGCCACATGAATGAACCAATGGTGAGGGAGACGCCCACCTCAAAGTCCATGGAGGACGGGACCAAAACCATCTAGACCGTCTGAAGATCTGATCGTGCTCCCCTACCTGGCGTGCTACTATTAATGAAACCTCATCGGCAATCTACCATGGGATACCCTGAGGTTGTAGATTGTGGTGAAGGGCATGCTAAGACCTACATCTGGATGTGATACACAAGATGAACACCGGGGTTTATTCAGGTTCAGGCCGCTTAGAGGCGTAATACCCTACGTCCGGTGTCTCTATTGCTGTAATGATGAGGTGTTTATGGATGTGTAAAAGATTGTGTGTTCTAGGGGATCCTTGCCCACCTTATATAGTGGGGGGCAAGGTTACATATCTAAGGTTTCCCAATGTGGTCAATTACATTGAGCCGTATCCTTGGAGTACATGACTAGATCTAACCAACTAAGACTCCTTGCTTGCCAAGTAGCCTTCAGCGCCTGCGCGGCCCACCGACCTGGTCGGTAGAGGTCCACGGGCTAGGTCTTGTTGTCCGGCCCACCAATCACGATGATGATGGACCAGCCTTCATCTTACTGGTCTGGGCCATCTTGTACCGAGCAGCCCAACGTCTAGCCGTATGGGTATATGGGGTCTACAGAGCCCGTGCCTATCTCATGGTTAATGGAAAGCTAATGCACAAGGCCCCAAGGTCCCTGATGCACAAAAGTTGAAGCTTCTAAAGGATATTCATGAGGGCACTTGTGGTAACCATGCTGCATCCCGAACGCTGGTCGGCAAAGCTTACCGGGTAGGGTTTTACTGGCTGACAGCCGTCTCTGACGCAGAAGAGTACATGCGCTAGTGTAAAAATTGCCAGATGTTTGCCAAGTAGATTCATGTCCCTGTGCATGAACTCCAGACCATCCTAGTCGCTTGGCCATTCTCATGCTGGGGACTTGACATGATCGACCCTTTCAAGAAGGCTCCTGGTGGACACACATGTGTTTTTGTGCTCATCGATAAGTTTTCCAAATGGATCGAGTACAAAGCCGTAAAGAAAGCCTCATCTGATTAGACGGTACAGTTCCTCGATGAGGTTATCCACCAGTTTGGTATACCCAACAACGTCATTACTGATTTAGGCTCTCAGTTCACCAGCGATGAGTTCTTCGACTTTTACGATGATAATGGCATCAAAGTCAAATAAGTGTCCATCGCTCATCCTCAGGCAAATGGACAGGTGGAATGAGCTAACGGTATGATTCTTGACGCTCTCCGCAAGCAGGTCTATTAGGATGATAAAGATCTCAAACCTAGTCAGTGGCTCAAGGAATTACCTGCCATTGTCTGGGGACTCCGTACCCAGCCCAGTCGTAACATTAGAGTTTCTCCATACTTCATGGTGTTTGGATCCGAAGCTGTCCTACTAGCCGAGGTTGCACTCCACTCACCGTGTGTCCAGCTGTACAATGAAGAAGCCTCAGACAAAGCTAGGGAAGTTGACATCATTGCCAAAGAAGAGATAGCACTCGAGTCCTATGCTCGGACAGCTAAGTACCTAGCATCAATGCGTCATTACTATAACCGCAACATCAAAGGTAGGCTGTTCATGGTCGGTGACATGGTGCTACGACAAATCTAGAAGACAGATGGTCTGCACAAGCTGTCATCAAGATGGGAAGGGCCGTTTAGGATTAAGGCTATCACATGCCTGACATCCTTTTGGTTGGAGACAATGGCGGGTGTCGAGGAGTCCAACTCATACGCTTCTACCCATAGAATAAAGATATGTATCCGAGTCTTTGTTATTAAGACATTTAATAGAGTTTCCTTTATTGTTCTCCTTTCCTATCTTGATTCTGTTTTTGTGCACACATCTATTATACATGCGCCCTACATAACTCTCAGTTAGACTTTGTTCTCTACCCATCGAGAACGGCTTCACAAGGCACTATCTCGAAGCCTCTTACGATGTGTTACAGCTCCGTGCTACATGGCACAAGGAGATTCAGCAGTTGCTCTCTAATGGTACTAGGTACCTGGTGAACCCAATAGTCCTATGCGGTTCACTTGCGCATCCCTAGTCACCCGATAGAGTTAGCTTGCTTCGAGGGTGGGGGCAAAACTTAACTGGCAACATTTTTTAGAAAAAATGACCCATGCATAAATTGCATCTAAGAAAAGGAAAACGGCAAAATGTTTATCATCCGCTTAAACATGCCTACTTGTCTGCATCAATAGGCTTAAAAGTTTATGAACACCCAGTGTTCAGCACAACTTATATACAATATTTTTACACAAATACATTGGCAATGGCCTACTGACTACTATCACTATCTCCTATAGGATCATAGATTAGCGTCATCTCTTCAATGATGGCAGCAGTGGTCGGGTCAGATGATGCCTGGAGCTCCTTGACTTCTTCGTCTTTGACTTCGGGAGGGACCCTGTGCTCGATGGTCACCAGATCCATGTTCCGATAATTGGCACGAACCACGGCGAGCAGGTGAAGGCCACATAACGCCTAGCTCCCACGACGAACTCCTACAGTGCCGACCATAGCCTCTGGCACTGGTCGGCGATGACAATCTCTTCGCCTATAGGGTCCATAGGGTGCTCTTCTCCCAGAAAGATGGACCTTAATACAGGTTTGATGTGGTCAGTCATGGCCTGCATCTTTGCTCAGAGGCTTGCGTTGGCATCCTCGAGCACCCAGAACTAGGCTAGGTGCGTTCCCTCAGGCCTGCAACAACAAAGTCATGGTGGTTAGCATACATTGGTCCATCCAGTATGCTGCAGACTTCACATAACAAATCTACATCGATTGACTTACCAGTCAGCGTGGTGATCTATGCCTGGTTTGCTTTAGCCTACTCCTCAGCAGCTTCCTTTTGGCTTAGCAGGTCAGCCAGCTCCTGTGCCATGGCCTCGTTCTGGCCGACCAGTCCTACAAGAAGCACTCATAAACATGTAGTAAAGGTCAACATGGCAAGGGCAAGAGGAGTTTACTCACTATCATTGGCCTGCTCCAGGGCCTCCACCTTGCGGTGCAGAGTCTCCTGTTCCTCCCTGGCTTGCTCCAAGGCTTCCACCTTGCGGCATAGGGCGGCCACCTCCTCCTCCCGCTGGATCTCGTGCTCGTGGTAGGCCTGGGCCTGCACCTCCAACTCGGCCTTGGCTACCTTGAGAGTCTTGCATTCCTCCTAAGTCACTGCGAATCGGCTGATGGTCCTGCCCCGTTGCATGTTGGTTTGCTGCAGTGATTGTATAGACGCAGCTTGATCAATAAGTTAATGGTCGGATGTCACAACAGCTGAATCGATTTTGGTCAGATCTTACCTTGACCCTATCAAATAGCACCTTCATGGCATCTTGGATGCTCGCCTCCAGGTTGTTGTCTAATATTTCTTCATGTGACACGACCTTCCCATCCCCTCGCTTGTGTGATATGAAGACACGCTACATGGGCAGGTCCATACGTGGCATCCTCGGCACTCGTGGCACCTCCTCGACCTCCTCGGGTGGCACCGATGCGCTCAACCTCACCTCCGGCAGTGTGTGCCTCAGCGGATGACCCGTCATGGCAGTGACCGGCCTGAATGGCGTCACCCACCTATCCGGCTGAGGAGTCGATATCAGGGTTGGCTGAGTAGTCACTGCGACACTGCTTGTCCCCTTCCCCAGCTCCGTAGGCTGCGCTGCACTGCTGCCTGGTGCCTGCTCGGTGGATGGTGCTGAGGTCTGGCTGGGCGGAGGAGTTGGCATCACTGACGGTGGTGCTCGACTGTAACTCACATTTTTGCCACAACAAGCAAAGAATCGGAATCAAGAACAGGCACAATAAGCGAGCTCATTGACACTCTCCTAGTTGACCGTCGGATTCCTCCTCTAAATCATGGCCCTGCTCCCATGCTTGGAGCGCCTAGAGCCCCGCTTGTTGCCCCCTGTCATGCCTGGGGACTTGGTCCGACGTCCCACCTGACCGGCTCATTCCAGCAGGGTGCACGGGAGAGGTTTTCCCCTTGCCTCCTCTCAGTGCCCGGCGGACGAAGCCACTCTATTCAGTGATGCATCCGCCCTGTGCGACGCAGGCGGCGACGATGGTGGCGGTGGTGTTGCTACCCCGGCCTGCTCTAGCCAAGTGGTTGTTGTAGCGGTCGCCCGCTGAGGTGTTGGGGTGTCCTGCATGGGCCCCTGGGTGTTGTCATGGGTGCAGGCCTTGGGTTCCTCCACTTTGGAGGCGTCATGGCCTGACGTTTCCTCTGGCGCTAATATAGCATCAAGAGGTCATTGTCAGACAACTCCGGGGTGGCTGGGGCACCCCTCTTCTTGCTTCCCCCTCCTCTACCATCCAGGTTCCGTTTACCCCCGGACAGCAGAGCAAAAGGCTTCTTCTTCTTGGCGGCCTCCACCATGGGCCATTTCCCCACTGCTCGGCTCCGTGCCCGAGAAGCAGGGAGGTCATCATCTGAGCTGGAGACATCTGCTGTACCCTGCTCAGCTTCAATCTCGTCCCAGAGCATCTCCTCTGCACTACACTGGTAGGCCTGTGCCTCACCCTGAGGCCATGGCTCCAATGGCACAGCGGAAAAGAACACTTTACAGTCCTATCCAAGCAATGTCTGACAGTCAGACAATTCAGGTTATATAGACATCATCACATACCAGTGCATACTAATCCAATCAAAGTATAAAATTGGTCAGCGTACCTCTGGTGGTGGTCAGGTGAGGCTGTATGCCAATGTGCGAGCTTCAGGTAGCTGGTGCTCAGGTCAAACTTCTCAAAAAGTGAGGACATATGCCGGTTTACTATTTTTGGCATTAGCCTTTCTTGGATCTCCCGTGAAGGGTCCGCCCGACCAGCATACTCGTACGTGTGGTTCACCCGCTCCTTGCACAGTTGAACCCAGCATGTCAACCATGTCCCAGCCACCAGTGCTCCATTGACCGACTTGTTATTGATCAATGATAGCAGATCATTCATTTTGAACATCTCCTCTGAGGTTGGCAGCTCTGACCACCTCGGGTTACATTTCGACACCTGCGTGATGTCGTAGGGCACCTGTCTCCCCTCCACATTCTGGCGCATATAGAACCAGCTTCCATCCTAGCTAGTGCACCCTTAGCCCATCCCTAAGCCACACATAACACCCGCCCGCTACTTGGGACCCCCAGATTGGGCCCCTTTCTTCCTCAATAGAAAGAAACGGTAGAACAGATTGAAATAGGGGTCGATGCCTAGGTACATCTCACAAAATGCAATAAAAATGGAAAGGGAGAGGATGGAATTGGGGTTGAGATTACAAATCAAAATCACCAAGTAAATACAAAGGTCCCAGACAAACCCATTCACGGGTGCTTCGAGCCCTCGAGGCACCATATCCTCAAAAACTATGAATTCCCCATCTCGGGGGTAGGGATGTCATCACCTCATGGCTCGCACCATGCCTCCATCTCGTACAGCGGTAGCAATCCCCCGTCGGCCAGCGCCTGCAGTGACTCCCGGGTCAAAGTCGATTGACGCCATTGTGCCCCTAATGCCTTGGATCCAGTTGCCTTCCCCGCCTTCTTGCTTCCCTTCCTTTCCATCTCCTCCAAGATTGGTGGGTTGAGTGGATGAGTAGAGGGTGGTGGCGGTGCTACCACATGAGTTGGCTGGATTATCTTGTGGTGACGGTTGGATTTGCGATGCCAAATTTGGGAATGGCAGTGGTTGCTCGAGCAGACAACGGGCTCAAGAAGATGGAGCGATTGGCAATAGAGATGAGTGCGGTGCAGAACCATTTCCCCGGTGGCGCCCAGTATTTGTACCATTCGGGTGTGCCCTTTTGACTTCTAGGGTTGGGCCTACTTGACTTATGTGGACTCAGCTTGGTGGGCCGTCCTGGTCCCCATTCTGCACATGGGCTAGGATATTATATTCCCTCGTGTGTGTGATTGCATGTTCAAATCCGGTCATTAAGCATGTGCCCAGAAATTTTGGGATCTAATCCTTGATTTGCTTTCAATCAAATATTTTGTTCTAAAATTGGTTGCATATTTTTTCCTTAAAATTTGAGGACTGATTTTAAGGATTAAATTTTTTACTTTCGACCCATGGGGACTGTGTGGAGGTTTACCATCAAATGGTGCTTACGGACTACACGTTTTCGGCATCATCAACTACTACAGCAACATGTCTTCAAAATAACAAGCTAAGTGTTTATTTTAGTTTTTTCGTTATCATCCCTTTTCTACACAGTTTTGTATCTTTTTCACTACGAATCATACATACGCCCTGCATAAGTCACAAATAAACTTTGTTTTTTGCCCGCCGAGAACGGCTCGACAAGGCACTGCTTCGATCCTCTTACGATGTGTTACAGCTCTGTGCTACATGGCACTAGGAGATTCAGCAGTCACTCTCTAACGGTACTAGGTACCTGGTGAACCCAGTGGTCCTACGTGGTTCACTTGCGCATCCCTAGTCACTCGACAGAGTTAGCTTGCTTTGAGGGTGGGAGCAAAACTTGATTGTTGACATCATTCATATTCTCTACATATCAAACATTTGAAATGACATAAATGTTATCATCCAAATCAGTTATTTGTACACCATGTACTACCGATTTCCATGTTTATTTTTTAGGACAAGGTTCAGTTGTCGAGTACTTTTTGTACGCTCAGGGACCGGATCAAGGATCGTCATTCAGGATTTTTCACACAACCTAACACAAGGACTTCACCGCTGACCAGTTGAGCTGCTCGATGCTTACCACCCAGTTGGTCCGGCCGGTGTTATACGTTGCATGTCTCATTCTCAACCACCTGCTGCTCGGGAACCTACTGGTATCGATACATAGCTCGGTATCGCGTGCTACACAACTTCATCTCCGGCTTTATACTACTTGAGGAATTGTCATCACTACTTCGCTAGGTGTTACGCACCATACAGCCTCATTTTCTGTTTCATGCTGTCTGGGAACTCATCATTGCCACCCAGAGGCATCTTTGGATTAGCAGTTCTTGGTGTCTCTTGACTTGATCAAGCCTGCTTTGTCTAGGATTTACCTGGGGACTGCGCTTTTGACTTGTTATTCAGCAGTGTTTATGGACCAGTGGTTCTTGGCATTCTTCGACCCGGTTGAGTCTGATTTCCATTTCCTAAGCAGAAGGTCGTAGGTTCATACCTGGGACTTTGCATCAACTCGTCAATTGGCATTGACTGCGAACCAGTTAGTGCTGTGTTGAGTTTTTTCTTGAAAGCTCAATACAACATATCCTATCTTCTATCAAGCTTGGGGACTACGTGTGCCCATGTCACCTCGCGGTGACTTGGGCTTATCTTTTGTTTCCTAGTTCAGTACCCTTTACCTCCGTGGATAGTTCATGTTACCATACTAGTGATACTTCATGTCACGTGTTAATATGGGCCCACGTCTCAGGACGTGGAAATTTTTTTCTTTTTCTTGGAACACCATGCGTCTTATGAACTACTCGGGAGAAGCCCGGACGGTGCTGACTGGTCAGCGTCAGTGCTGGTCGGTGCCATGTGGTCGGTAGCTTCACTGCTTGGCACTACGTGGTTGGCATCTTCACTGCTTGGCACTACGTGGTCGGCATCCTCATTGCTCGGTGCTACATGGTCTGCATCTTCACTGCTCGGTACATGTCAATACGGTGACTTCCTCAAGCTACATGGTGCTCGGGGACTAGCTATGGGGTATAGACCCCATATATCCTTACGGCTAGACTTTGGGCTGCTCGACACAAGATGACCTAGACCAGAAGGCGAAGGCTGGTCCATCATCATCCTGATCGGTGGGCTAGACAGCAAGAAGGAGCCCGTGGTCCGCTGCCAACCAGGTCGGTGGGCTGCGCGGGTGTTGAAGGTTACTTGGCATGTAAGGATTCATAGTCAGTTAGATCTAGTCGTGTACTCCAGGGATACGGCTCAATGTAACCGACCACATCAGGAAATCCTAGATATGTAACCTTGCCCCCTACTATATAAGGCGGGCAGGGACCCCCTAGAACGCATCTTGATCTAAACTCATCAACACAGCAATAGAGACGTAGGACGTAGGGTATTACGCCTCTGAGTGGCCTAAATCTGGATAAACCCCAGTGTTCATCTTGTGTTCCACATCTGGATCATAGGTTTTAGCGCGCTCTTCATCGCAATCTACTACCTCGGGGTATCCCATGGTAGACTGTCGACGAGGTATCATCGACAACTTCCGGCGGTCAACCAGGTGAATGTCAATGAGTTCACATATCTTGCCTGTTCTTGATGTTGATTCTTTGCGTGTTGTGGCCAAAACATGAATTACAGCTGTGCACCACCATCAGCAATGCCAACTCCTCCCTCAGTCAGAGCTCAGCGCCGTCCACCGAGCAGGCACCGGGGAGCAATGCAGCATGGCCCGCGGAGCAATGGGAGGCGACGAGCAGCACCACAGCGTCCGCTTGGCTGACCCCAACACTAGCTCCCCCTCCAGAGAGGCAGGTAGTGCCATTTAGGCCCACCGTTGCTGAGATGGGTCAGTCGCCTAGGCTTGCGCCAGACCAGATGAGGCCGAGCATGCCGGCGTCGGCTGAGGACGTCAAGGAGGTGCCAAGGGTATCAAAGATGCCGCGTGCCGACCTGCCCAAGTAGCGTGTCTTCATATCATGCAAGCTGGGGAGGGCATTGTCATGTCACATGAAGAAATATTAGACAACGACATGGATGCTGGCATCCAGGACGCGGTGGAGGTGCTGCTCGACCGGATCAGGGTGATACCTGACCAAGATCAGCTTATTTGTTGTGTGCTCAGTTTTTGACCATAAACTTTTTGACCAACCCATGGTGTATGCAGTCACTGCAGAAGACCAATAGCCAGCGCGACAGGACCATCAATTGGTTTGTAGCGACCTACGAGGAGTGCCGAACCCTCCGGGCAGCCAAGGCTGAGCTGGAGGCGCAGGCCAAGGTCTTTTGTGACCGTGAGGTCTAGTGGGAGGAGGAATTTGCCACCGTGCACCGTAGGGTGGAGGCTTTAGAGTAGGCCAGGGAGGAGGAGGAAGCCCTGCACTACAAGGTTGAGGCCCTAGAGCAAGCCAGGGAAGAGCAGGAGACTCTGCACCGCAAGGTGGAGACCCTAGAGCAGGCCAACACCAGTGAGTAAACCTCTCTTGCCCTTTTCACATTGATCTTTGCTGCATGTTTATGAGTGCTTCTTACAGGACAGAGTGGCCAGAATGAGGCTATGGCATAGGAGCTGGCTGGTCTGCTGAGCCAAAAGGAAGTTGCTAGGAAGTAGGCCAAAGTAGACCAGGCACAGATCACCATGCTAACTGGTAAGTCAATCGATGTAGAATTGTGATGTGAAGTCTACAGCATACTGGACAGACCAAGGTATGCTAACCACTATGACTTTGCTATTGCAGACCTGAGGGAACACCACCTAGCCCAGTTTCGGGTGCTCGAGGACTCCATCGCGAGCCTCCAAGGAAAGATGTGGGCCATGACCGTCCACATCAAGCCTGTGGGTTGAGGGCCATCTTTTCTAAAGAGGAGAACCCTACCAACCCTGTGGGCGAGGAGACCGCTATCGCCGACCAGTGTTGGAGGCTGTGCCCAACGCTGGAGGAGGTGATCATGGGAGCTGGGCATTTTGTGGCCTCTACTGTGCTTGCTGTGGTCCGTGCCAACTATCGGAATGTGGATCTGGTGAACATCGAGCATGGGATCCCTCCAGAGGTCACGGATGAAGAAGTCGAAGAGCTCCGGGCATTGTCTGGCCCAACTGCCACTACCATCATTGAAGAGATGACACTGATCTTTAATCCTACAGAAGATGGTGGTAGTGGTCAGTAGGCTTTTATCAATGTAATTATGTAAAAACATTGTTTGTAAGTTGTGTTGAGCACTAGGTGCTCGTGAACTTTTAAGCCTATTGACATAGACAAGTAGGCATGTTTAAGCGGGTGATAAACATTCTGCCATTTTTCCTTTTTTTAGATTCAGATTTATGCATAGGTTGTTTTTCCAAAAAATGTCGCCAGTTAAGTTTTGCCCCCACCCTCAAAGCAAGCTAACTCTATTGGATGACTAGGGATGTGCTAGTCAACCGTGTATGACCGCTGGGCTAACTAGGTACCTAGTACCATTAGAGAGCAACTACTGAATCTCCTAATGCCATGTAGTGCGGAGCTTTAACACATTGTAAGAGGCTTCGAGACAGTGCCTTGTCAAGCCGTTCTCGGTGGGCAGGAAACAAAGTTTACGTGAGACTTATGAAGGCGCATGTATAACAGATGTGTGCGCAAAAATAGAATCGAGATAGGTAGAGAGAATAACAAAAGAAATTGTATTAAATAATTGAGATAACAGAGAATTGAGTACATATCTTTTTTTATGGATAGAAGCATATGAGGTGGTCAATGTGCCAGGAATTGGATTCTTTGACACCCTCCATCGTCTCCAACTAATAGGATGTCAGGCATGTCACAGCCTTTATCCTAAACGGTCATTCCCATCTTGATGATAGCTTGTTGAAGGACCAAAAACGGTGACCAGAGGGGGCTGAATGGAAGCCAAAAACTTTTTCTTCAAAAACTCCGACCAGGTAGAAACACTGCCGAGCACGTCCAAGCAAATGTAAAGTAAAAGGATAAAAGCAGAGAACAAATTGCAGCTGGTCTATAGCTACTCAGGAGCTGAAGGAAACCTGGTCAGCAACTGGTACTGACCACGTAAACCAAGGTGGTCGGCAATAGAACAGGAGCTGGTCCACAAAGCTGGTCGGTAAAAACTTGGTCGGAACAAAGTCAACCACGATGGTCGGTAACAGAGTAGAAGCTGGTCGAAAAGACTGGTCAGGACCAAAGAAAAGATTGGTCGGAATGGCTGGTCAGGACCAAGGCAAAGACTGGTCAGAAAACTAGTCTAGACCACATAGCTCATGGTGCTCGCCAAGTGGTCAGAAGCTGACCAGAAACTGGTCGGGACTCCACGGCCTAGAATGGGAGGCGCTTCAGCGCTGCAGAGTACTGCTGTTCTCCCACCACTGGCGTCACCAAAGCAGTTAACCGATTACCGATGAAAGAACCAGAGAACTTGGGTCAAGGGCAAGTGCTGCTCTACGGAGCTCATTCGGCGCCTAAGCGCACGATGCTGGTAGCACTGCAGTCAGACCCTACATAGGAATCCCACATGCAGACAGAAAGAAAAGAGTCGAAGGAAACTCAGGAAAAACACCTGCTGGGAACAACAGCAACGAGAGAGAGATTCAGTGAAAACTGGATCTAACCAGCACAGATCGATATCCCCAAGAGAGAAGGTAAGCTATCCCCAAGAAATTGAACCCCAGTTTGAACGTAGTGGCTAGGAATTGTAGATCTAGGCCAAAAAACACAGTTTCCCTTAAGACGCCAACTGCTCAAGTTTCTTGATGTACGAGTGGAATTGGTTCAATTGCCTTGAGGATCTAGTTCATCACTCAAAAAAGCATCAATCAATGCAAAAAGATTGAGCCAAAATGCTCCAAAATTGACGAATCAAAGTTCATCCAATAGAACTGTAGAGGGTTAACGCACCATAGAAAACAAACCAAAATCACAGATCGGCTAGAAAAAGCCCAGAGGGGACGAGGAGGATTCGGGCCTCCATTCCCACACAAATATCTCACAAATACACGGGTAAAATTCTTGTTCTTGGACCTCTACAAGAATGCAAACAGAAAAAGGGACCTCTACAAGACGGATGCGAACAGACAGAGGTAAAACTACGAGGCTGAGAAGTGCGGCCAAGAGAGGTGGATCTGGTGGGGGCTGTTCACTCCTATTTATATGCCTACTACACAATTCCACTACTGCCCCTAGATATTTATTAGAGCGAACCACCTAGCCAAGGGCACTATGGTCCAACTCAAGATTCTCTGATCCGACGGCCACTGCGCCTTCTCATCGGTAGCCTTGCCTTGACGCAATCTCCCTGATGCCACCACGTGCCGTCCATTCGCATCGGGACCACCCGGGTTTTAAGGCGCATACCTGTGAAACCCGTCTTCGATGGTTTTGAGGGAAAACCACCAAACAGTTTGCGAGTATCGTATCCTGTACTCATCTACCGCTGATGGTTTTGAGGATAATCCACCAAACCTCCTTTTGAGTAGCGTAGCCCATACGCATCCCCTGATGGTTTTGAGGACAAAGCACCAAACCTCCTTGCGATTAGCGTAGCCCGTATGCATCCCCCGCCATGTACACTTGCGCTTGTCGATGTCCCAAGTGTCATCCATCGCAGCTGGTGTTGGCGCTTCTTATCGTTAGCCAAAAAGTCCACAAGCACACGGAAGTACCATTGTAGCCTTCACCCGAAAGTATTTAGGGTATCGTATTTCCATAGGGAATGGAAGTGTAAGAGATCTCTAAACTAGTTCTTCTAGAATGATAAGATGAAGAGTAGCTTGGGTAGAGAGGTTCTTCTAAGATCAAATGCATATAAGCAATGGTAACTTTCCCACTATTTGCTTGCTTTAGGCCCACTGACGCACTTGGTCTCCCAAGTGATATTAGCATCAGCGCTATTTCACGGCCGAACGTGGGGGAATGCTGGTACGAGTGGAAATGGCTGTCACCATCTGCGACCTACCCCTCTGCCATGGGCGCACACAACATACAAAGGTAGACCCCAACCTAGACACCACGTCTATGATGGCGACTACTACTTTAGCGGTGATCAGGAACATCTATCTCTATTAGGAGTCCTCTTACTAAAGCATACATCCAAAGGACGAACGATGATCCCACAAACAAGTTGCTTTATGAAAGAAACATGTTTAATGAATCAAACCAAAGTTGAACATGAACTTCTTACTTCAAGTAGCAAGATGATCATAGAGGTACAAGTTGGAGCGAGAGCCGACAAGCCCGGCACTTCGTCCACCCGGAGGCAGAACTGCTTCGACTCCGCTCTTTCTCCAGCTCTTTCCCTTTCTCACTCCATATACTAATTTAGATAGAAGCTAATGGAATGGAGCTTGCTCTTCCTCTCTACATTGTGACCTCTTTGTGTTGGTGAATGAATGAATTGTGAAGAGAGGAGGCCTCCTTTTATGTCTTGAGAGGAGGGGCTCTATGCAAAAGGCCTATCCCCACATGGAAGGACCCAAACTGACCTCCAAAGGATGGTTTCCACTTTCCATCTGTGTTGATCATAGGTGTGACCATCCTTGGGAAACCGCCTTACAACTGCCAAAAGAAAAGTGGGCCCAAAAGGCTTCACCAGGGGGCGGCCGGTCCCGGGGGCGGCTGGTCCCTTGGTTGGCCCATCTGGCCACCGCCTTTTGGGGCACGTGGGCCTCATCGATAGCTTCATTTTGATGGGTGATTCAGCCCAATCAGAGTTCGGATGACTGAGTTATGCCAAATTACTCAAGCCTACTTGTGCAGTCCTAAATTGGACTCAAACTTATATATCTTTTTATTGGGAGCTCCAAATGAGGCAAATAATATATGCATTTTGATCAGCGCGATGAGCTCTCTGCAATGGTGTAGTCCATTTTGTCATTTGAGGTACTTTTATATTTTGAAAACCTAGATATTCCTGTAACACAATGGAAAACACCAAAACTCATGGAACTTGTTAGATAAATAATATTTTTCTATGGTGTTCCATGGATTTATATTATTATTAGTGATATAAAAAGTGAGTTAAGGATCACCAATAGCTGGCCACTAGGCCATCTGGTCCCTCGGTCCAAACCTCGCGTCCGCCCTTCACCGCACCCGGTCCATCAGCACGGCACGCCCTATTTGACCTTCACCCGACCACTGTCACCACCTCCGGACTCCACATCTGCACATCACAAGCCAAGAGACACGTTTTGACACATAACCCGATGTCAAGGGATCATTAGAACCACCAAGACTGACCACCAACCAAAGTGTTGGACATGTTGATAATCGCTCACCACACCACCAAAAGATGCTACACCATGATATGGAAAATCATGTGTCCGCAATCTCCCCCTTGATCAGTGCATTGTCAACACCAACACAAAGCCAGAGAAAATCCACTTAAGTGACCAAAAGCCAAAGAAAAGCTCAAAACGGTCACTTGCCATGAGCAAAGTGAAAACTCACACAAATGACCAAAAGCCAAAGTAAAGCTCGAAATGGTCACTTGTCATGAGCAAAGCAAAGAGAAACAACAACAAGCTCAAAAATACCTGAAAGCACCTGAAAACAGCTAGACCCTCTAGGCAGAGGCAAACGACTCGACACGTCTAGCAACAGCAAATGTGTAACTCCCCCTTAACAAGTGCATCAACCTCACAAATGCACATGAATGCACACTCTGGATTTGTGGAAAACATTCTCCCCCTTGTTGACAAAAGCACTTATCAAGTGGACAAAATAGAAGTTCCCCCTTAAAGCATGATATGAAATGTACAACATGGATAATGTACACATACAAAGCTTCAGGAGTATAGCAAGTTGAATAAAATCATGTTCAAGTTGGTACGGCACATGTATTACAACAGACACAAGACAAAGCTACTGCTCAAACCGACCAACTAAACGAAATATGAATCATAAGTATTTTGATCAGTTTTAAGCATCACTTTATAAAAGGGTGTTCACCAAAGAGGATAGCACATAGCAAATATAAGCAGGAGATCAAACTAGTGGAAACACATGTATACAAAAATGAACTACCCCATATAACGATCATACATCATGTCTCAAGGAAACACTTAACACTTGTAGCTTTAACATTCATCGGAGTTTTATAGCGGATTGCAAGTTTACTTTTAGACATGTGTATGTGAGAGTATCAAACTGTCCGCCAAAAGATTTTGTTATATTTATCATGTTTTTCAACCACGCTGAGTTCATCCCTTGTGCAAGTAGGAAGCCGTCTCGTCATGAGTGGTTGTGGACTAGCACTATAATGCCCAAGTTCATCTCACTCGAGTGAATGAGAAGTAGTCTCATGACATTGTCATGGGACAGTAAGGATCCAACTCCCAAAACATTTTCATCATTACTTAGCTTAGATATCAAGTTTTAGCACAAAGATATCAAGATATCCGAGCTAAGTATATGATTCAATAAACATGAGACATAGCAACTGAAGCATAAATGTGAAAGCAGCATGGATCTCAACATATCCTACATAGCTAGTTGCCATCTCAAAAGTGAACATTTTTTAGATTCCATCATTCATGAAGCAAGTTCACATTTATAAAACAAGCTTAGCTCATAACATATATCAAGATGATCAAAAAGAGCCTAAGCTGCTATGGCCACCATGTATCCATAAGACATACCAACAAAAGCACAATCTGAAACAACATGCCATACCAATGAAGCTAAGCACATGATGTATGATACATGATGAGATGTAATGCAATATGATACAAAAGCAAAAGCAAACTCGGTGCTGATATGTCTCAAGTCTATGGTTCCTTTCTCTTGGTTGTCTCTCAGGAAGTGGTACACTTATTAGCATGGAGCACTGGGTTCTTGGATACACTTATGGCACTGGTGCTATCACAGTAAAGTGGCACTCGGGTAAAGTCTAGGCCAAAGTCTCTCAAAGTAGCAACTATCCAAAGCAGCTGAGAGCAACAAGCGGCAGTAGCAACATACTCAGCCTCATAGGTGGATTAGGCTATGGTGGACTGCTTGCGAGAGGACCAAGAAATGAGAGACGAACAAAGAAACTAATAAGTACTAGAAGTTGACTTTCTCTTAACACAATAGCCAGCATAATCAGCATCGGAAAAGCCAGAAAGCAAGAGGGAGGATGCAGTCGAGTACCAAAGACCAAACTCAGGAGTAAAATGAAGGTACCTCATGATCCTCTTGATGACTTGATGATGAGACATGTGTGGTGAAGACTGAAAGCGTGCACAAAGATAGACCACGAACTGGATGTCCGGTCTCGTCGCCATCAGGTACAGCAACGACCCTATCATGCTGTGATACTCCTTCCAATCCATGACTTCTCTCTCGAGGTCCTCATCCAAGGCAATGGTAGTCGCCATGGGCGTTGAAAGAGGCTTGGCCTCACCCATGTCGAACTTCTTCCACAGGTCCTTGGTGTACTTGCCTTGGTGCACAAACGTCCCTTCTCAAGTTTGCTTGATTTGAGAAAGATAGTCAACTCACCCATCATGCTCATCTCGAGCTCCCTACTCATCAAATCAGAAAACTTTGCCAAAAGGGCATGTGAAGAGCCACCAAAGATTGTATCATCCACGTATATTTGCACAATGAGAATGTAATTGCCTTGCTTGAGGAGGAACAAAGTTTTATCAACAGAGCCCATGGTAAAACCTTTCCCAAGCAAAAAGGACTTCAACCTAGCATACCAAGCTCTAGGGGCTTGTTTGCGACCATACAAGGCTTTGTGGAGTTTGTAAACATGGTCTAGGTGCTTAGGGTTTTCAAAGCCAGGGGGTTGCCTTACATACACCTCCTCCTCTATGTTCTCATTGAGAAAAGCACTCTTGACATCCATCTGATACAGCTTGAACCCCTTCGAAGCTGTAAAGGCCAAAAGGATCCTAATGGCTTCTAAACGGGCAACAAGAGCAAAGGATCCTAATGGCTTCTAAACCAACCTAGCCTTGTTCCTAACTATCACTCCATCCTCACTCTGCTTTTTTTTAAACACCCACTTGGTACCTATGGGATGACATTATGGAAGTGCAGGAATTAGGACCCAAACTTGGTTTCTCTCAAAGTTCTCAAGCTCCTCATGCATGGCATTAACCCAATAAGCATTAGATAAAGCGTGTCCAATATCTTGGGGCTCAAAATTGGCAACAAAAGTAGAGTGTGCAAAATGAGAGATTTCATATGACCTGTTCCGAGTGACACGCTGGTTGAGGTTACCGATCATGGTCTCGGGAGATTGATGACGCTGAATGTGTGCTGGTGCCATTCTCGATGAAGTAGCCTCCCTCTCAACCATAGTTGGAGTTCCCTCAGGTGCAAGAGAGGGAAACTAGTCGTTCAACCCCCACGTAGTCAAAGAGAAAGGATCGGGGCCTCGAACCAATGTAGTCATCGCAAGGTCGACAGGGACAGCCGGTGGAGTCAGCTCGAGAGCACCCCAATCGGCATCGTCCTACTCCTCCACAAAGATACTTTCACCCATCTCTTGATCACCTACACACTCAAAGACAGGAGAAGAACAAAGTGTGGTTTCATCGAAGGTAACTTCACAAGTCTCCATGACACGGTTAGTCTCAAGATTAAGTACTCTATATGCACGTGAGTGATAACCGAGAAAAATGCCATCAGAAGAATGAGACTCAAACTTGTCTAAGTTACCTTGCTTAAGAATGAAGCACCTACACCCAAAACTCTGAAGTAGCTCACTTGGGAGGATGCCCAAACCACAACTCATAAGAAGTCTTCTTTGTGAAAGCACGAAGGAAAATGCGGTTTGAAATGTGACAAGCTGTGTTGATCGCTTCGGCCCAATACCGACTAGGAGTCCTATGCTCATCGAGCATCATCCTGGCCATCTCAACAAGGGTTCAATTCTTGCGTTCAACAATCCCATTCTACTGGGGCACATAAGGTGAAAAGAACTGATGCTCAAGACCCAAAGATTTGCAAGAGGCTTCAAAATGAGAGTTCTTAAATTCTATGTCATTGTAGCTGTGTATAGCTCTCATGGCATTCTTGGGAAACTCATTTTGTAGCTTAAGAATCAACTCTCGCACGTGGGAAAATGCCTCATCCTTAGACTCTATGAAAAAGACCCAAGAATAGCGAGAAAAATCATCCACGATCACAAGAACGTACCACTTCCCACCATCCGACTGAACCTGAGCTGGACCTACAGTGTCCATGTGAAGAAGGTCACTGGGTTGTTTGGTCATCACTTGGTTCATAGAGGAATGAGAAGCAGCAACCATTTTCCCGTGATGACACCGGTGACAAACCAAATCCTTCTCAAACTTTAGCTTAGGCAATCCTAGGATTAGATCATGAGAGCTCAATCTTGCAAGCAAGTCAAAACTCAAATGACCAAGCCTCCTATGCCACTTACAAAGCTCAGAAGATGTGCCTGCCACCAAACACCGAGAAGTGCCAAAAGAGCGAGAAAAATTGGCATGAAAGACAAGCCCAAAAGGCACAATCGAGCAAATAAGATCACCACAAGAATCCAAAATGCAAGAAAGGCCTAACTTAAAGCGCACTTCGAAACCATCTCTAAGGAATTGCGAAACTGAAAGCAGACTGAAATGCAGACTTGAAACCAAAGCAACATCCTTGAGTACAAAGTTCTCATTGAGCCTTACCAACCCATGAGAAAGCACCTTACCTACCATTGTCCCAAAAAGTGATGTACTCCTTGGAGGTCATGGGGTTGAGCCTGGAGAACCAATTTGAATTACCGGTCATGTGGCGCGAACACCCAGAATCAACAAGCCATATGTTCTCCAAGCCTCCATGTTGTATCAATAGAAAGACATGGGATGAGCAAATGATCCAACACTGGGGTTAGTAAACTAAGGAGAATACCAGTGCTGGGTCATCTGCCCTGAAAAAGGGTTAGGAAAAGCACCATACATCCCGTGTCCCATGGGAGAAAAGCGATCACCACGAGAAAGAAAACATGGTCCGCTAGAAGTGTAGGACTGAGAGCTACTGCCATGGGACCTGGAGTCATATTGAGAATGACTTGGTCCACGCCGGGCATGACCATCATGTGGTCTCACAAACTGAGGCCTAGCACCTTGAGATCTTTCAC
The DNA here is from genome assembly GCA_023333625.1 of Bothriochloa decipiens. Lineage (NCBI taxonomy): Eukaryota > Viridiplantae > Streptophyta > Magnoliopsida > Poales > Poaceae > Bothriochloa > Bothriochloa decipiens. The sequence continues at coordinate 51,563,056 of CM041628.1, forward strand.
CTCTCGGTCTAGTATTATGCCTCTCAGCAGGTGAACTATGCATCCCATGAGAAGGGTGATGCATGTTCTGCTGGTAAAGCTAAAACTCATGCCCCTCATCTCTCTTCCTCCTAAAGCAAAACTCAAACAAGTGACCATCCCTGTTGCAATAGTCATAGTGATACACCTCTCTCTTGGGTGGTGGATGACTCACTCTGTTGTGGGCATGGTTCACTCTTGGAAATGGCTTGGCTTTAGGAAGGGGCTTATCAGACATGTTTGGCAGAGTGTCAAGTGGGTTCCTAAGGTGGTTAGATTTTAGAATCCACACTTGTTTCTGAGGTGGAGGCTTGGGAGACTCTTTAATGACACCATCCTTCATAATGCGCGTGGTCGGCTCAGAAGGCTTTGGTGGGTTAATCTTTGTGAGCTTGGGAGGATTAGTGGGTTTCTCACTTGTGCTCAAACCACTATGTTCACCAACCTTACCAAAGACATTGTTACCCTTCCCACCTGAAGTAAAGCCTAAACCAGTTGTTTCAATACCCCTCTTGTACTAACTCATCATCATGCCCAATTGTGGCTCACTACAAGAAGCCAACTCAACATGTGCCGAAGGAATGTGTTTTCCTCTTCGGTCTTTCTCTTATCTTGGCTACAGTTAGCAAGCTCTAGCTCCAAAGCCTCATAGCAAAGACACTGAGTACTAGTACCATCCGCACTAGACTTCTCAAGAAAAGCGATCCTAGCAGCCTTCTCATAAAGCTCAAATTCAACTCAGCATAAGACTTGCAAGGACCTGACAAAACAGACTCAGCTCTAGCCCTATTGAACTCCTCAACCAAAGCTGAGTCCTTAGACTACAAAGAAACAAGACTGGACATGTGTACAGTGCATTCATCACACTCAGTCTCGTCAGACACATCAACCTTCTCCTTCTTAACACACTCAAGTTCATCTAAAGCCTTGAGATACTTTGCCTTAAAGCCATTGCGCTCTTTAGCAGCATGAATAATCAAAGCATCTTGTTTAAGCATGGTGTCATGAGCAGAATCAAGCTCAGCAAGAAGAGATTTGATTGTGTGTTCTACCTCAGACTCAGAGTCATCCTCATCGTCATGGTTGGTTGTGGCATCGTCAAACGCCATGGTGCAGAAACCTCCTCGGCGTTTGTTGGCATAGAAGCTCAAGCTGTTGAACTTGTTCTCGACCTTCTTCTCGGGCTCATGGTCACTCGGAGAAGAGGTACCATCAGAGTCAACATCGCTGAAAGACACGACAAGTGCTCGCTACTTCATGTGCTTGAAAAACTTCTTCTTCATGCGCTCGGGGTCGAAGTTCTTCTTGGACTTGTACTTGTCCTTGTGCTTGGAGTGGTCGGGCTTGCTAGATTGGCTCTTGTGCTTGTTGGGGCAGCTGGCGACATAGTTCTCAAGCTCTTCATAGCCAAAGTAGCCTTGCATGCTGCCACCACGACGTCAGTTCAAGCGGTTGTTGTGAAACTGCAAGAACTTGCTGATGACTAGCACCAGCACCTCATCCCTAAAAGCCTGCATTTGCTCCTCTGTTGTAGACACAAGAGAAGACAAGGTAAGAGACAATGCTGATGGGTTAGTTAAAGAAGAATTTGAAGTTGAAGTACCTAACACCAGAGCCATGGTCGGGGCAGACGGATTCTTGATCCTCGCCTGCGTCTGGAGGTCGATCTCGGTGGACTTGAGCTTGCTGAACAGCTCATCCACGGTGAGAGTTTCGTAGTTGGCCGATTTGATGATCGCCTGCACCTTGACCTCCCAGACCCTCTGATCAAGAGCATGTAAAAGCTTGAGTGCTCTCTAATGATCATCATAGGGCATAGCTGCATTGTTAGCTCCCATGTTGTTCACAATAATGGTAAAGCGAGAAAACAATGAGTCAACTGTCTCTCCATCAGCTTGAGTAAAATTCTCGTATTCCCTCTTGTATGTCTCATAGAGTCTGGTTTTGACATGGGTTGTACCCTCATGGAAGCTTTGAAGCCTCCTCCATATCTCTCGAGCAGTCACACAATCAAAAACACGATCAAACTCAGAAATAGACAAAGCAGCATAAAGCTCTGCATGAGCAATGTTGTTGGCATTGTGTTGGTTGATCTGGTCTTGATTTACTGTGCACCAAGCACCTGGTAGTCAGCATTCTTAATGATCTCCCAAACATGCCAATCGATCCCTTGTAGATGTGCATGCATCTGGATCTTCCAGTAAGAGTAATTCTCCCCATTAAATTGGGGCGGCTTACCTGACCGGTGTTGCAAAGCCATGTTGCCTTCTGCGGATCACGAACCGATTAAGGTTGAAGTGATCCTTAACCGGCTTCGATACCAATTGAAGGACCAAAAATGGCAACCAGAGGGGGTGAATGGGAGCCAAAAATGTTTTCTTCAAAAACACCAACCAGGTAGAAACACTGCCAAACACCTCCAGGTAAATGCAAAGCAAAAAGGATAAAAGCAGAGAACAAATTGCAGCTGGTCGAGAGCTAGTCAACGATTGAAAGAAACCTGGTCGGCAACTAGTTGAGACCACAGTAACCACGGTGGTCGGCAGCAAGTCAAAAGCTGGTCGGTAAACTGCTCCGGACAATGTCAAACAAAGGTGGCCGGGAACAGAAACAGGAACTGGTCTAAAAACCTAGTCGGGACCACTCAAATCACTGTGGTCAGAAACAAAGATGAGGACTGGATAGGAACTAGTCAGAACCTGTCACACCCTGGTTTCCAAAGAAGACCAGAGGTCATCACATGTGTGCCTAGCAAGTCCACACATACAATAGAAAATGGTAAATATCAGAAACAACGTATATTATATAGCGAAAACATATATATTTAACACTTACACTTATCAGAGTAACGCAGAACGTTGGCTAAGACTGCTCTTTAGTCTTCATTCTCCTCAGGGACTGTTGACTGGGGGCCTCATATGCCAAACACTTCCAATACCCAACTTCTTTATCCTTCCTTTGAGAAACACTTTACTATAAACTATAGCAAGGGTGAGTTCCATGTCAAAACTCAGCAAGTACAGGTGGAAAGTAATGACATGCATGGCTTATACAAAGATAAGGCTGAAAGGTAAACTACGGTAGCATTTTAAATGCAGCAATTAAGATTTTACTTATTGCAACCTATTCTCTAATCAACTTGGTTGAAACACCCAACCCTTTATTAAGGTTCAAGTGGCATTTAATGAATCATTTATCATCACAGATATAAGGATATATCATTAACACATTAAACATGAGATAGCCATCTCAAGGGAACACATGATAGCCATCCCGATAAAACCCGAGGTAGTAACCTCAACAACATCACCATGATTTCACAGCTTAAATCATTTGGCTAATCATGCGAGGATCTGGGCCGCTCGTGACCATGAGCACAGATGATATATCAATTTTAACTCTGCGTAGAGGTGTACACTTTCACTCCAGATTGTGATTATTCTTTATGCCCGAGGTTGCAAGTCTCTTAGCCCATTACCGAGATAGGCTGGCAGAGGTCACAACAATGTTTTTCACAGGGTCATAGGCCATGACAACTCGCTAGCCTTGAGTCCAAGCGTATGGGCGACATTACCGTGAGGCCGCCCCCTACACAGATCCCTAGCCCCTCCCATAATAAATACTTGTAAACAAACCCTAGCGACCATAGCTATAGTCACCCGTCGGTAAGCTGTCCCCCTGCCCATGATGGTCCTGCTAATAGACCAAGCCAGAGCCCATTAGCCTGGAGATGTATAGTAATCCCAGGTTGCCGCTCCATGAACAGGACCTTAAGGGGGAGGAGATACAGATACCCTCGTCAACACGAGGCCCACTAGCATCCGTTTCCCCCGTCTTTCACCACCAACCAACGATGCAGATCACATCAACATTTCCAACGGCCAAAGCCAAGAGCCCAAGGCTCAACAAGTTAAGAAGCAAGTTTTATCTTCATTAGGCAGGTGAAAGGTGAGGTAGAGCACTAGCAACCTAATGACCTATCAACTAAAAACCCCCATAGGTGATATATGGATAGAGTGGCTAGTCATCCCTATGGTTTGTCAATTTAAGACACATGCAATGTATTAATTAAAAGTGAATAGGTGTCATTTTATCGAAGGTGCCTACACTTGTCTTAAATCCAAAGTCTAGCTACTCTTCTGGCCTCCAACTTTAGCTGCACTTGTCGGTCCTCAGCTTAGTCTTCAGCGTTAACAAACTGCTCTTCATCTAGTTGCAGCAACTAAACAACACAAACAAACACACAAAAAAGACAAGACTAAGAACAATACACCAATCAAAAGGGAAAGCTAAAAACAGAACGGTTGGCCGAACTTGGTGCTACGGTCACAAGAGCGCAAGAACGACAAACGACGGATCTATCGTTAAAGAAAAACGGCTATCGAGGTACTTGCAACAAGCACAGAGACAAACTTTATGATTGATACATTTACTAAAGCAAGATGTAGAACATATAAGAAAGACATAAAGTCAAATCAGTTGGATGATGTTGAAATGTAAAGCAGGATTAAACCTTAGTCATACTCTATTTATAAGCAATTATATTATCTAAGCCAATTAAACATTCATAATTTATAAAGCTTAGAACATGCGAGTGCATTAAAGAAAACATCATATGCTTAAAGATTAATTTAAGCAAGACATAAATGACAAGACATGTTGATATTAAACATAGAGCATTTATGATTCAAGGTTCAACTAAGCATGCCATTAACAAAAAGGCATTAATGCTAAAATTAAACACATTAGCATAAAAGAACGATGTGAATATAAACTAAGTTACTATTATAAATTGTAAAGGACATTGAGTCATTATTAACTATGTTAATATGATATAACATGTGAGAACACTTAACGAAGCATGACATGTTTCCAAGGTAACTCTAAACGAGTCATAATTAATAAAGATGCATTTAAGTTGGTACTAGTCATATTGATAGGCATGTATGAAAACTCAAGGTACAAACCTAAATTACTTTTATACAAGAGATCACACATTAATTAATAAACAAGATTACTTACATAACACATGATGTGACAAACATTATT
>CM041628.1:51573122-51616902 GCA_023333625.1 Bothriochloa decipiens
AGTTAAAACGGTGAAACGGCTGAGATTATATGATCAGTGGCAAAACTATAAATATATCGCTTGGTGGCAAAGTCGTAAATACCTCATCTTCTACCTCTGTCCATCTTCCTCTCCAGGCCATGGCCATGGCAGCCAGGCTGCAGCTCGTGCCGGGGGAAGGGACCTCGGCCCTGGCCTGCTGGACGGCCGGCGACGGCCGGCTGTGGCCTGCTACGGCCAGCGGCGGCTAGCTGCGGCTTGCTACGGCCGACGGCAACGGCCCGCAGCGGCCTGCTATGGCCGACGGCGGCCAGCTGTGGCCTACTACGACTAGCGGTGGCCAGCTGCGGCCTACTATGGCCGGCGGCAGCCTGCTACAGCGCGTGGGGTAGGGAGGACCACGGCACTCGGCCGGGTCTTGGCCGGCCGGTAGCGGCTGGCTGTGGCCGGCGGCACGTGGCTAGGTTTCGCGGGTGGCAGCGCAGCTCCTTCTAGGGTTGCCAAGGGGTTGCAGCGCACGGGGCTGGCCCTCTTTATAGCTGGCGGGGAACCGGTGGGGCGGAAGCCGCTGGGCTTGGCCCGTTGGGCCGGCTTTAGCTGCCTATGGCCGCTGGAGGCTAGCTGGTGCACGCTGTAGCCGGCCAGAGTTGGCCGTGGCCGGCTGAGAGTGGACACAAGTGGCTATTGCTAGCCAAAGTTGGCCAGATGAAGCTAGGTGAGGCCAGGAGTGGCCCATGCTAGGTTTGAGCTGGCCAAAGCAAGCTAGGATGCCTTGAGGATGGCAAAGGGTTGCTAGACCGGACTGCTGCTGGCCTTACTATGCTACTAATGGCCAAGTTTGGCCACTGGTGGCCGGCTATGGGTACTGCTATCCTGGCCGGGGTGGCCATGGTCGGCTAGGGCTGGCCAGAACTGGCCTGAGCTGGCCAGTTAAGGATAGGAGAGGCCAGAGCAAGCTAGGTCAGGCCAGGATAGGCTAGGGTAAGCCAGGGATGACTAGAGCTTGGTAGGGGATGGTGTCTAGCTATAGCGATGGCCAACACTATAGAGAGAAAGAAAATCTCTCTAAGCAAGAGAAAGGATTTTTCTGAAAACATTTTCCTGAAACCTTCTTGAGGCAAACTTGGGTTTTCAAAGCTTTATTTTCAAATTCAAAGAAAACCTAGATGTGACTTGCTCGAGGTTTAGAAAACTCTTTTTTTCACACCAGCAAAACCAAGCAAAGCACCAAACATAAACCCATTTAATTATTTTCTAAAATATAGAAAAGCACATTTTATTTAGCGCTTTCTATTAACAACCCAAAACACAAATTTTGGGGTGTTATAGAACCACATCGACCACAGTGGTAGGCAGTAGAACAAAAGCTGATCAGAGGCCGGTCGGGACCTATCGACCTGAATTGGGTGGCCCTTCAGCGCTGCAGTGCTACTGCTGTTCTCCCATCCCAGACTCCACCAAAGCAGTCAACCAACCATCGATGAAAGAATTGGGCAACTGGGGTCAAAGACAAGTGCTTCTCAAAAGAGCTCTCTAGGTTCCTAGGCACACGATGCTGGTAGCACTGCTGTTGAGTCCCACACAGTCAAAAAGTAGAGAATCGAAGGGACTCAGGGAAGAGCATCTACTCAGGACAGCAGAAATATGAGAGGGAGAAATCAATAGAAGTTGGATCTTACCGGCACAGATTGTTACAAGATTTCGCACTGGCAATCAACAGGAAGGTTGAAAACTATCCTCAAGAAATCAAAGGCCAATTTTAAAACAGTAGCCATGAAAAGCAGATCTAGGACCGAGCACGCAGTTTCTCCCCAAAACACAGACTGCTTGGTTTCTAGATGCACAAGTGGAATTGGTTCAATTCACTTTAGGATCTAGTTCATCACTCGACAAAGCATCAATTTATGCAAAAATAATGAGGCAAATCACTCCAAAAACAATGAATTGAAGTTCATCCAAAATACCACAGAAAGTCAATGGCACACCATGAACAAAGCAAACTCACAGATCAAACCAAAAAAGCCCAAAGGGCATGAGGAGGATTTGGGCCTCCACTCCCACACAAAATATCTCACAAATACATGGGTAAAATTCTTGTTCTTTGACCTCTACAAGAACATGAATAGAAAAGGAAAAACCAAAAACCAACAGAGAGCTGCAGCGGCGGCTGATGGAGAAATGGAAAGAGGTGGGAAAGAGGTATCTGGTGGGGGCTGTCCACTCCTATTTATATGCCTACTACACAATTTCACTACTGTCCCTAGATATTATTAGAGCGAACCACCTAGCCAGGGGCACTATGGTCCAACTCAGGATTTTCTGATCCGACAGCCATCGCGCCTTCTCACTGGTAGCCTTGCCTCGATGCAATCTCCCCGATGCCGCCACGTGCCATCCTTACACATTGGGACCACTTGGGTTTTGAGGCGCCAACCTGCAAAACCCACCGCCGATGGTTTTGAGGGCAAGCCACCAAATGGTCCACGAGTAGCATAGCCCATACGCATCCCCCGCCGATGGTTTTGAGGACAAACCACCAAACCTCCTCATGAGTAGCATAGCCTATACGCGTCTCCCATCATGTACACTTGCGCTTGTCGATGTCCCAAGTGTCAGCCATCACAGCTGGCCACTTGGTCGTCTGGTCCCTCGGTTCAAGCCTCGCGTTCGCCCTTCACCGCACCAGGTCCGTCAGCATGGCACGCCCTACTTGACCTTCACCCGACCACTGCCACTGCCTCTAGACTCCACACCTACACATCACAAGCCAAGAGACACGTTTTGACACATAACCCTATGCCAAGGGATTAGAAGAACCACCAAGACTGACCACCAACCAAAGTGTTGGACATGTTGACAATCGCTCATCACACAAACAAAAGATGCTACACCATGATATGGAAAATCATGTGTTCGCACCTTTCTTGGAGTACTTCTTCTTCATGCGCTCTGGGTTGAAGCCTTTCTTGGAGTTGTACTTTTCCTTGTGCTTGGAGTGGTCAGGCTTGCCAGGGTAGCTCTTGTGCCTGTTGGGGCAGCTGGCGACGTAGTGGTCAGGCTCTCCACATCCAAAGAAGCCTTGCTTGTTGCCACCACGTCATTGGTTCAAGCAGTTGTTGTGAAACCACGAGAACTTGCTGATGACCAGTGCCAGCTCATCATCCCCAAAAGCCTCAATCTACTTCTCTATTGTCGATACAAGAGAAGACAAAGCAAGAGACAGCTGTGATGGGTTAGCCAAAGAAGAACTTGAACATGAGGTACCTGACACCAAAACCATCATCGGGGCAGACGGATTCTTGATCCTCGCCTGTGTCTGGAGGTCGATCTCAGTGGATTTGAGCTTGTTGAACAGCTCGTTCATGGTGAGAGTCTCATAGTTGGCCGATTCAATGATCGCCTGCACTTTGACCTCCCAAACCTTCCAATCTAGAGCATATAAAAGCTTGAGTGCTCTCTGATGATCGTCACAAGGCATTCCTGCATTGTTAACTCGCATGTTGTTCATAATGGTGGTAAAGCAAGAAAACATCGAGTCAATAGTCCCTCCATCAACTTGGGTAAAATTCTCATATTCCATTTTGTATGTCTCACAGAGTCTAGTTTTGACATGGGCTATACCCTCATGGAAGCTTTGAAGCCTCCTCCAGATCTCCCGAGCAGTCACACAATCAGAAACATGAACAAACTCAGAAATCGACAAAGCAGTGTAAAGCTCAGCATGGGCATTGTTGTTAGCATTGTGTTGGTCGATCTGCTCTTGATTGACCCATGCACCAAGCACCTGGTAGTCAGCATTCTCAATGATCTCCCAAACACACCAATTGATCCCTTGTAGATGAGCTTGCATCCAGATCTTCTAGTACGAGTAGTTCTCCCCATTAAAATGGGGCGGCTTACCCGATCGGTGTTACAAAGCCATGTCGCCTTCTGGGGATCACAGACCCACTAAGGTGGAAGTGATCCTTAATTGGCTCCCATACCAATTGAAGGACCAAAAATGGTGACCAGAGGAGGGGTGAATGGAAGACAAAAACTTTTTCTTCAAAAACTCCAACCAGGTAGAAACACTGCCGAGAACCTCCAAGCAAATGCAAAGCAAGAGGATAAAAGCAGAGAACAAATTGTAGCTGGTCGGGAGCTAGTCCGGAGCTAAAGGAAACCAGGTCAGCAATTGGTACCGACCATGTAAACCAAGGTGGTCGAAAATAGAACAGGAGCTGGTCCGAAAAGATGGTTGGTAAAAATTTGGTCGAAACAAAGTCAACCATGAGGATTGGTAACAGAGTAGAAGCTAGTTGGAAAGACTGGTCGGGACCAAAGCAAAGACTGGTCGGAATGGCTGGTCGGGCCCAAGGCAAAGACTGGTCAAAAAACTGGTCCGGACCACATAGCTCATGGTGCTCAGCAAGTGTTCAGAAGCTGACTGAAAACTGGTCGGGACCCCATGACCTAGAGTGGGACGCGCTACAGCACTGCAGAGTACTACTGTTCTCCCACCACTAGCGTCACAAAAGTAGTTAACCGATCACCGATGAAAGAACCAAAGAACTTGGGTCAAGGGCAAGTGCTGCTCTACGGAGCTCATTCGGCGCCTAAGCGCACGATGCTGGTAGCACTGCAGTTAGACCCTACACAGGAATCCCTCATGTAGATAGAAAGAACAGAGTTGAAGGAAACTCAGGAAAAACACCTGCTCGGACACAGCAGCTACGAGAGAGAGATTCAGTGAAAACTAGATCTGAACAACACAGATCGGTATCAGATTTTGCACAGGCAATCACAAGAGAGAAGGTAAGCTATCCCCAAGAAATCGAACCCCAATTTGAATGTAGTGGCTAGTAATCACAAATCTAGGCCGAAGAACACAGTTTTCCCTTAAGACAGCAACTGCTCTTGTTTTATGATGCACGAGTGAAATTGGTTCAATTCCCTTGACGATCTAATTCATCACTCAACAAAGCATCAATCAACGCAAAAAGATTGAGCCAAAATGCTCCAAAATTGATGAATTGAAGTTCATCCAATAGAACTGTAGAGAGTCAATGCACCATAGAAAACAAACCAAAATCACAGATTGGCTAGAAAAAGCCCTTGCACCTCTACAAGAACACAAACAGAAAAACGAAAAAACTGAAATAGATAGAAGTAAAATTACGGCAATGAGAAGTGATGCCAAGAGAGGTGGATCTGGTGGGGGGCTTTCCACTCCTATTTATATGCCTACTACACAATTCAACTACTGCCCCAAGATAATTATTAGAGTGAACCACCTAGCTAAGGGCACTATGGTCCAACTCAAGATTCTCTGATCCGACGGCCACCATGCCTTCTCACCGTAGCCTTGCCTCGACGCAATCTCCACGATGCCGCCACGTGCCGTCCGTCCGCATCAGGACCACCTGAGTTTTAAGGCGCAAACCCATGAAACCCGCCTCCCATGGTTTTAAGGGCAAACCACCAAACCGTCCGTGAGTATCGTACCCCGTACGCATCCGCCTAATGGTTTTGAGGACAAACCACCAAACCTCCTTGCGAGTAGCGTAGCCCATACACATCGCTTGCCGATGGTTTTGAGGACAAACCACCAAACCTCCTCGTGAGTAGCGTAGCCTGTACGCATCCTTCGCCATGTGTAGTTTCACTTGTCGATATCCCAAGTGTCAGCCACCATAGCTAGCCACCTGGCCGTCTGGTCCCTCGGTCCAAGCCTTGCGTCGGCTCTTCACCGCACCAGGTCCGTCAACATGGCACACCCTACTTGACCTTCACCTGACCACTGCCACTGCCTCCAGACTCCACACCTGCACATCACAAGCCAAAAGAGACATTTTGACACATAACCCTATGCTAGGGGATCAGTAGAACCACCAAGACCTACCACCAACCAAAGTGTTAGACATGTTGACAAACCCTCATCACACCGACAAAAGATGCTACACCATGATATGGAAAATCATGTGTCCACACTTGTGCAGACTATCTGTCTTCTGTATTCATTGTAACACCATGTCGCGAAACACGAACAGCCTGCCTTTGATGTTGCGGTTATAGTAACGACGCACTGACGCTAGGTACTTAGTTGTCCGAGTATAGGACTCGAGTGTTATCTCTTCTTTGGCAATGATGTCAATTTCCCTAGCTTCGTCTGAGGCTTTTTCATTGTAAAGTAGGACATGCAGTGAGAGGAGTGCGACCTCGGCTGGTAGGAAAGCCTCGGATCCAAACACCATGAAGTATGGAGAGACTCTAGTTTTACAACAGGTAATTCCTTGAGCCACCAACCAGGTTTGAGATCTTTGTCGTCCCGGTATACTCGCTTGCAGAGAGCATTGAGAATCATACCGTTAGCTCATTTCGCCTGTCCATTTGCTCGAGGATGAGTGATGGACACGTATTTTACTTTGATGCCATTATCATCGCAAAAGTCCAACAACTCATCGCTGGTGAACTGAGAGCCTAAATCAGTGATGATGGTATTGGGTATACCAAACTGGCGGATAACATCATCAAGGAACTGTACCGCCTTCTCAGATGAGGCTTTCTTGACAGCTTTGTACTCAATCACACGAAAACACATGTGTGTCTGCTAAGAGCTTTCTTGAAAGGATCGATCATTTCAAGTCCCGAGCATGAGAATGGCCAAGCGACTAGGATGGTCTGGAGTTCATGTGCAGGGACATGAATCTGCTTGGCGAACATCTAGAAATTTTTACACCAACGTACATAATCTTCTGCGTCAGAGATGGCTGTCGGCCAGTAGAACCCTGCTCTGTAGGGTTTGCCGACTAGCGTCTGGGATGCGGCATGGTTCCCACAAGTGCCTCATGAATATCCTTCAGAAGGTTCAAACCATCTCCTTAGGTGATGCATTTCTAGTAAATTAGGGACCTCGGGGCCTTGTGCATCAGCTCGCCATTAACCATGAGATAGGCACGGGCTGTATGGACCAGCTTTTGGGCTTCGATCTTGTCCTTCGGAACAAGGTGGTCATTCAGGTATCTAACAAAGGGCTCTCTCCAGTCAGGTTGGGGAGGTGCTGCCTGCTCGGTTTGTTCGTCACCAGATGGCTGCTCATTACTATCATCAGATCCTTGCCAGCTGGGGTGGCTGTCTTCTACCTCCACTGCTTCACCTCTGAGCACTGCTACAAGCTAGTCAGTAGCGGTGCTAGGTGCGGGTGCATCATAAGCCTGATCGGGGATTGAAGGCTTAAGCAAGTATTCAATAAAAACACCAAGTGGTATCTTGGCTCGAGACGATGCGAGTTTGGATAGCTTGTCAGCACCTATGTTCTTGGCACGGAAAATGTGCGTGAATTCCAGTCCATAGAACTTGTTCTCCAACATGTAAATTTCGGCAACATAGGCATCCATCTTTTTGCTGACCACATCCCAGTCTTTGTTGACCTGATGAATGACCAGAGTAGAATCTCCATACACCAGGAGCCATTTTATGCCCAGCTTGACTGTGATACAAAGGCCGTGTAGGGCGGCTTCGTACTCAGCCACATTGTTGGACGCTTTAAAATGTATGCACAAGATGTAGCGGAGCATGTCCTTGGATAGAGAGATGAAATACACTCCTGCCCTGGCACCATCAATGTTCAAGGAACCATCAAAATACATCTTCCAGTGGTCGGGAGACATATCAGCCAAGGGCAAGCTAAGGTCTGACCACTCCACAATGAAATCAACTAGGGCCTGAAACTTCACAGTATTGCGACTGCAGTAGTTCAGTGTGAACTTGGAGAGCTCCAACATGTATTTGACAATATGGCCACTAGCATCTCTGTTGCGGAGTATGCCACCGAGTGCAGCTACTGTAACCACCATGATCTTGTAGGCTTGGAAGTAATAGAGGAGCTTCCATTTGGTGATCAAGAGTGCGTATAGCAGCTTCTGCACATGGTTTCATTAAGAACCTCACTAACATAGTATACTGGGCGCTGCACCCCGTAGACATGCTCGGGTTCCTGGCCCTCAACCACCATCATGGTACTGACCACATTGGTTGTGGTGACAATGTAGAGGAGAAGCTCCTCGCCTTCTTGCGGCACCGTGAGTACTGGTGGGGTTGCTAGGTACTCCTTGAGCTATCTAAAAGCCTTGTCGACCTCGTTCGTCCACTCAAATTTCTCCTTAGCTTTGAGCAGCTTGAAGAAAGGAAGCCCTTTTTTGTCCATGCGAGAGATGTAGTGGCTCAGGGCCGCCATGCAGCCAATGAGTTTCTGAATATCTTTGATGTTTCATGGTGGTTGCAGGTCTAGCATGATCTGAACCTTCTTGGGATTTGGGCGTATGCCATCCTGACAGATGACATTGCCTAGCAGGATCCTGGAAGGGACGCCAAAGATGCATCTATTGGGGTTCAGCTTCCACCAAAAATTGTTGAGGGCCAAAAAAGTCCATTGGAGGTTGGCAACCAGCATGTTGGACTCCCTGGTCTTCACCACCACATCATCGACATATGCCTCAATGAGGTCGGTAGCAATCTCATGCTCGAGGCAAGCCTGGATAGCCCATTGATAAGTAGCTCTGGCATTCTTGAGGCCAAACAACATGGTCGTGTAGCAGAAAGCACCGAAGGGGGTGATGAAAGCGGTCTTTTCCTGGTCCTCCATCTTGAGAGCTATTTGATGTTAGCCCTAATAGCATTCTAAGAAGGACAGTAGTTCACAACCTGCAGTAGAATCTATGACCTCATCAATTCGAGGGAGATTGAAAGCTTGTTTAAGGCAGTGTTTGTTGAGATCAGTGTAATCAAAGCATATTCTCTATTCTTTATTCTTTTTGGGTACAAGAACCAGGTTGGCTAACCACTCTGGGTGATACACTTCTTTAATGAAGCCAGTCGCTAGGATCTTGGCCACTTCTACCCTAATAACTTCGTTGTGGTCATGAGCAAACTGACACATCTTTTGCTTTCTTGGTTTAGCAGTCTTCAAGACGTCAAGGTAGTGCTCGGCCTTTTCCCTCGGGACACCCGGCATGTCGGCGGGTTTCCATGCGAACACACTGATGTGCTCTCAAAGGAATTGGACGAGCGCTTCTTCCTATTTGGGGGAAAGGGTAGCCACAATCTTGGTGGTCTTTGAGGGATTGTTTGGATCGAGCTGGATTAGCTTGAGTTACTTGGCCTTGTTGGAAGGCCGCCGTGTAGACCCGACTAGAACCTCGAGGTCCGCAGGGGGTGCCTCCTTGATGCCCAGTTCGGTGTGCTCCATGGCGTGCTTCAACTCTTTGACTTTCGCAGCCGCGTAGGCATTAGTCTCGCATGCACGCGCTGTGAAGACGTTGCCATGTAGGGACAGGACACCCTGCTTAGTCAGTATCTTCTGCATGAGGTAGCTGTAGTGAGGAACCGCCATGAATTTGGCAATCCCGGGTCAGTTAAGGATAGCGTGGTATATGCCCTCCTAGTCAGCCATGGTGAAGGTAATGTGGTCAATGCGGAAGTGCTGCTTGGTCCCAAACTAGACGGGTAGCATGACGTGCCCGAGGGGGTACGAAGGTTTCCCCGACATGATGCCCTAGACCAGACAATTGTATGGCTTGAAGTCTTTGAAATCCAACCCTAGCTCCTTGAAGGCTGGGAGGAATAGGATGTTTAGGGAGCTGCCGCCGTCGACGAGCACCTGCTCGAACCGAACATCGTCTTTCACCGGGTCAAGGACCAGCGAGAAACGACCAGCATCGGGGATTTTGGCCCACATATCATTGCGGCTCAATGTTGTGGGCTGCTCCGACCAGGCGGGCACCTTCACATCTGTGATAGAACCATCAGCCTCCATGATAGCCATGATGGCTCGCGTCAGCACTTGTTCTCATGGGAGTTCTCCAGCCTGACTTTGCCAACAAAGATGACGGCAGTGACATTCTTCATGGGATCCCTATAGGCGTGCTGTGGGTCGGCGTCTTGAGCTTCTGCTTCATCGACATCCTCTTGCTGGGCAGGACTTTTTCCCTTGGCTTTTAGGGCTAGACACGGCTTCTTGTTGGCGGTCCTATCTAGCACCTCCTTCAGGACTCTGCACTCACCTAGCGTGTGGCCCTTGCCAGGATGACGGGGCAATCTTGACTAAGGACCTTGTCAAGTTCATCGTCGTTCATCCTTTTCTGGCCCTTTACCACATTGACAAAGGGGTCATTGTGGTTATGCTGACCACCGATGTAGCTATCCTGACCAAGTCACTTAAACGGGCAATCGTCACCATGGTGGTTGGGCTCATGGTTTTCCCAACGGTTGCGGTGATCATTCCACTGATCTTGCCAGCGGTCATGGTCGTCATTGCGGAAGTTGCGGTTTGGGGGAATGGGGTCCCCCTCGTTCAGCCCATCATCAAGATGAGCGAACTTGTGGGCAGTAGAGAGGAGATCTTCCATGGTTCTTGGTCACTCGAGGAGCAACTCCTTCTTGAGGTCCAGGCTACATGGTTGAACCAAACTGGCGATGAAAAGGTCGATCCCTTCCGTCGGGGTGACGTCAATCACAAGGTTCCACGCGTTGGAGAACCACCGGATGTAATGTTGCAGTGATTCCCTTGGACAATGTCAGACTTGCGCCAAAGTGTACTTGGTGTCTGGCTATACACAAGTGGGCTTGAAATTATCAATGAACATCTGCCTGAGCTGTGGCCAGCTGTGGATGTTGCCGACGCGCTGACAGAGTAACCAAGAGCTAGCGACATTGCTTAGGACTACCAAGAGGTAGTTTGCCTTGACGTACTGGTCACCTCCTGCTGCTCAGACTGCTACTTCATACAGCATGATCCAGTGCTCAGGATTGTCTTGCCCATCGTACATCTTGACGTTTCTGATCCAAAAGTTCTTTGGCCAAAGGACGGCCTTAAGTTCCTCAAAGAACGGGGTTGGTATGTTCAGATGTCATCGAGCATGGTACCATTCATCAAGGTGATCATAGAGGTCGTGATCTTGCGGCTGCTTGACTTCCTGGTTGCGCTCGACACGTCAGTTGGCCTGCTGCCTGTTGGTGAGCTGGCGATTGCCACGTTGGCGCTCGTTGTTGCATGGTACCTCTCATGGAGCGTTGTTGGTGTTGGCCCACCAGGGATGCTCGAGCAAGGGCCTCCATGATTGGACTCGTTGTCGGCACCACTTTCTGCAGGTTGGCAATGACGGCTGCGCCGGGACCGTCACGACCGATGCGATGTGGTCAGCGATCCGGCCCTGCGCTTCAGCGGCGATCAAAAAGTCCCGAATTGCTTCGACCCTAGGTGTGTTTAGGGGAAGATTGCTGAGCCAATCCATGGCCACAATGATGTTGGCCGTGGGAGTCTCATGGACAATTTGGTTTTCGACGATGTTGAACTCACCATTGAGGTTGCGTTGAAGGCGACGTAGGGGGGTCTGCCCTGTTGGCCCCGTTGCCTCCGTTGTTGACGGTGTTCGTGTCTTGTGCCTCTTGGAGGCGTTGATGCTCTCGATCATTGTAGTGGTCTTCCCTTACTTGCCTCTCCTGGTCTACTTCATTTGGGACGAGAGGTTCATCCACGCTGATGGCGAATATCACACTGTTGAAACCCGGCGACGTTGCGGGGTGCCTGGCGCCATGTCGGCAGAATAGGTTGGGTTGTCCAGTGTTGTCAGATCCGTCTCCTCGATGTTTTCCTAACTCTAGACCTCTGGACACTCTTCGTCAGAGAGGAGGTACTCGGTAAGATCGAAGGAAACGGAGGGCGTCCCATTGAGCCAAGAGGGGGAGTCAGACACGGCATTGTCTTCAGGAACCATCGTGCCCGATCCAAAAGGATTTTTCTATAAAGACACCATGCCGATCATGGGCCTCGGATCTTTCGAGACTAGAACTAGGCTGAGATCTAGGTCCAACAAGTAATCGTCACATCACCGGGGGGAGCATCCTGCAGGTTCCTCACGTAGGATGCGGCTGCATTGCTCAACATGTGCGAGAAGACGGGTGCACGGCTCAGGTTAGGGGCGATGGGATCTATCTGCCCCAGGGCGGGTTGAGCCTATCACGCCCGACGCTGCTGCCTCTGCTCTACTCGGGCCTGTCAAGCAGTGCGGGTAAGTGCTTGCCGATGCTGATGCACATCGATGAACTTGTCTAGCCTAACTAGAGGCGAAGCCTGAGCACCAGCCAGAGTCGGATCTGGTCGGCGTGGGTGTCGAGATTGATTATGCATAGGGCACTACTGGTGGTGCCCTTGGTTGGGCGTGGGTTGTTGTTTCTGGTGCTCCACTGCAGTAGGGGCCTACCCCGGTGAGAGCCGATGGCCCTCCTCTATGGTCGGCGGGTGGTGCTCGGGCCAGAGATAGATTTGGATCTGGTTGGTGTGGGCCGCCAGCTTGGCTTGTACATCCTTGCTGGTGCCGAGCATTGCCATCTTGACGGACTACGGGCAGATTTGGATCTGCGCGACATGGCTGGTCGGGATGATTGCATTGGCATGGTCGGATAGGGGTGAAGTCTAAGTACTCTTAATGGAGCTGCGCAGCAGCAGACTCCATGTACTCGAGGAGCTTAGCCAGACCTACCCCATGCCGGTTAATTACGTTGATTAGATCAGAGTTGTCGATGTGCCTCCTCTAGTAGCGAGGAAGCCGCTAGTTCACCGCTGGCGTGGCCATCGTCTCTGCCCTCATCATGTGCGGCTCGAACGACCCCAGGGGCGGCCCTGAGATCTGAGCTGTCAGAGAAGTGGTCAGTGCAGTCGGTGCTGGGGCCGATTGCATCACAGCCAGAGCTAGGACCATCTGCGCTGCTCCCATGAACATGAAGGACGCCGTCCCGCCGGTGGTCCACGTGAGTGAACCGATGGTGAGGGAGACGCCCGCCTCGAAGTCCATGGAAGCCGAGAACGAGACCATCTAGATCGCCTGAAGATCCAATCATGCACCCTCTACTTGGCGTGCCACTATCGATGAAACCTCATCGGTAGTCTACCATGGGATACCCCGAGGTAGTAGATTACGGTGAAGGGCACACTAAGACCTACGATCTGGATGTGAGACACAAGATGAGCCGTATTCTTAGAGTACATGACTAGATCTAACTGACTAAGACTCCTTGCATGCCATGTAGCCTTCAGGGCCCGCGCAGCCCACCGACCTAGTCTGTAGCGGACCACAGGCTCTGTCTTGTCATCCAGCACACCGATCAGGATGATGATGGATCAGCCTTCGTCTTATGGTCCCGATGCTTACATGAACAACAAAGCAGTAAAGCACCTTAGCCCAATAAGACCTATCCTGATGGCTTTCATATGCACGAGCTTTGCCTGTTCAAAAGGAGAGTGGCTTTAGGCTGCAGTAGATGAACAAAAGGGAAATTTACCACAATTTTGACAATGGTCACATCAGACTAATGACAAGGGGCTGGACCAGAAACCAACATCATGTTGAGGATGAAAAAGGGGTATACATTCCTAAATAATACACCAAAGACACAAATAAGAATTACCTGAATCTCCATACCATTTCATATTTGGGCCATCTTGTACCGAGCAGCCCAAAGTTTAGCTGTAAGGGTATATGGGGTCTATACCCCCACACCGACCACTATGTCACCAATTGTCCCAATAAGAACAAGAGCTTCTCTGGCAAGCAGGACTACTCCAAGCACAAGGACAAGCATGAGTCATCCCCACACAAGTATAAGTCCAAGAAAGGCTTCAACCCTAAGTGCATGAAGAAGAAGTACTTCGAGTAACTGAAGCAGCGAGCCCTTGTTGTGTCTTTCAGTGATGTCAACTCTAATGGTACCTCTTCTCTGAGTGATGATGAGCCTAAGAAGAAGGTCAAGAACAAGTTCAACGTCTTGAGCTTCTATGCCAACAAACGCCGAGGAGGTTACTACACCATGGCGGCTGATGACACCTCCACCGACCACAATGACGAGACCGACTCAAGCCTGAGGTAGAATACACAATCAAATCTCTCCTCACTAAACTTGAATCTATGAATGACACCATGCTTAAGCAAGATGCTTTGCTCATTCATGCTGCTAAAGAGAGCAATAGCTTAAAGGCTAAGTATCTCAAGGCTTTAGATGAACTTGAGTGTGTCAAGAAGGAGAGAGCTACTCTACCAAACAAGACTAAGTGCGATGAATGCACTGTTCACATGTCTAGTCTTGTTTCTTTGCAGTCTAAGTATTCTGCTTTGGTTGAGAAGTTGGATATGGCTAGAGCTAAGTCTGTTTTGTCAGGTCCTTGCAAGTCCTATACTGAGTTGTGCTCTGAGCTTTCTGAGAAGACTACTAGGATCATTTTTCTTGAGAAGTCTAGTATGGATGGTACTAGTACTTAGTGTCTTTGTTGTGAGGCTTTGGAGCTAGAGCTTGCTAACTGTAGGCAAGACAAGAGAAAGACCAAATAGGAAAACACATTTCTTCGGCACATGTTGAGATGGCTTTCTTGCAGTGAGCCACAGTTGGGCATGATGATGAGTAAATACAAGAGGGGTACTGACACAACGGGTTTAGGCTTTACTTCAAGTGGGAAGGGTAACAATGTCTTTGGTAAGGTTGGTGAACATAGTGGGTTGAGCATGAGTGAGAAACCCACAATCCTCCCAAGCTCACAAAGATTAACCCACCAAAGACCTAGAGGTGCAAGATCTCAAGGTGTTAGGCCTCAGTTTGTGAGACCACATGATGGTCATGCCTGGTGTGGACCAAGTTGTTCTCAATACGACTCCAGGTCCTGTGGTAGTGGCTCTCAGTCCTACACTTCTAGCGGACCATGTTTTCTTTCACGTGGTGATCGCTTCTCTCCCATGGGACATGGCATGTATGGTGTTTTTCCTAACCCTTTTCCATGACAGATGACCCAGCACTGGTATTCTCCTCAGTTTACTAACCCCAGTGTTGGATCATTTGCACATCCCATGTCTTTCTATTGGTGCAGCATGGAGGCTAGGATAACATATGGCTTGTTGATGCCAGTTGTTCGTGCCACATGACTGGTAATTCAAATTGGTTCTCCAGCCTCAACCCCATGACCTCCAAGGAGTACATCACTTTTGGGGACAATGGTAAGGGTAAGGTGCTTTCTCGTGGGTTGGTAAGACTCAATGAGAGCTTTGTGCTCAAGGATGTTGTTTTGGTTTCAAGTTTGCATTTCAATCTCCTTTCGGTTTCAGAACTCTTTAGAGATGGTTTCAAAGTGCGCTTTAAGCTGGGCCTTTCTCACATTTTGGATTCTCGTGGTCATCTTGTTTGCTCAATTGTGCCTTTTGGCCATGTGTTTCATGCCAATTTTTCTTACTCTTTCGGCACTTCTCGGTGTTTGGTTGCAGGCAGTTCTTCTGAGCTTTGGAAGTGGCATAGGAGACTTGGTCATTTGAGCTTTGACTTACTTGTAAGGTTGAGCTCTCTTGATCTGATCCGAGGATTTCCTAACCTAAAGTTTGAGAAGGATTTGGTTTGTCACCCGTGTCTTCATGGGAAGATGGTTGTCGCTTCTTGTTCCACTATAAACCAAGTGATGACCAATCAACCCGGAGAGCTACTTCACATGGACATTGTAGGTCCAACTCAAGTTCGGTCAGATGGCGGGAAGTGGTATGTTCTTGTGATCATTGATGATTTTTCTTGCTATTCTTGGGTCTTTTTCATGGAGTCTAAGGATGAGGCATTTTCTCATGTGTAGGAATTGATTCTTAGGCTATAGAATGAGTTTCCCAAGAGTGCCATGATGAAGGACTTGATGAATTGAAGTTCGTCCAATAGAATTGCAAAGAGTCAACACACCACAGAAAACAACAAAATCACAGATCGGCTAGAAAAAGCTCAGAGGGCACGACAAGGATTCGGGCCTCCATTCCCACACAAAATATCTCACAAATACATGGGTAAAATTCTTGTTCTTGGACCTCTACAAGAACACGAACAGAAAAAGGGAAAAATCGAAACAGACAGAGATAAAACTATGGCGCTGAGAAGTGTGGCCGAGAGAGGTGGATCTGGTGGGGGGCTGTCCACTCCTATTTATATGCCTACTACACAATTCCACTATGGCCCCTAGATATTTATTAGAGCGAACCACCGAGCCAAGGGCACTATGGTCCAACTCAATATTCTCTGATCCGACGGCCACCACACCTTCTCACCAATAGTCTTCCTCGAGGCAATCTCCCTGATGCCGCCACATGCCATCCATTCGCATCGGGACCACCTGAGTTTTAAGCCACAAACCCGCGAAACCCGCCTCTGATGGTTTTGAGGGCAAACCACCAAACCGTCCACGAGTATTGTACCCCATACGCATCCCCCGTCGATGGTTTTGAGGATAAACCACCAAACTTCCTTGCGAGTAGCATAGCCCATACGCATCCCCATCCAATGGTTTTGAGGATAAACCACCAAACCTCTGCACGAGTAGCATAGCCCGTATGTGTCACCGGCCATGTACACTTGCACTTGTCGATGTTCCAAGTGTCAGCCACCACAGGTGGCTACCTGGCCATCTGGTCTCTTGGTCCAAGCCTCGCATCCGTCCTTCTCTGCACTCAGTCCGTCAGCACGTCATGCCCTATTTGACCTTCATCCGACCACTACCATTGCCTCCGAACTCCGCACGTGCACATCACAAGCCAAGAGACACATTTTGACACATAACCCTGTGCCAGGGGATCAGTAGAACCACCAAGACCGACCACCAACCAAAGTGTTGGACATGTTGACAATCCCTCGTCACACCAATAAAAGATGCTACACCATGATATGGAAAATCATGTGTTCGCACATGAGAGCTATACACAGTGATAATGGCACCAAATTCAAGAACTCTTGTTTTGAAGCCTTTTGCAAATCTTTAGGTCTTGAGCATCACTTTTCTTCACCTTATGTGCCTCCGCAGAATGGGGTTGTTGAACACAAGAATTGGACCCTTGTTGAGATGGCTAGGATGATGCTCAATGAGCATAGGACCCCTAGGCGTTATTGGGCTGAAGCGATCAACACAACTTGTCATGTTTCCAACCGCATTTTCCTTGGACATTTTACAAAGAAGACTTCAAAAGAGTTGCGGTTTGGGCGTCCTCCCAAGGTGACCTGCTTTAGAGTTTTCGAGTGTAGGTGCTTCATTCTTAAGCAAGGTAACTTAGACAAGTTCGAGTCTCGTTCTTCTGATGGCTACTCACTCACGTGCATATAGAGTACTTAATCTTGAGACTAACCGTGTCATGGAGACTTGTGAAGTTAACTTCGAGGAAAACACACCATGTTCTTCTCTGGTTTTTGAGTGTGTAGGTGATCAAGAGATGGGTGAAAGCATCTTTGTGGAGGAGAAGCAGGACGATGCCAATTGGGGTGCTCCCAAGCTGACTCCACCGGCTGCCCCTGCCGACCCTACGATGATTACATCGGTTGGAGGCCCCGATCCTTTTTCTTCAACTTCATGGGGGCCGAATGACCAATTTCCCTCTCTTGCACCTAAGGGAGCTTTAGCTATGGTTGAGGGGGACACTACTTCATCAAGAATGGTGCTAGTACACATTTAGTGTCATCATCCTCCCAAGACCATGATCGGTAAGCTCAACCAGCGTGTCACTCGCAACAGGTCATATGAAATCTCTCATTTCACACACTCTACTTTTGTTTCCAATTTTGAGCCCCAAGATATTAGACACGCTTTATCTAATGCTAATTGGGTTAATGCCATGCATGAGAAGCTTGAGAACTTTGAGAGAAACTAAGTTTGGGTCCTAGTTTCTCCATCTCCAAAATGTCATCCCATAGGTACCAAGTGGGTGTTTAAGAACAAGCAAAGTGAGGATGGGGTGATAGTTAGGAATAAGGCTAGGTTGGTTGCTTAGGGGTTTTGCCAGAAAGAGGGAATAGACTTTGAGGAAACCTTTGCTCCTGTTGGCCGTTTAGAAGCCATTAGGATCCTTTTAGCCTTTACAGCTTTGAAAGGGTTCAAGCTGTTTCAGATGGATGTTAAGAGTGCTTTTCTCAAAGGGTACATAGAGGAGGAAGTGTATGTGAGGCAACCCCCTGGTTTTGAAAATCCTAAGCACGCAGACCATGTTTATAAACTCCACAAAGCTTTGTATGGTCTCAAAAAGCCCCTAGAGCGTGGTATGCTAGATTGAAGTCCTTTTTCTTGGGAAGGGTTTTACCATGGGCTCTATTAATAAAACTTTGTTTCTCCTCAAGCAAGGCAAAGATATTCTCATTGTGCAGATATACGTGGATGATATAATTTCTAGTGGCTCTTCACATGCCCTTATGGCATGGTTTTCTGATTTGATGAGCAGGGAGTTCGAGATGAGCAAGATGGGCAAGTTGAATTTCTTTCTCAGATTGTAAATCAAGCAAACTCGAGAAGGGATGTTTGTGCACCAAGGCAAGTACACTAAGGATCTATTGAAGAAGTTTGACATGGGCGAGGCCAAGCCTCTTTTGATGCCCATGGCAACTACCACTACCTTGGATGAAGACCTTGAGGGAGAAGCTGTGGATCAGATGGAGTATCACAGCATGATTGGGTCGCTACTGTACCTGACGGCGACGAGATTAGACATTTAGTTCATGGTCTGTCTTTGTGCACGCTTTCAGTCTTCACCGCGCACGTTCATCATCAAGCCATCAAGCGGATCATGAGGTACCTTCATTTTACTCTTGAGTTCAGTCTTTGGTACTCGACCACTTCCACCCTCTCGCTTTCTGGTTATTCTGATGCTGATTATGCTGGTTGTCGTGTTGAGAGAAAGTCAACTTCTGGTACTTGTTAGTTTCTTGGTTCGACTCTCATTTCTTGGTCCTCTTGCAAGCAGTCAACCATAGCCCAATCCACCTGTGAGGCTGAGTATGTTGCTGCTGTCGCTTGTTGCTCTCAGCCGCTTTGGATAGTTGCTACTTTGAGAGACTTTGGCCTAGAGTTTACCCGAGTGCCACTTTACTGTGATAGCACCAGTGCCATAAGTGTAGCCACGAACCCAGTGCTCCATGCTAAGACCATGCACATTGAGATGAGGTACCACTTCATGAGAGACAACCAAGGGAAAGGAACCATAGACTTGAGACATATCTTCACTGAGTGCCATCTAGCTGACATTTTCACCAAACCTCTCCACCAAGCCCAGTTTGCACATTTGCGAGGGGAGTTGTGTGTTTGCTTCCCATTTTAGTTGTGGGATGCTTTTTATCTTGTATAGTAGTCCTTCTTTCTTTATCTCTCTTTGCTTTTGCTTTTGTATCATATTGCATTGCATCTGATCATGTATCATATATCATGTGCTTAGCTTCATTTGTATAGCTTGTTGTTTCAAGAATGTGCTTTTGTTGATATGTCTTATGGATACATGATGGCTATAGCAGTTTAGGCTCTTTTTGATCATCTTGATACATGTTATGAGCTAAGCTTGTTTTATAAATGTGAACTTGCTTAATGAATGATGGAATCTAAAAAATGTTCACTTTTGAGATGGCGACTAGCATGTGTAGGATGTGTTGAGATCCATGCTGCTTTCACATGTATGCTTCAGTTGCTATGTCTCATGTTTCTTGAATAATATACTTAGCTTGGATCTCTTGATATCTTTGTGCTAAAACTTGATGTCAAGCTAAGTAATGATGAAAATGTTTTGGAGTTGGATCCTTACTGCCCCACAGCAATGCCACGAGACTGCTTCTCATTCACTTGAGTGAGATGAACTTGGGCATTGTAGTGCTAGTCCACAACCACTCGTGATGAGACGGCTTCCTACTTGCACAAGGGATGAACTCGGTGTGGTTGAAAAACATGATAAAAATAACAAAATCTTTTGGTGGACAATTTGATACTCTCACATACACATGTCTAAAAGTAAACTTGCAATCTGCTGTAAAACTCTGATCAATGTTGAAGCTACAAGTGTTAAGTGCTTCCTTGAGACATGATGTATGATTTTTTATGGGGTAGTTCACTTTTGTTTACATGTGTTTGCACTAGTTTGATCTCCTGCTTATATTTGCTATGTGCTATCCTCTTTGGTGAAGACCCTTTTATAAAGTGATGCTTAAAAGTGATCAAAATGCTTATGATTCATATTTCGTTTAGTTGGTCAGTTTGAGCATTAGCTTTTTCTTGTGCCTATTGTAATACATGTGCTATACCAACTTGAGCATGATTTTATTCAACTTGCAAAACTCCTGAAGCTTTGTATGTTTGCATTGTACATCTTGTGCATTTCATAGCATGCTTTTAGGGGGAGCTTCTATCTTGTCCACTTGATAAGTGCTTTTGTCAACAAGGGGGAGAATGTTTCCACAAATCTAGAGTGTGCATTCATGTGCATTTGTGAGGTTGATGCACTTGTCAAGGGGGAGTTGCACATTTGCTTTTGCTAGACGTGTCAAGCCGTTTGCCTCTGTCTAGAGGATCTAGCTATTTTTAGCCTGTTTTGCTTGGTTGCGTCGAGCCATTGCCCATGTCTTTGCTTTGCTCATGGCAAGTGACCATTTTGAGATTTTCTTTGGCTTTTAGTCATTTTAGTGGGCTTTCTCTGGCTTTGTGTTGGTGTTGACAATGCAAACATCAAGGGGGAGATTGCAGACACATGATTTTCCATATCATGGTGTAGCATCTTTTGTTGGTCTGATGAGCGATTGTCAACATGTCCAACACTTTGGTTGGTGGTCATTCTTGGTGGTTCTACTGATCCCCTGGCATAGGGTTATGTGTTGAAACTTGTCTCTTGGCTTGTGTTGTGCAGGTGTGGAGTCCAGAGGTAGTGGCAGTGGTCGGGTGAAGGCAAGTAGGGCGTGTCGTGCTGACGGACCGGGTATGGTGAAGGGAGGACGCGAGACTTGGACCGAGGGACCAGACGGCCGGGTGGCCAGCTCTAGTGACTGACACATGGGACATCAACAAGTGCAAGTGTACATGGTAGGGGACGCGTATGAGCTACGCTACTCGCGAGGAGGTTTGGTGGTTTATCCTCAAAACCATTGGCGTGGGATGCATATGGGCTACGCTACTCGCGAGGAGGTTTGGTGGTTTGTCCTCAAAACCATTGGTGGGGGATGCGTACAAGGTACGATACTCACGGACGGTTTGGTGGTATGCCCTCAAAACCATCGGAGGCGGGTTATGCGTGTTTGCGCCTCAAAACCCGGGTGGTCCCGATGCGGACGGACGGCACGTGGTGGCATCGGGGAGATTGCATTGAGGCCAGGCTACCAGTGAGAAGGCGCGGTGGTCATCAGATCAGAGAATCTTGAGTTGGATCATAGTGCCCTTGGCTAGGTGGTTCGCTCTAATAAATATCTAGGGGCAGTAGTGGAATTGTGTAGTAGGCTTATAAATAGGAGTGGACAGCCCCCCACCAGACCTACCTCTCTCTGCCGCACTTCTCAGTGCCGCAGTTTTACCTTTGACTATTTTTGGTTTTCCCTTTTCCTGTTTGTGTTCTTTTAGAGGTCCAACAATAAGGATTTTATGTGGGAATGGAGGCCCTAATCCTCCTCGTGCCCTCTAGGCTTTTACTCTATGATCTGTGAACTTGGTCGGTCTTTCTCTGCGCCGTTGACTTTTTGCAGTTTTGCTGGACGAACTTTGATTCGTCAGTTTTGGAGCATTTTGGCTCAATCTTTTTGTGCTGATTGATGCTTTGTCGAGTGATGAACTAGATCCTCAAGGGAATTGAACCAATTCCACTCGTGCATCAAGAAACCAAGCAGTTTGTGGTTTGGGGGAAAACCATGTTCTTCAGCCTAGATCTGCATTCCCGGCCACTGTGTTCAAATTGGGCTTTGATCTCTTGGAGATAGCTTTCTTTCTTCCTTGTGATTACTTGAGCAAAATCTGGTATCGATCTGTGTCGATTAGATCCAATTTTCATTGATCTTCTCTTGTGTTGCTGCAGTTCCAATCAGGTTTTCCTGAGTTTCTTTTGACCCTCTCTTTCTCACTGCAAAAAGGATTCTTGTATGGAGCATAATGCCAGTGCTACCAGCATCGTGCGCTCAGGCGCCGAATGAGCTCTTTTGAGCAGCACTTGTTCTTGACTCCTATTCTCTAGTTCTTTCGTCGGTGGACAATTAATTGCATTGATGACGACAGTGGTGGGAGAACAGCAGTAGCACTGCAGCGCTGAAGCGCCTCCCATTCTAGGTCATGGGCTCTCGACCAGCTTCTAACCTCTTATCGACCACCGTGAGCTGTGTAATCCTGACTAGTTTTCTGACCAGTCTTTGCCTTAGTCCCGACCAGTCTTTGCCTTGGTCCCGACCAGTCTTACAGACCAGCTTTTGCTTTGTTGCCAACCACTGTGGTCAATGTGGTCCTGACCAGGTTTTCAGACCAGTTTCCATTTTGGTTCTCGACCAGAGAGATCAACGTGGTCCAGACCAGTCTTTCCGACTAGTATACATATTGTTGCCTACCATCGTGGTTGATGTAGTCTAAACCAGTTGCCGACCAGGTCTCTTTAAGTTCCTGACTAGCTCCCGACCAGTTGCATTTTGTTCTCTATTTCTATTATCTTCTCTTGCATTGGTTCGAGGGTGCTCGGTCTACCTGGTTAGGTTTTCTTGCCTTGGTTTGGTGGTGCTCGACAGTGTTTCTACCTGGTCGAGGTTTTTGAAGAAAAAGTTTTTGGCTCCCATTCACCCCCTCTGGTCGTCTTTTCAGTCCTTCACTATGCCTAAGCCCTGCTGCTAGAGTGCTTGGATTCCTGTAAGTGTTGTCCGATGATCATTCGGTTGTTGTCCGGCCCCCAAAACTAGCCCCTGGTGTCCCCTTTTATAGGACAAGGGGAGGCTCAGGTGTATAAGAACCCTAGAGCTGTCGTAGGTGGTGACGTTGAGGGGTGGATGTTGTTCATGTCATAGCCATTGTAGAGGCGTGCACCAGGCATGGCTTGCCCTATAGCGACGTGCTTGGAGTTGATGGTTGTCCTTCATGTGTGTCACGATGACGCCCGTAGGTGGTCAGTGAAAGACCCATGCCCATGCGGGGCATGGGAATCCCTGTAGATGTCGTGTCAGGAGTTGTTAAAG
The DNA here is from genome assembly GCA_023333625.1 of Bothriochloa decipiens. Taxonomy (NCBI): domain Eukaryota; kingdom Viridiplantae; phylum Streptophyta; class Magnoliopsida; order Poales; family Poaceae; genus Bothriochloa; species Bothriochloa decipiens. The sequence continues at coordinate 51,596,073 of CM041628.1, forward strand.
CGCTGACTGGAGGTGTCGAGGTCCGACTCGAGGGGTCACCAAGGGGGGTCGAGGCCCGAATGGATAAGGCCAAGCCCCAAGAAATGTGGTACGGATATTGGTAAATGCACTTCAAGAGGACGCCTGTCAGCGTACAGTGCTCCGTATGGCATCGTAGTGTAGTACGAACCACCGATCTCCCGGGTATGGGTGGTAAAAGGAGGATTTGACCGCTGTACATGATCACTGTAACCGTGTTATAGCCATGAGGTTAGGCAGGAGTTGGTGGGGGCTTTAAATGCCTTGGATCCCATATAGGAAGTAGGTGAGCCAAAGGGGGAGCGGCAATCAATGGGGGGTTGTCCGCCCGCACAGAGATCCTTCACTCGATGGGGGTCGACCGCCCATGATGCTGCTCATGGGCTGACCCAGCATGGCTCGATGTACACTGGTGGACCCTTATCCCTCAGGCTGGTTGCGGTCTTTTTTGGTGATTTGGGTTTAATTGTTCGGGGACTAATTCTCCTGGATTGAGGTTTAGGGTACCCCTTATCAAGGTACCTAACAACAGGAAAGATGATCCTCATGGGAACTTTCGATGAAAGCTTCGCTAACTTGCTCCTCGCTCACTCCCTCTACTAGTCTAGCTAGAAGCTCATGAAAATGTGGCTTGCTCTCCTCTCTTCTCATTTGTGTAGTGTGTAAGCTATCCTAGAAGGTGAAGAATGATGAATGGAATGATTTGAGAGAGGGAGAGAGCCCATGCTTAATTAGGGAGTGAGCAGGTCAGTTTCATAGCCCAAATGACCAAAATGCCCCCACACCACCAGTTTCCAGCATTGAATGTACCGCCTCACAAAAGATGAGCCCAAGAGGCTCAGTCGGTGCGCTGGCCGGACCACCCAGAGAAACTCTAGCCACCATCTTTGGTCAGTTTGCTTTGGGTTCCGTCCCATGTGATGTGAACTAGGCTCCTGATCTTCCGTCAGTTCAAGATAAACAATGATTTGGTGGAGCACGACACACCGATCCGGCTTCAGATCACAAAGACCCGAACCTGCAACCTTAACACCACGCCTCCTCTGGTTATCAACCGTGTCACCAATCGGTTGACCTCGCCAAGAAGGCTAATCCCTGCCTGTGAATCAAAGAACACAAGTAAGAACTCGAATGTACGCAGCTCAAATATTGGGACAAACTGCAGATATATGATTAAAATCACAAAGTGGGGTTTCACAAACCGATAACGGCGACTGTTCAAAGATAGATTAATCTAAAGCAAAACCCAAACCCTAACGTAGATGGTAGCTACTCATTATATAGCCTAAGGGGCGTCCAAGGACCCCTACACACGTCCATATACAACCTCGACACATTACAAGGCCCAAATGGCCCAAAAGATGATGATGCAGCGCTCTGATAGATTCTGGATGTCAATTTGTTTTGATGATTTCTATTGATCCTGAAGGAATTTTGATGTGGATCCACTTTCATTGGTTTCCTTGTCAAATTATCTTTCCATCCATATATGGATCGTCAAAAACGGAGTCCGTATGCAACCTGGGTGTCCATTTTATTGCATGCTGCTCCTGGAGCCCGAGACGGCCTCGAACTTGACTTGGATTGGGCCTCCAACTTAGCTTGAACGTCCCTGCTGGTATCCAAAGGTAGTGGCCAAGGAGGAGGACATCCAAGGGCTTCTTTGGTGTGTTCCACATCTCCTTGGGCCATGCTATCACTGGGGTCAGAGTCCCAATGTCGAATAACAAGCCCATGATGATGACGTAGCCCTTGGTAGAAACGGTGACGGAATGTCATGATGAATTGGATTCTTTCCCAATGTGATATTGAGGTAAGACTAGACCTATTGGAAAGATTATCAAATAATCTTTCCAACAAGTGCTAATTGACCTCAATCGCACTCCGGATGCATGAGTTATGGCCTTCCCACTGAAGCCCTATCCGGCTGCCGACGAATCGAACGTTGGACTTTGATGAGTTTGCCCTTTGAGACACGTTCGTACCTACATTCAAATAAAAACATACACATGTGGAACCAAGTGAATTGTACCAAAAATTATTGTGCAAATGAAGGACGAACTCACCTTATCTTTAGCCTCTATGGGCGTATGCATAGGTCTCATGTCCTCATCATCCTCTCCTTCTTGACAACAAACTGTCCTTGGTTTGAGCTTAGCTAGAGGATAGGTTGTAGGTAGTAGCCAACATTGCTCTCCTTCTTAAAATGTATCCTGCTGCTTTATAATAAAACTTGGGGATCTCAACATGACATAGTTATAGCTATTGTAGCCCTCTAGTTGATCATATTTATGCATAGTCAAAGGAGATTTCAGATTTGAACAAATGAAGACACGATGCACCATATACTCTCCTTTACAATTATATTTGCCAATAAATTGATATGTATAGGTAGACAACCATGGCAGTTCAAAACATTTAAGCTTCTCTTCCAAACTACTAAGAGCACACATAGCATCAAACTCTATATAGCCCAAAGTATTTAGAGAAAACAATAACTTATGCTCATCTTTTTTAGTGTTAATGGGAAACAATTTCTTATTTTTAGCACAAGTATTTTGTTCCAAAACAAAAGAATTAGGTGCCTTCATAAGTTGTGACATAGGAATAAGCATAGCACTATCACTCAACTCTGCTTTATCATAAATATTAATAGAAAGTTCATCATGTACCAAAGGAAATTCAAATTTGGTGTCCACTAAATGTTGCTCTATTATAGCATGAGTGTTGGACAAATTCAGCTCAGCAGGAGTGTTCTTACTTGAGACATTTACCTGATCTTTCTCAGTCACATTGTCCTCGTTTTTAAATTCATGCTGCAAAATATTTGTTCAAACAAGAGGCAAAGCAATATCTTCAATTTGCAAAAATTCAGATTTAGATGAAGAAACTTTAACATCTGAAACAATCCATTCTTTTCTAAAAGCTCATTTTCCTTCTCTCTACTCTCAAGAGATCTTCTTTTATAATTTTAGCAGCAGTCATAGGTACAAGAGTAATTTTTCTACCAAGGTATTTGAACGAATATTGATTAGTAATCACATGGTGCATAACATTATTATCAAATATCCAAGGTTTACCAAATAATAATTGACATAATTGCATAGGTACTATATCAAATTCAGCACTATCTTTATAAGAACCAATGGAAAACTCAATACGTGCAATTTCAGTTACCTTTATCTTATCCCAAGAATTTACCCATTGAATGTAGTATGGATGTGGATGTGGTCTTGTGGTTAGCCCAAGCTTCTCAATCAACTCTAGGCTTGCAAGGTTGCCGCAAGTCTCACCATCAATCATAACTCGACAACGCCATTCTTTTACAACAAAGTATATTTAGAACAATTTGTTGAGCTGGTTTTTCTCCGCATTCTCCATTTGAGAACTGAGCACTCGTTGTGCGACGTCCTGCAATTCATTCTGAAAAAAAAACTCGTTGTTTGACATTATTAGCACAATAAATGCCCTATCAACTATTTATGGGTTGGTGGAATCACACCCTCACACACGTCTTACCAAGTTCTTACCAAGTTCTTATCAACGCTAGTAGAGGATGGCAACTAGGGACTTGATTGTGATACCTGTGAAGAAGTGGCACCGCGATTGCAAGGTCTTTTTCTATACTGATCTAAAGTATATATGTGGACCTTTAGGAGGCTTAAAATATAGTAGCAAGGAATAGCAACATTTTAATTCAGAAATTGCAAGATTGAAAAGTAGTCCCAAGCTAGTCTATGTCGTTGTCCTAAACTCACCGTGGACCTAGTTCAAGCAAGCAATGACTATACAACTCAGCACAAGGATATAAAACGACTATACAACTCAGCATAAGGATATAAAAGGATGCAAGCACTTCTAAATTTTTTCCACTTTTTTAAGCCTTTTTTTTGGCTGCGGCTTTTACTTTTTGTTGCAGCTCGTCGCCTTTTACTTTTGTTTTTGGTGCAGCTTTTACTTTTTTTTTGCACCTCGTTGCCTTTTTCTTTCGTTATTTTACAGAATATGCCGTAAAGTATAGATACACAACTAATTGATTTGGAAACGGCAAATGAAACACACCCCAAACCTATAGTTGTCAAGGAGATAATTTACTTCCTTTTAGATGGAAAAAATCTTGCCTTCTCTACGTGGTTCCACAATAGAATTCTGAAACTTTGTGCGACTAGCCAAAATAAAATGTTTTAATATACTCGGCTAAAACTTGACTTCTTGAAATCTAAGAGCAGCACCGATGGAAAGAATTAGTGAGCTCCACTAGGTAGTCATTTATGTATTCTGCACAAAAGCTTGTGTCCACGCACAACTCTACTAGGGACATGCAACTAGAGCACGATTTGCTAAAAAAAATGAGATCAAACTGATGGGTGACACAAACCAAACCTAGACTCGTCTAAACCAATGAATACAATGACACAACGAGGGACAACCGTTCAAGAAAGCAAACTGAAATAAATATTGCAATGGCACAAGGGGTGATAGGATAGGGAGAAAACAATGATGAAACAAATATTTTTTTGGGCTAATTTTCTAGATTTATAGGACGAATGGAAACAAAATTGATCTAGGATAAACATGAACTTGACGGTATACCTTAGCTCTGAATACCACTTGATGTGAACTAGGTTCTCGATCTTCCGTCAGTTCAAGATAAACAACAATTTGGTGGAGCACGACACACCGATCCGGCTTCAGATCACAAAGACCCGAACCTGCAATCTTAGCACCACGCCTCCTCTGGTTATCAACCGTATCACCAATCAGTTGACCTCGCCAAGAAGGCTAATCCCTGCTTGTGAATCAAAGAACACAAGCAAGAACTCAAAAGTACGCAGCTCAAATATTGGGACAAACTGCAGATATATGATTAAGATCACAAAGTGGGGTTTCACAAACCGATAACGGTGACTGTTCAAGGACAGATTAATCTAAAGCAAAACCCAAACCCTAACGTAGACGGTGGCTGCTCATTATATAGCCTAAGGGGCGTCCAAGGACCCCTACACACGTCCATACACAGCCTCGACACATTACAAGGCCCAAATGGCCCAAAAGATGACGATGCAGCGCTCTGATAGATTCTGGATGTCAACTTGTTTTGACAATTTCTATTGATCCTGAAGGAATTTTGATGTGGGTCTACTTTCATTGGTTTCCTTATCAAATTATCTTTCCATCCATATGTGGATCATCAAAAACAGAGTCCGTATGCAACCTGGGTGTCCGTTTTATTGCATGCTGCTCCTGGAGCCCGAGACGGCCTCGAACTTGACTTGGATTGGGCCTCCAACTTAGCTTGAACGTCCCTACTGGTATCCAAAGGTGGTGGCCAAGGAGGAGGACATCCAAGGGCTTCTTTGGTGTGTTCCACATCTCCTTGGGCCATGCTCTCACTTGGGTCAGAGTCCCAATGGCGAATAACAAGCCCATGATGATGACGTAGCCCTTGGTAGAAATAGTGACAGAATGTCATGATGAATTGGATGCCTTCCCGATGTGATATTGAGGTAATACTAGACCTATTGGAAAGATTATCAAATAATCTTTCCAACAAGTGCTGATTGACCTCAATCGCACTCCGGATGGCCTTCCACTGAAGACCTATCCGGCTGCCGATGAACTAAATGTTGGACTTTGATGAGTTTGCCCTTTGAGACACGTTCGTACATACATTCAAATAAAAACATGCACATGTGGAACCAAGTGAATTGTACCAAAAATCATTGTGCAAATGAAGGAATGAACTCACCTTATCTTTAGCCTCTATGGGCGTATGCATAGGTCTCATGTCCTCATCACCATGGTATTGGTTTGGTACATCTCCATTTGGCCTGGATTCAAATCAACTTACTCTCCTCCTGCTTTAGGATCTTGGGTTTTTAGAATTTTTGTAAAGAAAGATAGCATAGCTCCTCTAGTGATGCTCTCAAATCGCTCTTTGAATTTTTATTTTCTTTCCTCACCAAATACCATATTGCTCATCCTATCTCTTTTTTGACAAGCTTATTATCTGGAGTTCATAGGTAGGGATGAGATGCACACTTACATTGCCTATGTTGCTGCATCAGGCCTCGGATCCTTGGAGGGAAGGACATATCCTTAGATCGAAACATGTGCAAGTGTGTGGGAGGATGTATGGAAGATGGTTCCTAATTCTAAATGTTTTTGATACACCTTGTATCATGACTCTCTCTTTATTGATGGATGATAATTTAAAGAGTATGGGCTATAAAAGGAATTATATTTTCATATATATATTTTTGAACGGGAATATGTATTTGTTGGTGTTTCGACCCCTGGGGCTAACACCAATGAGTAAATTCATAATTGCGTGCTCCCTTAATCTCGTGGGTGATGCAAGAAGGACACAGAGATTTATCCTGGTTCGGGCAAAGAAGGCCCTACATCCAGTGGGGGGAGGATAGTTCGTGTTATCTTGCACCAAAGCTCTAGTACAGGGGTGAATAAAAGTAGGTGTGAGAAGTGTGGGCTTGGGCTCGAGCGTTTCGGGCGCTTAGCTCTCTACACTGTCTCACAGTGTTGTTTTGTGATCTAAGCCTTAGCGTATGAAGCTCAAGGATCTCCCCTCTAGCTAAAGTCCTGGCTCCTCCTTTTATAGGTGAAGGAGGGGCACAGGAGTACATATTTTTGGGGCTCACGTGGTTGGTGACATATGATGTTGATGTCGATCATGTCGGTGCCGCTGTAGAGGCGTTCATCGGTATGGGAAGCCCTGCGGCCATCACGTTGGTAGTTGTTGAAGTCCCGCGCGAGGGTCGGCATGACGGTGTCGAGGGGCAACAGTCGAGGCCTTGGGTCGAGACAAGGGGCTCGAGTTGAGGGGGTCGAGGCTCATCGGATAAGGTCGAATCTCTGGATATGCAGGGAATATGCGTCTCGAGGGGGTGCCGGACAGGGCACAGTGCTCGGTATATCACGGCAGTGAGGTACGATCCACGGGATTCCAGGGTATGGGTGGTAAAAGCAGGATTTGACTGCCATACCCGTAGCTATTTCGATAACTATGGCCATACGGTTAGGCGGGAGCAGGTAAAATACACTGAATGTGCCTGGATCCGTACTGGGAGTAGGTAGCCAAGGGTTTTACCATGCTCAAGGGCTGCCCATTCGCATGGGCAAAGTTTTGTCCTCGAGGCCGGCCCGTTCGCCCGGGTGGAGTTCCGTCCTCGAGGGGTCGCTCGAGTCGCACCTTCGAGAGTACAGTCTCGGTCCGTACGGTGGTCTGTCGAGCTGGTTGTGGCTTTGGGCTGTCTACGCCCGTTCGTGGGCTGGTCCAGCATGCTTTAGTGTGGATTTCCGAGTGGTAATGAGGAATGTCATTGGAGGGCTTGCGTTGCTGACTTCGAGGATCCGCCTAGTTAAACGAGGGCTTAGGGTACCCCTTTCCCCGGTAACCGATAGTATTTTCTTTCCCATTGTTTATTTCTCAGAGATTTCTCTTTCTCTCGTGCCCCTTGGCATGGATTTTCTTTTTTATTTTTTATCTTTTTTAGCATAGCCCATATCTTTGTACTGGTATATGAAAATTATGAATGAGGAGATGTCATGATAGAATGCAAGGAGTAAAAGTTTGGTGGATGAAAATTGCATGATTTTCAGGATAAGACTCGACAACATTATTTGGCAGAAATGTGCACCACTCCCAGGGTAAGAGTTGGCATTTTTGATGGCTAGAAGAAATGCAATGTATGTGTGACTTCTCAAGGTAAGAGTTGGCAACATTATTTGGTGGGTGGACGTGAGATTTGATCTTGAGGGTATGAAGCTTTTCTCAATATAAATCACAAAACTTGATACAACTCAACACAAGATAAATGGTTGTGGCAAGTTTGTCATGTAAGCATCAACATATATGGCACTGGTAGGAATTTATTCAACACTGAGGAGCATGCTATATATTTTGAATTTTGTAGATAAATCCCAAGACCATTGTAAAAGAAAAGTAAACTTCATGTCATCCTACTATCTTGTTGGTATTTCTTAGTGAAAGCGACAAAGCCCGCAAATGCATGGAATACCATTGTAGCACTTCACCTGGAAGTATTCAGGGTATCATATTTTCCACAAGGAACAGAGTGTAAAAAGGTCTCTTAGCTAGTTGTCCCAGAGAGGCAAGATGAAGAGTAGCTTGGGCAGTGAGATTTTTCTAAGGATAGATCCTAAGGAAGATAGCTTTGCCACTATAGACTTGCTTCGGGCACCGGATAACACCTGGTCTGCCAAGCATTGTCAGCCTATGGCTCTACTCCAAACTCGGATGTGGGGGATTACAAGGGACGGACAGGACCAGATTACTCCCCACTGCCTACCACCTCAACCGTACGAGAATGGTGTAAACGAAAGTAGCGTCAAGCCTACACACCACGTCTAAGCTGTCAACTATGTACTCTAGTGTGTCGACAAGGCTTACCCATCTCTGGGGTCCTTCTACTAGAGAAACTGCCATAAGGACGGATGACGAACCTACAAGAATAAGGTGAACAATGATAAATTACTTAGGAACTTAAATTCAATGGACAAAGATGAACTTCTTACTCCAAGTAGCAAGATGCCTGTTGAGGTACAAGCGTGGAGGGAGCCGACAACTTCAGCACTCCTCCACGTGGAAGATGATGCTCCCGGGAACTTCCGAAGAATGCTCCACTAACTTGCCCCTCACTTACTCCCTTTACTAGTCTAGCTAGAAGCTAGTGGCAATGTGGCACACTCTCCTCTCTTCTTTCTTGTGTATATAGAATGGAATGACTCAATGGGAGGGGTGAGAGCCTCCTTTTATAGATAGAGTGGAGGGCCCTCTTTGTAAAAGGGTCATCCCCACATGGAAAGGGGCAAACTGACCTCCATAGGGCGGTTTTTGCACCTTCCATGTACGAGTGTGCCCCAAAATCGACCTTCCCGTGTTGTCCTAGACCGACCCACCAAAGATGGGCCTATTTGGCCACAGGACTCAGGCACGCGACCGTGCTCGGGCACGTGACCCTGGTCTGGAGCCAAATCAGCCCAAATTTGGTGGACGTTCCTATCTCAGCATCCTGAGTTGGCCCATGTGGTGCACTCACTGTGTTGGGCTGATTTGACATGGGTTTTAGTTCAACCTCCTCTCTTCTGGGCTCAGGGTAAGAGTTGGCATATTTTTGGTGGACGAAAAGTGTGCATGTTGGGCACAACTCTCAGGGTAAGAGTTGGTATTTTATTTGGTGGGTGCTTGTTATTCTCGATCTTGGGATCATGAAACTTCTCTTGACATAGATCACAAAGCTTGACAAAACTTAACACCAAGTAAGCAGCTATATGTAGAGTTCATATCTAGAAGCAACGAGTATGACCTTGAGGAGCATGCTATTGCATTTTTATTTTGTAAAACAAATCTCAAGTCTGTCACAAGAGAAGGCAAGTTTCATATCATCCTACCATATCACATCATACAATTACTTAGAGTAAAATGGGGTCCCTATTAACAAGTTGCTCACAAGTCATAGGAATGTTGGCGAGGAACAAAAAGTATGTAAGTTTTAAACAATTGGTAGAACAGGATTGGAGTGCCATATTTTTAGTTTTTATTTGAAATCTACTAGATAAATAAGGAGTGAGTAAAAGTGCACAAACCAAAGTTGATCGTGACGAACAATTGTGCACCTTTTCTGGAGGTGAGTGTGGTGTCTCCCCCACACTTGTCTTTTATCTGTTCTTTTTATTTTGTAGAAATAGAAAGACTACAAAAACAAGAGTAGATATTCTAATATGATATATTATTTTATTCAAGATGTGATGTAACTGTTTTGATTTAGGATACTTTTTAAAATCAATCAATTTTATTACATCTATATTTTCTTTAAAGTTGTATGAAGGCTCAAAGAAAACTTTTAAACATTGACTGTTTACCTTGAAAGTATTACCTTCGTCGTCTTGGATCCTGATGGTGCCAAGCGATGATGTGCTGACGATGGTGTATGGTCCTTTGCATTTGTTCCAAAGTTTTCCTTCACCGAAGAGTTTGCCTTTTGAGCTGAATAGAACTTTGTCTCCTTCCTTGAACTCTTTTTGCTTGATTCAGAGATCGTGCCATCTTTTGGTTCTTTCTTTGTAAAGCTTGGAACTATGATAAGCCTTCTCCCTCCATTCTTCTAGCTCAAAAATTTTCCTTTGTCGGTTTCTGCTAGCTAATGTTTCATCCATGTTCTAGCTCTTTATTACCCAATAAGCTCTATGTTCTAGTTCGACTGGAAAATAGCAACTCTTCCCATAGACGAGATGGTATGGTGATATGCCGATGGGGGTTTTGTAAGCTGTCTTGTATGCCCATAGTGCATCAGGCAGCTTGTCCTTCTAGCCCTTCCCCATCTCATTGATCATTTTCTATAGGATGTTCTTGATTTTTTATTTGAAGTTTTTGCCTAACCGCTTGTTTGAGGATGATAGGGTGTGGCTATGTTGTGCTTTGCTCCAAGCTCCTTCAAAAGTGGCAGAAGGTCTTATCAATGAAATGGGACCCTCTGTCACATATGATCATTTTAGGTGTTCCAAAGCGAGGGAAAATGACTTCATGAAACATCCTTTTGGCATGCTTGGCATGAGCAGCTCTACATGGTAATGCCTCCACCCATTTGGATATGTAGTCAATGGCCACCAGGATGTACTCGCTGTCATGGGACTTTGGGAATGGTCCCATGAAGTCAATGCCCCATACATCAAATATCTCAATTTGAAGGTTGTAGTGTAGGGGCATTGCATTACGAGTAGTGATGCTGCCTTGCAACTAACATTTGTGACACCTTTTGACGAACTCTTTGGTGTCTTCATACATCATCGGCTATAAGAACCCACACTGCTAGATTTTGGCTTGTGTTCCAAATACTCCATAGTGGCCTCTGTATGGTACTGCATGACATTTTTCTATGATTTGCATCCCTTCTATTGCTAGTACGGACCTCCTCAGCAGTCCATCAAAACACACCCTATACAGGTAAGGGTCATCCCAAAGGTGATGTCTACTCTCAACTTAGAGCTTCTTTCTATTTTCCCCTGGTGGTACATATCTTGCAACCATGAAATTCATGATGTTCGTGTACCACGGGTTGATATCTGTCACCTTCAGTAGCATCTCATCATGCAGGAAGTTGTTCTTTGGTAATTCCTGTAGGTTAGCGACTTGCATACATGACAAAGGATTTGAAACAATAGTTTCTATTTCCTTTCTATCATTTATTTTAAGGTCAAATTTGTCGGGTACCTAGACAAGGGGGTACCCAAAACCCATGAACAATAGAAATAATCCCCGATCAAAAAAACACAAACCTACGAGAAAACCCACCACGTACAAAACCCAACACCTATGCCAAAGTACAGGGCCAGCCCACGAATAGGACATACCAGGCCAAAATAGCCACCCACTCAATGGGGTCCCCGAATGATGGAAGTCCACCTGAGCGGACGACCCCCCGTCGACTGCCGCTACAGCCGACTCACCTACTCCCTATACGAGACCCAGGGCATTTAATGCTTCCACCCACTCACACCTAACTCCATGGCTACAACAGTGTTACAGTAACCCAATATAGGGGACAAATCCTCCTTTTATCACCCATCCCCGGAGAAACGATGACTCGTACTGCTACTATTGTGCCATGTTGAGCAATGTGCCCTGTCAGGCACCCCCTCAAGACATAGTTGTCTGCATCTGTACCATATTGCCTGGAGCTCGGTCTCGTTTGCAGGGCCTCGACCCCCCTTGTGATACCCCTCAACCCGGTCTCTAGTGCCTCCAGTCAACACTCCAACAACTCCCACACGTCTCTACAGGGATCAGCACGCCTGTCACAGGGACACGGGTCTTTCATCATCCATCGCTGACATCGCCATGACACAGCCAAAGGATGGAGGCCATGCCCGACGCATGCCTCTATAGTAACTACGACATGATCGGCATCATCGCTCGATGTCATCGCTTATGATAGCCCTACAAAGGATGACTCCCTTAGGGTCTTCTGTACACCTGAGCCTCCCCTTGTCCTATAAAAGGGGACACTAGGGGCTAGCTTCAGGCATCGCAACAACAATACACATTCAACACAACACCTTTTCTACGGTCAAGGCATAGGGCTAGCAACTCTAGACTTAGGCCTCACACCCCCATCTTACTCACCATCGCTTGTAATACCCCTTGTACAAGCACTTCGATGCAAGGAAATACAACACCTCTCTCCCCCGCTGGATGTAGGGTCTTCTCTTGCCCGAACCAGGATAAAAACCCTGTGTTCTTCTTGCACAACCATCTGGATTAGGGAGCATGTAGCATTATACTCATTGGGTTCCTATCCGTGAGACAGAACACCGATAGTTGGCGCACCAGGTAGTGGGGCGCTGCGTGTCATGATCGATTTCCTGTCACCCTCCAGATGGCAGACTCCATTCCACCACTTCTGTTTGCCTTGGTGATTTAGTTTGGGAGCCTAGAGTTCATGTCACTCAACTACGGCCTTGACATGATCTTACTCTCACCTAGAGACCTGAGCAACAATGACCATGAGGTCCCTCGATCAAGGGGGCTGCGTGTCGGTCTCGCTGTTCTCGTCGCGTGTCCGCGGTCAAGAGATGGCGTGATCAGCGCAAGCATCACCGCCTCCTTGTAGGTGGTGTGACGCCTAGGACGGCTACATCACTTTTGACTAGCGGTTTTGGACTCTTCTCTGAGGGCCTGTCTAAACTACGTTTGGATCCAGAGGGTGGGCTAGAAGGGCACCGCAATGACCCGTCGTTCAACTTGGTGATACGCCACCGGAGGGGCCTGGCGTGGCTCCCTCAGTAGGCATGACTCCGAAGCTTCCCAGATGTTCCCCTTCAGGCTGCATAACACCACCAAGATGTACTCCTCCTCGGTGAGCACCAACTTGAGTGTGTACGAGGACCTTCCAGGTCACCTCCTGCACACTTCCATGGACCTAGTGGTGACTCTACCAACATCAGAGTACCTGGAGTCTTCAAAAACCTCGGGTCCAAAGTCTTACAATCTTGGTATGATCTGACACTAGATGGAGGAGTGACGCGGCATGGGGTACTTCCCCAATAACTACTTTGGCTATCCAACTCTAACTCACCCGATGACAGCTACGACCCAACATGGGAGTGCTTTCATATCGATGGGGCCATTGTGTTGAGCGATGACACCAATGGTAGCCAACACCACGCCAGAATGAGAGGCACCTCCGGTGATGCCTAATGATGTGCAGCTACCCTAGGATGGCTAGGATGCTCAGCTCACATAAGTTCGAGAGATGCCGGCCAAGCTCGACGAAAATCAGGAACGCCTGTGTCAGCTCGAGCAGACCCTTGAGCGAGAGCACGGGCGTGCATGTGGCGGAGGAGCTCGAGCTAGGGCTTGAGACATCAACAGGCGGATCATTGAAGAAGGGGCAAATGAGTGCCCCTTCTACAATCGTGCCAGCCAGAACATCATTGCCACCACCATGCTCCTCCGCAATATGCCAGCTCCATCGAACCCTGAAGCCCGTCGAATCGAAGAAGAGATCTGAGGTCTCCTCAAGACCACAGCCGCATAATAGGCTAAGAGCTCAGCCTCGAGATGTTGAGGGGCAGCTTCGGAACTATCCGTCGAACCCTCCCGTCATGAGAGGGAGGGCTCGGTCCACTAGGAGCCTGCGCCTCAGGTGAAGAGGGCGGTCCTAGTCTGGGTCTGCATTGTAAACAACCGTGAGCCTCAAGATGCATGTCATGACATCAACAACAACCGTAGGTGCAAGTATGGTGACGGCAAGGCACGAGGCTATAGCGTGCACCAAGACGGGCACTACGACAGTGACGAGGACCGTGCATGGTCCCCAGAGCCCTCGGGCTCACGCATTTTTAGCCGTGAGATCCGCAAGTCTGAGCTGCCAAACTAATGTTGACCACCGATGACCCTCACTAAGTACAACAGGGAGATGAAGCTCGAGCTCTGGCTTGCCAACTTCAAACTGACATGCCAGGTTGGTGGAGCCTCCAACGACAAGGTCATTATCTACTAGCTCCCCATTTTCCTATCGACATTGCTCGGGGGTGGCTCGAGGACTTTCCTCCCAACCAAATCCATGACTAGAGCGACCTCGTGAGGGTGTTCGAGGGCAATTTTAAGGGCACCTACTTGTGCCTAGGTGACAAGTAGGATCTCGAAAACTGTAAGCAGAAGCCAAAGGAATCTCTCTGTGTTTTCGCTCGACACTTCTCCAAGCAACATAACGAACTCCCCCACATCTTCGATGGAGACACCATCTAGGTGTTCATTGCTGAGACTACATGCAGGGAGCTAATCCATGAGCTTGGGCATAATAACCCCAAGACCGCCAATGAGCTAACGGACATCATCGCCAGCCATGCCGTGGGCTAGGATTCCGTCGGCGCGTTCTTCGACGACGACCAGGGTAAGGGGAAGGCCAAGGAGGGCGATCCTAAGAGCTTGAACCAGGCCACCAAGAAGACAAACAAGAAGAAGAAGAAGAACCAGCGAGGCAAGCACGGGGCCATGGCCGACAACCTTCTTGCTGCTGTCGAGCGCAAGAAGCCTCGAGGTCCCCCCGAGAAGGGCCTCTTCAACGAGATGCTAAAAAAGCCATGCCCTTATCACAAGGGGCCCACCAACCACAACCTTGAAGACTACCAGATGCTCAAGAAGTACTTTGAGGGCTTAGGGCTTAAGAAGGATGATGACAAGGATGATGACAAGGACGAGGAGTTCCCCCACATCTAAGATTGCTTCATTATCTATGGGGACCCTCCAGTCATCTCATCCCTCGACAGTGCAAGTGCGAGCATCGTGAGGGCTTCACCGTGCAGCTTTTAACGCCCCGTTTCCTCGACTGGTCTGAGACGGCTATCACCTTCAACCATGGTGACCACCCAGAGCATGTCCTCAACCCAGGGGTGTACCCGCGTGTTGTCGACCCTATTATCGCCAACGTGCGCCTCACCAAGGTGCTCATGGATGGAGGAAGTAGTCTCAACATCATCTATACTGAGACCCTCGATCTCCTCGAGATCCGCTTCACCCAACTTCAACCCAGTGCGGGAGGTTTCCACGGAGTGGTGCCAGGACACCGCACAATGCCCATTGGCCACATCAACTTGCCCGTCTGCTTCGGCACCCCCACGAACTTCAAGAAGGAGACCCTCACCTTCGAGGTGGTCGGGTTTCATGGAACCTACCACGCCATCCTAGGGCACCCTTGCTACGCTAAGTTTATGGCGGTCCCGAACTACACCTACCTCAAGCTCAAGGTGCCGAGCTCGAAAGGCATCATCACCGTTGGGCCATCACACGAGCACGCCTACAAATACGATGTCGAGTGTGTCGAGAACGAGCAGGGCGTCTTGGAGTTGCTGACCCTCGCTTTAACCCTCGATGATTTCGCCGAGGAGATGCCTGACCCCGAGCGCCACGTCGGCAAGTTTGAGCCCCCGGAAGACACCAAGTCCGTGCTCCTCGACCCCAGCAGCTCCGACGTGAAGGTGGTGAAGATCAGCACCACCCTCAACCCTGTTTGGTTATTAGGGTGCTACGCTAGCCAAAAAACAAAACTTTTCTACCTTGTAAACTAAGATCTACTGCTAGATTATGACACCATGATTTTGAACCTGGAAAACATTAGATGAATTTGATTTATTTCAAATAGATATTCTACATTCATAGGCCAACTATAAAAGTTTTATGAAATAGTTTAAAACTTGTAGCACGTTAGAAACCATGCATTGTTGCATTCATGCTGCTGCATAAGTTTTGGTTGACTTGTTTGAGCCTGTTGTTTAATTCTTGCTTTGCTTTCTAGCTACTAACATGCTCTAACTTGTCCCCTCAAATTCCTAGACTAATCTAACCAAGACAACTAGCCTAGGCCAGTCCCTAGTCGACTCTGGCCCACCACAGCCCCTACTAGCCAACTATGGCCAGCTCTAGCCGGCCATGGCCACTCATGGCCAGCCATGGCCAAGACCGCAGTAGCCGTAGCCACCTGCAGTGGCCACCACTAGCCAACCATGGCCCAGGTAGTAGTAGCCTAGCCTAGCAACCTCAGACCAGCTCCTACTTAGTTTTGGCCACTCCTGGAATTACCTAGCCTTCACTGGCCACCTCTAGCCTCCAATGGCCAGTTATGGCCAGTTCCAGCCAGGCACGGCCAAACCTGGCTGCCACGGCCAGTGGCAGCCGGCCACCAGCGGCCACGGCCAGTGGCAGTCGGCCCCCATCAGCAACGGCCAGCAGCAGCTGGCCCCCAGCGGCCAAGGCCAGCCGGGCCGTTTTACCACCCGCCAGCCAGGCCGCGAGCCAGCAGGCCGCCTGCAGCAGCCCGGCCAGTGGCCCAGCGTCGCACGACGTAACGGGCCGAGCGGCCCAGTAGGCCGCCGCATCGCCCGCGCCGCCTACGCCAGTCGCGCGTCAGCGCCTCCGCCCTGCCACTGACCGGTGGGTCCCGCCAGTGGTGGGGCCCAGCTACAGTGTCATCTCCTCCAGAGGGACGGACACGAGCCGGACCCCGGCTCCGCCGCACCGCACCCGTGCATGTCACGCATGCGGGCTCGGACTCTGGTCCGCCGTGCCCTATAAAGGGCAAGCGCCGCCTCCCAAGCCACCCTCTGAAACCCTAGTCACCTCCTGATTCCATCGAGTCGCGTCGCCATCGCCACCGTTCTCCCGAGCTTGCGCCGCCGCCGTCGATCTCCGCCGTCGCTTCACCTTCGCCGACAACAGCTCCTCCACAGGCTCCACGGTGAGGTGAGCCGCCGTCCGTGCCCGTGGCATGCCTCTTCATGCCTCGCAGTGCCCTCCCACCGAAAACCCACCACCGGTCATGGCGCCGCCGGCACGGACCACCACCACCAGTCGTCTTCCGCCGTCATTAACCCGCGGTCGAATCCGCAATGACGCGCTCGTCACCCCGGTGCCCTTCGCGTAGGAACCCGAGCTCCGTAAAGCTATTCTGGTCAACATCGACGAGTCGCCACTGACGGCCGGTGCCACTCTGGCCACTCGACCTCACCGTTAAACCCTAACCATCAAATATGGATCTGACGATCCAGATCCACAGTGGACCAGGGGTCAACCTGGCCCTGTCGCCGGCTGACGCGGCAGCCACGCGGCTGCCACGTACGCACCACGTCAGCGACATGCCAGCACTAACCAGGTCAACCTGGTCAAGCTGTGGTCAGCCCTGCCAGTTTTGTAGAAAAACCCCTAGACTTTTCTTTATTTATGATTTATACCTTCACAGTTTAAAAGTATTTAAATTTTAGTCCTGTTTTCTATGGATTAGCCCCTAGTCTTGTTTTAGCCATAAATTTCACGTTTTAACTTTGATTTTAGCAAACTTATACTCTTTGGAATCGTCTCGACGAGTAGAATAGTTTTATGCTATTGTTTGCTACTGTCATGATGTTTTGGTGTAATGTTCTAATTAGAGTCCATTTTCTTGCATGTATTGTGCATGTGTGATGAATGTGGCGTATAGAGAACGAGACATGGGTGAACGAGGATCAGCAGGACCTGGAGGACTACGTGCAGCAGGAAATCAACCAAGGCAAGTGCAGACACCCTTGATCATATTGCGTCTATTCACTTTTAATTAATACATTGCATGTGATATAAATCAGCAAACCATAGGGATTACTAGCCACTCTATCCATACATCACCTATGGGGCTTTTTAGTTGATAGGTCATTAGGTTGCTAGTGCTCTACCTCACCTTTCACCTACCAAATGAAGATAAAACTTGCTTATTAAAAGATGTTGGAGCCATGGGCTCTTGGCTTTGGCCGTTGGAGAAGTTGATGCTGATCCGCATCGTTGGTTGGCGGTGAAAGACGGGGAAAACGGATGCTAGTGGGACTCATGTTGACGAGGGTATCCGTATCTCCTCCCCCTTGTGGACCTGTTTGTGGAGCGGCAACCTGGGACTTCCATACATCTCCAGGCTAATGGGCTCTGGCTTGGTCTATTAGTGGGACCATCATGGGCAGGGGTGTTTTCAAGTATATAGTATGGGAGGGGCTGTAGATCCAGGAAGGGGGTGACCTTATGGGGAAGTCTCCCATACGCTTGCACTCATTGCCATCGAGTTGTCACTGCCTATGACCCTATGAAGAACCTTGTTGTGACCTCTGCCAGCCTATCTCGCCAATGGGCTAAGAGGCTAATCACCTCGGGCACCAAGAGTAATCACAATTTGGAGTGAAAGTGTACACCTCTACGCAGAGTTAAAATTGATATATCGTATGTGCTCACGGTCATGAGCGGCCCAGATCCTCACATGACTTAGTGAAATGGTTTAAGCTATTAAATCATGGTGATGATGTTTGAGGTTGCTACCTCGGGTTTTATCAAGATGGCTATCCTGTGCTCCCTTCAAGATGGTTGTCTCATGTTTAACGATATATGCTTATATCTGTGATGATAAATGACACATTAAATGCTACTTGAACCTTAATTAAGGGTTGGGTGTTTCATCCAAGTGGATTTAAGGATAGGTTGTAATAAGTAAAATCTTAATTGTTACTTTAAAATGCTATCGCAGTCTACCTTTCAGCTGTACCTTGTTTTAGCCTTGCATGTCATTACTATTATGCCTATACTTGCTGAGTTTCAACATGGAACTCACTCTTGCTATTTCCCAACCAAAGGAGGCTCAAGTGATGACTCGGATGGTGACTTCCCCAAGAACTATCCGGGATGTTAGGCGTTGTGATACTACCGTCGACTTTCCTGTGGCGAGATGGAGTCGCTACATCTACGTCGTTTTAGTTGCCTTTCGCTTTGGACGACGTTATTTATATTCCACTTTATTCTAATAATAGTTATGTAATAATGGTACGATGTAAATGTTATACTATTGTTTTATTCAAACACTGTGCCTATTAGACCATGTAATTTGTCGTTCATGTGTGTAATTTGATCCTAGGACACATGAGCTTTTGCCTCAGTTTTAGTCCCTCAAAACCAGGGTGTGACATAGGTATAGGTCACAGGATTACCACTAGACACGCAGGTGCAGCAAAAGACTTGATGTAGTTGAACGCATCGCTGCAGTGCCGTGCAGTTGTGTGGTCGTCCGTCAAGTACACCCTTCACTTGCGGATCTCCCGAGCATGTTCTCGACCATGTTCAGCTAGTCGCCGACTAGTCCAACTGGACACCGACCAGTTGCTGACCACCGTGACCGATCACTCGACCACGGTAACCGACTAGATCCGTCCTAGTGCCTTAGATGCAGCACCTCTGAGGCATCACACACATGCGGGAGGAACCAATGCGCAACCAGACTTCTAGGTCCGTGAGGAGCAAAGGCGTGAGCGTGGGGTGGGCGACGGTGGCTGAATCGATTAGATCGGATCAGATCTATTTGCCTCGCCCCTACCACCTTGCTTATATAGGCGTCCCTCTGCAACCCTGACTTAGAGGCCCATCAGGAAACCTAAGCCTTGTCTAATCCAGGTCCAACCCAAACTAGGCTTCCAACCCTTAAGTGTGTGACCCTATGGGTTCGCATAAACATAGACATGGACCGAGTACTCTACTTGCCCAATAGTTGACAGTGGCCTCTAGCAAGACATGACAACTCCTATGCATACACAAAGATCATATCAGACGAACCACTACGATCACGTACTAGTTATTCCCTTTGCCACTGATATATGGCTCAACTCGTGGGTTAACCCTTAACCCAAGCACAGCCATGCATTTGTTGATCAAATCACTTGAGTGATCCAGTGATATCTCTCTTTTGCAAAGAGGGGGCAATTCCGTCCTGACTGTCTATGTCTCATAGCACGCTTCCCGACCACCCGAAGACCACCTTTATAACTACCTAGTTACGGAGTAGCGTTTGGTAATCCCTAAGCATTCGTTTCACATCTTGAGTACATACCACAATCTCAGGTCTAAGGACATAACGTACATGATGTGAATAGAGACAATCTCTTGTCAGGTTAGTCCAGCCTACATGTCTCACATGTGCCACATCATTAGTTTGACATCTCCATGTCCATCAACTAATACATGTGCTCTCACAAGAATGCCAACTAGGGACAACTTTAGAATAACCATACAATTACTGAGTTCCACAAATAATTCACGTAATTGCCAATCAACACAAGATGTCTATAATGGATATTCATTGAACACTTAATGCATGTCATAGATACAACCGAAATATCATCATCTGTATGATTACCACTAGGGCATATTCCCAATAGTCTCCCACTTGCACTAGAGTTAATCTTTAAGATGTCTAATCCCCATAGACCTCATGTGCGCCTCATGCTTAGGCTATGGAAGAGCCTTTGTCAAAGGATCTGCTATATTCGAATCCGTATGTATTTTGCATAGTTCGATCTCTTCTTGTTTCACAAACTGTCGAATGAGATGAAACTTCTAGAGTACATGTTTGTTCTTCTGGTGATCCCTAGGCTACTTAGCCTGTGTAATCACCCCATTGTTATCACAATGTAACTTCAATGGGCCCGATGCATTAGGAAACACACCAAGTTCAATGAGAAACCTCCTCAACCAAACACCTTCTTTTGCAGCTCCACTAGCTGCAATGTACTCAGCTTTTGTTGTAGAATTGCTGACCGCTTTTTGCTTGGAACTCTTCCAGCTACTGCACCACCATTTATTGTGAACACAAAACCAGATTGAGATAGTGAA
Source organism: Bothriochloa decipiens (assembly GCA_023333625.1). NCBI lineage: Eukaryota > Viridiplantae > Streptophyta > Magnoliopsida > Poales > Poaceae > Bothriochloa > Bothriochloa decipiens. The sequence continues at coordinate 51,616,798 of CM041628.1, forward strand.
TCATCCTGGTCGGTTTGGAAGTTAGCATCGATATAACCATTTACAATGAGCTCCTTGTAACGACCTTGATTTCCACGAAGGGAAATCCACAGTGTCGGAGTGTAA
>CM041628.1:51626902-51682916 GCA_023333625.1 Bothriochloa decipiens
GAGGTTTTGTCGAAAAATTTTGTAGTTCGAATTTTTGGGTTGTTACACTCCTCCTCACCACCATAGATAAGGAACACATCCTTAGTCCTTCTCAAGTACTTAAGAATGTTTTTAACCAATGTCCAGTGACTCTCACCAGGATTGGCTTGGTACCTGCTCACAACACTTAGAGCATAGGCTACATCTGGGTGAGTACATATCATGGCATACATGATGGAGCCAACTGCCGAGGTATATGGAACCTTAGTCATGTGCTTGCGCTCAGCATTAGTGGGAGGGCACTGCTTATCACTGAAGCACACACCATGTGACACAGGCAGGAACCCTTTCTTGAACCATTCCATGTTGAACCGTTTTAACATCTTGTCAGTGTACGTATCTTGGCTTAATCCTATTAGCCTTCTCGACCTATCTCTATAGATCTTAATGCCCAAGATGTATGTTGCTTCTCCTAAATCCTTCATAGAAAAACTATTATTCAGTGAAGTCTTTACGGATTGCAACATAGGAATGTCGTTCCCGATCAGTAATATGTCATCCACATACAAGATCAGAAACACAACAGCGCTCCCACTTTCCTTCTTGTAAACACAAGGTTCTTCTTCATTCTAACAGAAGCCAAACCCTTTGACGACCTCATCAAAAAAAGATTCCAACTCCGAGATGCTTGCTTTAACCCATAAATGGATTTCTTAAGCTTGCATATCTTTCCAGCAATTTTAGGATCAACAAAACCTTCAGGCTGTATCATATACACGTCCTCTTCTAAATACCCATTTAGAAAGGCTGTTTTAACATCCATCTGCCATATCTCATAATCGAAATACGCAACAATTGCTAGAATGATCCAAATAGATTTAAGCATCGCTACCGGCGAGAATGTCTCATTGTAGTCAACTCCTTGAACTTGCCAAAAAACCTTTGTGACAAGCCGAGCTTTATAGACGTGAACATTTCTATCCATATCCTTCTTCTTCTTGAAGATCCATTTGCACTCAATGGGTCTAACCCCTTGAGGCGGGTCAACCAAGTCCCAAACCTGATTGTCTCCCATGGAATCTATCTTGGATCTCATGGCACTCTGCCATTTCTTGGAATCTAGGCCCATCATTGCTTCCGCATAACTTACAGGTTCATCATCATCTAATAACAATAGATCACCACATAATTCGCAGTCTTGCTAATCTTCGTGGTTGGGGCAGATTACTGACCACAGGTGGTTGGGATGAACCGACCATAGGTGGTTGGGGTGGTGTACCGACCACGAGTGGTTGGGATGTACCGACCATAGGTGCTATACCGACCACGAGTATATCAACTTGTTCTGCTACATTTGCATCACTCATCGGGTCATTCACTATTGACTCATCTTGAACTTCTTCAAGATATACCTTCTGACCACTCCTATCTCCTTTGAGAAATGCTTTCTCTAGGAATACACCGTTCTGAGCAACAAACACTTTGCCCTCTAATCGGTTATAGAAGTAATACCCTAAAGTTTCCTTTGGATATCCCACGAAGAAACACTTGTCCAATTTGGGTGCTAGCTTATGAGATTTCAATCGTTTGACATAAGCTTCGCAACCCCAAACTTTTAGAAAAGACAAACTGGGATGCTGACCAGTCCACATCTCATATGGTGTCCTCTCTATGGACTTAGATGGCACCCTATTTAATGTGAAAGCAGCTGTATCTAGAGTGTATCCCCAAAATGATAAAGGTAGGTCCAACCAGCTCATCATAGACCGAACCATGTCCAACAAAGTCCGATTACGATGCTCGGACACACTGTTTCTCTGCGGTGCTCCGGGCAGCGTAAGTTGTGGAACAATTCCGCAACTCTTAAGATGATTGCTAAACTCGTGACTCAAATACTCGCCTCCATGATCAGATCGCAAGGCTTTAATTTTCTTGCCACGTTGATTCTCTACTTCATTCTAAAATTCTTTGAACTTTTCAAATGTTTCAGACTTATACTTCATTAGGTAGACATATCCATATCTGCTAAAGTCATCAGTAAAAGTAATGAAGTATTGAAATCCACCTCTCGCTGTCGTGCTTAGTGGTCCACACACCTCAGTATGTATGAGTTCCAACAAGCTAGACACTCTCTTAGGAAGACCTGTGAAAGGCGCCTTGGTCATCTTGCTGAGCAGACAAGCTTCACATGTCTCGTAAGATTCAAAATCAAATGAAGTTAGAAGCCCATCATCATGGATCCTCTTCATGCGATTTTCACTTATATGACCCAAATGACAGTGCCACATGTATGTATGACTTAACTCATTAAGCTGAGGCCTTTTAGCAGTAACATTACAGATAGGAGTATCACCAAGATTTAAAATAAATAATCCAGTCACAATGGATGCAAAAGCCACAAACATGTCATTCTTGGAGATCAAACAACCATTGTCTTTACTCGCAAAATAATAACCATCCTTCATCAAGCATGAAGGTGATATAATGTTTTGACATAAGCTAGGAACAAAATAACAATTATTCAATTCCATAATAAATCCTGATGGTAGGTGAACTTGCATCGTCTCGATGTTCAACACAGAAACTCTTGCATTGTTGCCCACGCGGAAGTCAACCTCTCCCTTTTCCATGCTTCTACTTATTATCATTCCCTACATCGTATTGCAAATATGAGCAACCGATCTAGTATCGAATACCTAGGAATTGACATAGGAGTTAGCGAGAAAAATGTCTGTAACATGAATGACAAGGGTACAAGTAGCAGTAATACCTCTACCGCCACCGTCCTTCTCTAAGGATGCCAAGTACTCCTTGCAGTTCCTTTTCCAGTGACCTTTACCCTTATAGTAAAAGCAATCTGAATTTGCAGATGGTCCAGCCTGGGCAACAGATGGGTTTGGCTTAGAGATCTCATCTTTAGCCTTGCCCTTCTTCTTCTTCCAAGAATTGCCCTTCCTCTTGAACTGAGGTCTATTCTAGACCGCCAACACTTGGCTACTACTGACACCTTTCTTGACATCGGCTTCTGCTATTTTCAGCATGCCACACAATTCACTCAAGCCTCTCTTCGCCCCATGCATATGGTAGTTCGATATGAAGTTTCCATAACTGGGTGGAAGAGATGAGAGGATAAAATCAATAGCCAACTCTTGGCCAATTGGGAAGCCTAGCTTCTTCAACCTCTGAGTATAACCAACCATATTGATTATGTGTGGTCCTACTACTGCGCCTTCTGCAAGCTTGGTTTCCGCAAGTGCCTTAGAGACATTGAACCTTTCAGTCCTGGCTTGCGTGTGAAACATCTCTTCAAGCGCTACGATCATATCATATTGTTCGCTGAGTGATTGTTATCGAACTACATCTGCAGATCAGATTCCATGCAAGCAAGCATAAGGAAACTCACTTCAAGATTAGCATCACATGCTCTCCTGTAAGCGGTTCTTTCAGCAGCAGGTGCATTTTCATCAGGCTCATCTAGTAATGGGGTGTCTAGAATTTCTTCCTTTTTCTTAGTCCTAAGAACAATTCTCAGGTTGCGGATCCAATCCGCGTAATTTGTTCCATTCAACTTATCTTTCTCAAGAATTGAATGCAAAGTAAATGGTTGATTGCGGGTAGGCTACAACAAAAGTAATGCAAAATACTAAGACATACGTATCTATGAAGAGTAAATTATATCATATATACTTTACTCCCACTAAAATCAATATCCCTCAATTGATACTTAGTGATTCAAGACCCAAAACTAACATGCCGACTAGTGAGCTTTAGCATCACCGCTGGTCAGTATGGTAGTTTGGTAAGCAACACCTTGCTAATCATATCTCATATGACTCTTGTTGTTGGGCCAGCTTCTCTATGTAGAAGCTGGACGCTACGTGGTCACGACTGCACTTGCCGTGGTCCGCTCCAGGTATCCGGAGGTGGAGCCGGCAGAGGTCACACTTGGGATTGCGTCGGAGTTATCGAAAGCCACCGCCGAGGACCTTAGAGCCACGTCGACGCCTGGTTCTACCGCCCTTGTTGATGACATGATTTTAATTAAAGATCCTACACAGGATGATGGAGGTCAATAGGTTATAAACAATGTTTTGATATGAAAGACACTATTTGTAAGTTGTGTTGAGCAGGTGGCACTCATAAACTTTTAGCCTTTTAATGCAAACAAGTTAGACATGTTTAAGAGGGTAATAAACATTTTGCCATTTTTTCTTTTTTAGATGCATATTTATGCATAGTTCATTTTTTAAAAAATGTCAACAATTAAGTGTTGCTTCCACCCTCAAAGCAAGCTAACTCTGTCAGGTAACTAGGGATGCACTAGTGAACAAAGTAGGACCACCAGGATCACTAGGTACCTAGCACCGTTAGAGAGCAACTGCTGGAATCCCCTAGTGCCATGTAGCTTGGAGCTGTAACACATTGTAATAGTTCTCGAGACAGTGCCTTGTCAAGCTATTCTAATTGAAACTTGTGCAGGGCACATGTGTGACAGATGTGTGCAAAAATGTAGAATTGTGATGGGAAAAGAGAACAATAAAGGAAACTGTATTAAATATCTGAATAACAAATATCTAGGTACATATCTTCTTCTATGGATAGAAGCTTATGAGGTGATTGATGTGCCATGAGTTGGACTCCTCGACACCCTCCATCGTCTCCAACCGATAGGACATCGGGCGTGTGACAGCCTTGATCCTAAATGGCTCTTTCCATCTAGATGACAACTTGTGCAGACCATCTGTGTTCTAGATTCTTCATAACACCATGTCGCCGACCATGAACAGCCTGCCTTTGACATTGCGATTATAGTAACGATGCACTAAAGCTAGCTGTCCAAGCACAGGACTCGAGTGTTACCTCCTCTTTGGCGATGATGTCGACTTCCCTAGCTTCGTTGGAGGCTTCTTCATTGTAATGCTGGACATGTGGTGAAAAGAGTGCGAACTCAGCTGGTAGGACAGCCTTGGATCCAAACACCATGAAGTACGGGGAAACTCCAGTGTTGTGACTGGGCTAGGTACGCAGTCCCCGGACCTTGGTAGGTAATTCCTTGAGCCACCGACTAGGTTTAAGGTCCTTGTCATCCCGGTATACCATTTTGCGCAGGGCGTCGAGGATCATACTGTTAGCTCACTCCACCTATCCATTTGCTCGAGGATGAGCAATGGACACATATTTGACTTTGATGCCATTATCATCACAAAAGTCAAAAAAATCATCGCTGGTAAACTAAGAGCCTAAATCGGTGATGATGGTATTGGGTATGCCAAACCGGTGGATAACATCATCAAAGAACTGTACCACTTTCTCAGACGAGGCTTTCTTTATGGCTTTGTACTCGATCCATTTGAAAAAATTTGTCAATGAGTACGAAGACACACGTGCGTCCGCCAGGAGCCTTCTTGAAGGGACCGATCATGTCAAGTCCCCAACATGAAAATGGCCAAGCTATAGGGATGGTATGAAGTTCATGCATGGGGATATGAATCTACTTAGCAAACATTTGGCATTTTTGCACCATCGTACATAATCTTCTGCATCAGAGACGGCTGTCGGCTAGTAGAACCCTGCTCGGTAGGCTTTGCCAACCAGCGTCTGGGATGCCGCATGGTAAGCACAAGTGCTCGTGTGAATATCCTCCAGAAGTTTCAAACCCTCTGCTTGGGTGACACATTTTTGGTAAATCACGGACCTTGGGGCCTTGCGCATTAGCTCGCCATTAACCATGAGGTAGGCACGGGCTCTGCGGACCAGCTGTTGAGCTTCGATCTTATCCTCTGGAACAAGGTGGTCATTTAGGTATCTGACTATGGGCTCTCTCTAGTCAAGCTGGGGAGGCGCTGCCTGCTCGGTTGACTCATTAACCAGCGACTACTCACTACCATCGTCAGATCCTTGCTGGCCAGGTAGCTACCTTCTACCTCTTTTGCCTTGTCACTGAGCATCGCTATGAGCTAGTCGCAGGTAGGCGCAGGTGCTTCATAGGCCTGAATTGGGATCAAAGGCTTAATCAAATCTACCTTGGGTCAGGACGATCCGAGTTTAGACAGTTCATCAGCACCTATGTTCTCGGCATGTGGTACGTGGGTGAACTCCAGTCCATAGAACTTATTCTCCACCTTACGAATCTCGGCAACATATGCATCCATCTTTTCATTGACCACATCCCAGTCTTTGTTGACCTGGCGGATGACCAAAGCAGAATCTCCATACACAGGAGCCGTTTAATGCCCAGCTCGACTGCGATGCAGAGGCCATGTAGGGCCGCTTCATACTCGGTCACGTTATTGGACGCCTTGAAATGTATGCGCAAGACGTAGCGGAGTGTGTCCTTGGAAGGGGAGATGAAATATACTCCTGCCCCGATGCCTTTGACGTTGTGTTACATCTTCTAGTGGTCGGTAGATATGTCAGCCAGGGGCAAGCTGAGGTTCAACCACTCCACACTGAAATCGACTAGGGCCTGAGACTTCATAGTATTGCAACTACGGAAGTTCAGCATGAACTCAGAGAGTTCTAATGCGTATTTTACAATGCGGCTACTAGCGTCTCAGTTGTGGAGAATGTCGCCAAGTGCAATGCATCTTCTGCTTGATAGGTTTGGCGGTCTTCGAGATGTCAAGGTAGTCCTTGGCCTTTTTCCTCGGGACACCTGGCATGTCGGCGGGTTTCCACATGAACACGCTGATGTGCTCTTGAAGGAATTGGATGAACACATCTTCCTATTTGGGGGGAAGGGTAGCCCCGATCTTGGTGGTCTTTGAGGGGTCGTTTGGGTCAAGCTGGATCAGCTTGTGCTGCTTAGCCTTATTGGAAGGTCGCCATGCAGACCCGATTAAAACCTCAAGCTCCGTAGGGGGCGCTCCTTGACAGCCAGGCTGGTGTGATCCATGGCATGCTTTGAAGGACCAAAAATAGCGGGGGTGCATGGGAGCCAAAAATTTTCTTCAATAACCCAACCAGGTAGACGTTCCCTAGAAACACAACTGAGCACCACAAAACTAATGCAAGAAAAGAGGATAGAAATGAAGAACAAAATGCAACTGGTCGAAAGCTGGTCGAGAACTAAAAGGAACCTGGTCGGCAACTGGTTAAGACCACGTCGACCACGATGGTAGGCAACAGAATAAAAACTGGTCGGGAACTGGTCGGGACTACGCCAATCACAGTGGTCGATAAGTAGTCAGAAACTAGTTGGGAACTGGTGGTCAGTAAGTGGTTAGAAAGTAGTCGAGAACTGGCCGGGAGCACCTAGCTTGAATTGGGAGGCGCTTCAGCGCTGTAGTGCTACTGCTTGTTCTCCCATACCTGCTGACTAGCTTCACTAGAGCAGCAATCAGACCACCGATGAAAGAATCAGAGAACAGGGGTCAAGAGCAAGTGCTGCTCAAAAAAGCTCACTCGACACCTGAGTGCATGATGCTGGTAGCACTGCTGTTAAATCCCACACAAGAATCCCTCACGCAGTCAAAAAGAGAAGAGTCAAAGGAAACTTAGGAAAGAACATCTGCTCGGGACAGTAGCGACGTGAGAGAAATTCAACAAAAACTAGATCTGATCAATATAGATCAACACCAGATCTTGCACAGGCTATCACAAAGGAGATTGAAGACTATCCCCAAGAAATCAAAGCCCAATTTGAACAATAACTCCTGGAATCACAAATCTGACTCAGGAACACATTTTTCCTAAAAACACAATCTGCTTGATTTCTCGATGCACGAGTGGAATTGGATTGAATCACTTGGTGATCTGGTTCATCACTCGACAAGGTATCAATCAGCGTAAAAAGATCAAGCCAAATCGCTCCAAATCTGACGAACAAAATTTGTCCAAAAATACCTCCAAAAATCAACACAACATAGAAAACAGACCAAGTTCACAGATCGGTTAGAAAAAACCCAGAGGGCACGAGGAGGATTCGGGCCTCCATTCCCACACAAAATATCTCACAAATACATGGGTAAAATTCTTGTTCTTGGACCTCTAGCAAGAACGTGAACAGAAGGGGAAACAGGGTACGGAAAGGAAAAACTAAAAGTGATGGGGGTAACAGAGGTAAGTCTGACTGGGGCGGCGTCCACTCCTATTTATATGCCTATTACACAATTCCACTTCTGCCTCTAGATATTTTTAGAGTGAACCACCTAGACAAGGGCAGTATTGTCCAACTTGAGATTTCCTGATCCGATGGCCACCGTGCCTTCTCACCGGTTGCCTTGCCTTGACGCAATCGCCCCGATGCCGCCATGTGTCGTCCGTCCACATCGGGACCTCTGCCTGGGTTTTGAGGCCCAAATCCATGAAACCCATCGGCGATGGTTTTGAGGACAAACCACCAAACCGTCCTCATGAGTAGCGTAGCCCCTACGCGTCCCCCGCCATGTACACTTGCACTTGTCGATGTCCCAAGTGTCAGCCACCGCAGCTGGCCACCCGACCGTCTGGTCTGTTAGTCCAAGCCTAGCATCCGCCCTTCATGGCACCTAGTCTGTCAACATAGCACGCCATACTTGACCTTCTCCTAACCATTTCCACTGCATCCGGACTCCACACCTAAACATCACAAGCCAAGAGACATGTTTCGACACATAACCTTATGCTAGGGGATCAATAGAACCACCGAACCAACCACCAACCATAAGTGTTGGACATGTTGACAATCGCTCATCACATCAACAAAGATGCTACACCATGATATGGAAAATCATGTGTCCGCAATCTCCCCCTTGATGAGTGCATTGTCAACACCAACACAAAGTGAGAGAAAGCCCACTCAAATGACCAAAAGCCAAAGAAAAGCTCAAAACGGTCACTTCCCATGAGCAAAGCAAAGAGCAACAACTTGGTCCCCAAAGACATGGGCAGTGGCTTGACGCAACCAAGCAAAACAGGCTCAAAACACCTGAAAGTATAACACCCTGATTTTTGAACTTTAAATCTTAAATGAATTTGATTTTATTTCTGCATAGATGCTTTACATTCATAGGACAATTATAAATGTTTTATGAATAACTTTTAAAATATGTAGCACATTAGAAACCCTGCATTGTTGCATCTAACTAGCCTAGGTCAGTCCCTAGTGGGCCCTAGCCAACACCAGCCTCTCCTGGCCAAGTGTGGCCAGCCACAGCCGACCATGGCCAACCTAGGCCAGCCATGGCTGAGACCAGCAGCAGCAGCCACAGGCCAGCAGCAGCCACGGCCGGCCACGGCATGCTAGGCCGGCCAGCAGGCACCACGCACCGTGCGGTCGCCCAGCTAGCAGCCTAGTGCTGCGTCGCGTAACAGGCCGAGTGGCCCAGCAGGCCGCCGTACCGTCCGCGCCTGCACGACGCCGTGCGCCGCGTGCGTCAGCTCTGCGCCAGCCGCTGGCGTCAGCGCCCGCGTCGTCACCCACTGCCACTGATGGGTGGGGCCTACCCGAGTGGGGCCTATCGCTACAGTGTTGTCTCCCTCACAAAGATGACACCGAGCTGGTGTCCGCGCGCTGCCCGAGTCACCCGCCCGCGCGTGTGACCCGAGGATTCCCGCTGCTATAAAGGGCGTTCGCCGTCTCCCTGCGTCGCTTCTCCAAAGCCCTAGCTGCCACCCTCACCCTCGCCCTTGCCCTCATGAAACCCTTGCCACCGCTGTCCTCCCGAGCTCACGCCGCCACCGTCGATCTCCGTCGTCGCTACGCCTCCACCGACAAGGACTCCCCAACAAGCTTCGCGGTGAAGTGAGCCACCGTTGGAGCCCTTCGGCATGCCTCCCCATGCCCTACAGCGTCTCCCCGCTGAGACCCCCGTCGCCAGCCATGGCGCCACTCTCACTGGCCACCGCCTCCGGCCGCCGGCCGCCGTCACGGACCCAACATTCGAGCCCACGAGGTCGCGCCGTGCCTCCCCGACTAATCCGTGCAGCCCCCGAGCATCGCAAGCGCCGCGCCGCGAGCCGCCACCATCGCCGGCACCATTCTGACCGGTCAAACCCGCCAGCCCAATCTTGTCCATTGGATCGGGATCTAACGTCTCGGATCCAGAGATGACCCTCGGTCAACCGAGGGTCAACCTGGCCTCCCGGTTCGCTGAAGTGGCAGCCACGTGGGTGACATGTAGGCGCCATGTAAGCACCACGTGTGTGCTGACCATGTCAGCACGGTCAGACCACTGTCAGCCTTGGCACTTTTGCAAAAAGGCCCCTGCTATTTTGCATATTTATGATCTAGTCCTTTCTAGTTCAAAAGTATTTAGATTATAGTCCTGTTTTCTATAGACTAGCCCCTAGTCTTGTATAGACCATAACTTTCACGTTTTAACTCTGATTTTAGCAAACTTATACTTTTTCGAATCGTCTCAACGAGTAGAACAGTTCTATGCTATTGTTTGTTACTGTTGAGATGGTTTGGTGTACAGCTCCAATTAAAGTATGTTTGCTTGCATGTATTGCTCGTGTGTGATGATTGTGGCATATAGAGAATGTGACGTGGGTGAATGAGGATCAGCAGGACCCGAAGGACTACGTGTAGTAGGACATCAACCAAGGCAAGTGCAAGCACCTTTGACCATATTGCGCCTATTTACTTTTAATTAAATACACTGCATGTGTCTTAAATTAGCAAACCATAAGAATGACTAGCTACTGTATCCATATATCACCTATGGGGGTTTTAGTTGATAGGTTATTAGGTTGCTAGTGCTCTATCTCACCTTTCACCTTTTAATGAAGATAAAACTTGCTTCTTAACTTGTTGAGCCTTGGGCTCTTGGCTTTGGCCGTTGGAGAAGTTGTTGCATGTCCGCATCGTTGGTTCGTGGTGAAAGAAGGAGGAACGAATGTCAGTGGGCTCGTAGCGATGGGAGCATCTGTATCTCCTCCCCCTTGAGGTCCTTTCATGGAGCAGCAACCTGAGACTTTCGTACATCTCCAGGCTAATAGGCACTAGCTTGGTCGATTAGCAGGACCATCATGGGCAGGTTGGACAGCTTACCGACGGGTGGCTATAGCTATGGTCGCTGGGGTTTATTTATAGGTTGTAGTATGGGAGAGGCTAGGGATCCATGATGGGGGCTGCCTCATGAGGAAGTCGCCCATACGCTTGGACTCAAGGCTAGCGACTGGTCACTGCCTATGACCCTGTGAAAAGCCTCGTTGTGACCTCTACCGGCTTATCTTGGTAATGGGCTAAGAGGTTGGCCGCCTCGGCCAAAAGGAGTAATCACAACCTGGAGTGAAAGTGTACACCTCTACACAGAGCTAAAATGGGTATATCGTCTATGCTCATGGTCATGAGTGAACCAGATCCTCGCATGATTAGCCAGATGGTTTAAGCTGTGAAGTTGTGGTGATGTTGTGAGGTTACTACCTTGGGTTTAATCGGGATGGCTATCCTGTGTTTCCTTGAGATGGCTATCTCATGTTCAATGTTGTTAATGATATATGTTTATATCTATGATGCTAAATGACACATTAATGCTACTTGAACCTTAATACAGGGTTGGGTGGTTCAACCAAGTTGATTAGAGAATAGGTTGCAATAAGTTCAAGCTTAATTGTTACATTAAAATGCTACCGCAGTCTACCTTTTAGCTGTACCTTGTACTAGCCTTGCATGTCATTATTTCCTGTCTGTACTTGCTGAGTTTTGACATGGAACTCACTCTTGCTATTTCCCAACCAAAAGATGCTCAAGTGATGACTTGGATGGTGACTTTCCTGAGAACTATCCGGGATACTAGGCATCGTGATGTTGCCGTCGACCTTCCTATGGTGAGATGGAGTCGATACGTCTACGTCGTCTTAGTTGCTTTTTGTTTTGGATGATGTTATTTATATTCCGCTTTACTCTAATGACAGTTATGTAATAATGGTACAATGTAATCATTACACTATGTTTTATTTGAACACTGTGCTTTTGAACCATGTAATTTGTTGTTCATGTGTGTAATTGTTCTGGGCGCACATGAGCTTTTGCCTTGGTTTTATTCCTTCTAAACCAAGGTGTGACAAAGTGGTATCAGAGCCGTGTTGACTGTAGGATCATAAAGCCTTAGCTTAAAACGGTAATTTTCTAACCGTCTTATGTTGACCTTTATAAGTTATTGCATATTCCATCATTTATTAGCATGTTTCATTATTATCTTGATATGCATTTACTTCAGCTATTGCTACTATCATTTATTGATCATTTATTACCTTATCTTATAGTTACTACCATGCTTTTGTCATTATGATCATGTCATTATGCTATTTTGTTTTACTACAAATACCACAGAATGCATGCTACTCCTGCTTCAATTTATTTATAGCTTTCATATCACTATCTCTAGATATTTATGCATGCACTCTTTATATATATTGTCCTTTGATCATAGACATGTTTATTTCTTCTATCATGATCTATTAATTGCTTGTTGCATGTCTTTGATCTTTGCATACTCTTAGATGGTGCATCAGCTTCTCACCTGCCGCAAAAGCTCCACTGGCTACCATTGTTTGTGGCGTCCCATTGAGTATCTGATGATCGGACACGTGCACCACTATGAGTTTTTCCCTAGCCAGCACCCTGACGATGGTGCGATCCTCGAACTTGGGGGTCAGTACGTTCAGTGCCCAGCACTCATTCCACAGCAGCAGCAGGCTGGAGGACGTACTAGGATTGACTAGGATGTCCCTTTCATGAAACAAATAATGCTACATTAGCACGTTTGAACGTTTAGTTTATCGAGTCTAGTGCGAGTGTGTTTAGAGTGTGTCTTTCTTTATTGGTGTGAGAACTTGTTTATCATGATGAACTATGTTTGATTCGCATTTTTGTAATGATTGAGATAAGTTGTGGGGTGATGTCCATACTTATCATATTTATATAAGTTTAAGACTCTGTTTAGTAATTCAGGGTTTTGGGTCTCTATATATTGTGCTCTATCTCTCTTTCTGCTTCATCATATCAGTTATTCTTTCATAGCCTATTTTCATTTGTTCATATCAGCTATCAGTTTGGAGATTATATATTTGCTATCCTATCAGTGATCATATTGTTGGAGGTTATGTCAGATGGTTTATTGATATAAAAGATAGTATATATGTTGTAGTTACATTCATAGTTTATATTCAGCACAGATATATATGTTGAGACTACATATCCTTATACCCTGCTATTCATTTGCATCAGATGGTGAACACCAGGAGGAATAACAACACTGGTGGAGCCAGTGGTGCTGGTGGGAGTAACCAGAACCCTCCACCACCACCTCCTCCTCCTACTATGGAGCAGATGATGGCCATGCAGACTCAGTTCATGTAGGGCATGAATGCCATGATGACCATGCTGCAGTAGAACATGGCAATGAACCATGTCCAAAATCAGCACCACAATCAGAACCCTCCACAACCACCACCCATGGACAGGCGCAGTGAGTTTTTGAAGGGGCGTCCACCTTTCTTCTCTCATTCCCCTGACCCTCTTGTTGCTATGGATTGGGTGAAGGATGTGGAGAAACAATTGGAGATCTCTCAGTGCAATGATAGGGAGAAAGTTTATGGATTTGGTCAGCTATAAGGAGCAGCCGCTTCTTCGTGGGATTCATACCGTTTTGGTCATGCAGCTCCTGACACCATCACTTGGGCAGAGTTCACTGAGGCATTCAAGGAGTTCCATGTTCCCGCAGAATTGGTGAAGCTGAAGAAAAGGAGTTTGCTGATCTGAAGCAAGACTCCATGTCTGTTTGTGAGTACCGTGACAAGTTCATTGCTTTATCTCGCTATTCACCTAGGGATGTCGAGCAAGACCAGGATAAGCAAGATCATTTCCTAGGAGGGTTGAATGATGGACTCGCTTACATGATGGCAAACATCAAGTATGCCAATTTCCAGGAAATGGTTGATAGGGCCATTGTGCTTGAGAGCATGCGCAACAAGATGGAGGACAAGAAGAAGAAGACGAAGGCCAGCAAGTACCAGGATCAGGGAACCAGTAGCCGTCCTCGCTTCAACAACTTTTTGAACTACCAGTAGCGTTCTTCTTTTCAGTATGGGAAGAATTAGGCATAGCAGGGAGGTTAGTGCAACAAAAACTCCAGCAATGGCAGTAATCAAGTGCAGCGCCAGAATGGTCAAGCCCCTCATCAGAACAATTAGGCACCTTGCCACAATGCTCGCCATAGTGCTCCTGTGGAGACCAACAACACCCCCAGCAATGCTTGCTTCAAGTGTGGTAAGGTGGGACACTATGCTAATGCTTGCCCTCAGAATCAGAAGCCACAGAACTTTGCGAAGGTGAACCACGTCAAGGTGGAGACTGCAGAGGAAGATACAGATGTGGTGCTCAGTACGTTCCTTGTTGATTCCCATCTAGCATCAGTTCTATTCGATACTGGTGCATCACATTCATTTATTGGTAGTCATTTTGTTCGTAAGCATAGCATACCAACCCAACTTATGCCTAGAGCTATCAATGTTAAAACGCCTGGGGGAATATGGATTCAAATGTCTGGTGTCCAAACATAAAGATTAATTTAAGGGGGGTAGATTTTTCTGCTAGACCTATAGTGCTTGAGTCAAATGGTTTGGACCTTATTTTGGGAATGAGTTGGTTAAACAAGTGGAAAGCAAATATTAAATGTTCAGAATGGACAGTGAGCTTGACTGCACCGGATGGAGATGTGGTTGATGTGGTGATTCCTCTGCAATCTAAGGATCAAGGAACAACGAATCATGTCAGCGGTGAGCCCTTAGAGAACATCAGAGTTGTCAATGAGTTTCCAGATGTTTTTCTCGAGGATTTACCAGGTATGCCACCTGAACGAGAGATTGAGTTTATTGTTGATTTGTTACCAGGTACTGCACCCATAGCTAAAAGACCTTATAGAATGGCTGTTAATGAACTAGAAGAACTTAAGTCACAACTTAGAGAATTATAGTCTAAGGGTTACATTTGACCTAGTTCATCACCTTGGGGAGCCCCTATAATCTTTGTAGAAAAGAAAGATGGAACACAGAGGATGTGTGTAGATTACAGGTCTTTGAATGAGGTGACTGTTAAGAATAAGTACCCGTTACCTAGGATTGTGGATCTTTTTGACCAATTGAAGGGAGCTAGTGTCTTTTCTAAGATAGACTTGAGGTCAAGTTAACATCAGTTGAGGATTAAACCTAGTGATATACCAAAGACTGCTTTTACCACCAGATATGGTTTGTATAAGTATACAGTGATGTCTTTTGGGTTAATCAATGCTCCAGCTTACTTTATGTACATGATGAATAAAGTTTTTATGGAGTATCTTGATAAGTTTGTGGTTGCCTTCCTTGATGATATTCTGATTTATTCCAAGAATGATGAAGTACATGAAGAGCATCTCAGATTGGTGTTGCAGAAGTTGAGGGAACATCAGCTTTATGCCAAGTTCAGTAAGTGTGACTTCTGGTCGAGTGAAGTTTCTTTTCTTGGGCATGTTATTTCCAAGGATGGAGTTACAATTAGTCCTAAGGATGTTGTAGATGTGCTCAAGTGGAGTCCACCTAAGAATGTCAAGGACATCAGGAGTTTTCTAGGAATGGCTGGATACTACAGGAGGTTCATTGATGGGTTCTCTACCATAGCTAAACCTATGACTGCTTTGCTAGAGAAGGACAAACCGTTCAAATGGATGAAACAATGTCAGGCCAGTTTCAAGGAATTGAAGAAGAGGTTGACAACAACGCCAGTGCTAGCTCTGCCAGTTATGACGAAGGACTTCTCTATTTATTGTGATGCATCTAGACATGGTTTGGGTTGTGTGTTAATGCAGGAGTGTAAGGTCATTGCTTATGCCTCTCGACAGTTAAAGAAACATGAATTGAATTATCCAACTCATGATCTAGAATTAAGAGCTGTAGTGCATTCGTTGAAGATTTGGAGACATTATGTCCTTGGTCACAGGTGTAACATTTACACTGATCACAAGAGCTTGAAGTATATATTCACTCAGAAGGACTTGAACTTGAGGCAGAGAAGGTGGTTAAAATTGATTAATGATTTTGACCTAGAGATTCTCTACCATCCTTGTAAAGCTAATGTTGTAGTTGATGCTTTGAGTCAGAAGAGTCAGCTGAACATGTTAGAAGTGATGGAGTTACCTAAAGAGTTACTAGCTGAATTTGATTATGTCAATTTGGGGTCCGTTGCTAACACTCAGGGAGCTTCTATGGATGTGGAACCAACACTTGATCAGGAGATCAGGAAGGGTCAAAAATCTAATGAGGAACTTCAGGAGATTATCAAGATGGTTAGTCAAGACGGAGCCCTAGGATTTAGTGTTGATGAAGAAGGGACACTTTGGTATAAGCACAAGTTGGTTGTGCCTAACGATCAGAAAATCAAGGATACTATTCTTAAGGAGTGTCATGAGTCATCTTACTCTATTCACCCTAGAGGTACTAAGATGTACCAGGATCTAAAGGAACACTATTGGTGGAAAGGTATGAAGAGGGACATTGGGGAGTATGTTGCTTTGTGTGATACTTGTTAGAGGGTAAAGGCAGAACATCAAAGACCAGCTGGATTGTTGCAGCCGCTGAAGATACCCGAATGGAAGTGGGATGAAATCACCATGGATTTTATCGTTGGTTTACCTCGAACCCAGAGAGGTTATGATTCCATTTGGGTCATAGTGGATCAACTAACCAAGGTTGCTCATTTCATACCTGTCAAGACCACTTACACTGGAGCACAGTTGGCTGAGAAGTATATGGCTCGAATTGTGTGTGCTCATGGAGTTCCTAAGAGGATCATTTCAGATAGAGGTACACAGTTCACTTCCAAGTTTTGGGAGAAGGTACATGAAGCTTTGGGAACTGAGTTAAGGTTTAGTTTAGCTTATCATCCACAATTAGATGGTCAAACAAAAAGGGTTAATCAGATTCTAGAAGATATGTTGAGGGCCTGCGCCTTGGAGTCCAATGATAGTTGGGACAACAATTTGCCTTATGCTGAATTCACTTACAATAATAGTTATCAAGCTAGTCTCAAGATGTCTCCCTTTGAAGCAGTGTATGGATGAAAGTGTAGAACACCTTTGTTCTGGAATCAAGCTGGAGAGAGACAAGTATTTGGTCCTAATGTCTTGAAGATAGCAAAAGAGCAGGTCCAAGTGATTTGGCGTAATTTAAAAGCAGCCCAATCTAGACAGAAGAGTTATATAGATGTTCGTCGAAGTGAGCTTGAGTTTGAAGTAGGTGACTATGTTTACCTTAAGGTGTCTCCAATGAGGAATCTCAAGAGGTTCAAGGTCAAAGGGAAGTTAGCCCCAAGGTACATTGGTCCTTAAGGTGGCTTATCAGCTTGAGTTGCTAGCTTACTTATCCAATGTGCATAATGTGTTCCATGTCTCTCAATTCAAGAAATGTTTGAGGGTCAAAGAAGAGGAGTTGCCTATGCAGGAAGTGGATTTGCAGAAGGATTTGACTTATGATGAGAGCCTATCTAGGATTTTGGAGACAGCCGAGAGAGTCACTAGAAGAAAGGTGGTCAAGTGGTGCAAAGTGCAATGGAAGTACCACTCACAAGATTAGGCTACATGGGAAAAGGAAGAGGATTTAAGGGCAGAATATCCAGAGTTGTTTCCTGAGTCTTCTAATCTCGAGGATGAGATTCTTTTAAGGGGGTAGGTTTATAACACCCTGATTTTTGAACTTTAAACCTTAAATGAATTTGATTTTATTTCTGCATAGATGCTTTACATTCATAGGACAATTATAAATGTTTTATGAATTACTTTTAAAATATGTAGCACGTTAGAAACCCTGCATTGTTGCATTCATGCTGCTACATAGTTTTATGGTTGAATTGTTCGAGTTTGTTGTTCAATTTTTGCTTTGCTTTCTAGTTTCTAACATACTCTAACTTGTCCCCTCTAACCCCTAGACTATCTAACCTAGTCTAACTAGCCTAGGTCAGTCCCTAGTGGGTCCTGGTCAACCCCAGCCTCTCCTGGCCAAGTGTGGCTAGCCACATCCGGCCATGGCCAACCTTGGCCAGCCATGGCCGAGACCAGCAGCAGGAGCCACAGGCCAGTAGCGACCACAGCCGACCATGGCCAGCTAGGCCAGCCAGCAGGCACCGCGCACCACGCCACAGCCCCCTCAGCCGAGCCAGGCTTTGAGCCAGCAGGCCACCCGCAGCGGCCCAGCTAGTAGCCCAGCACCGCGCCGCGTAACGGGCCGAGCGGCCCAGTAGGCCGCCATGCCCGCACGACACCCTGCGCCGTGTGCGTCAGCACTGCGCTAGCCGCTGGCGTCAACGCCCGCGTCGTCACCCACTGCCACTGATGGGTGGGGCCCACCCAAGCGGGGCCTAACGCTACAGTGTCATCTCCCTCACGGAGCCAACACCGAGTCGGTGTCCGCGCGCCACTCGAGTCGCCTGCCAGTATTCCTACAGCTATAAAGGGCGTCCACCACCTTCCTGTGTCACTTTTCTGAAGCCCTAGCCACCACCCTCACCCTTGCCCTCACCCTCGTGAAACCCTAGCCACCACCATCATCCCGAGCTCGTGCCTCCATCATCGATCTCCGTCGTCGCTTCGCCTCCGCCGACAAGGACTCCCCCACAAGCTTCGCGGTGAGGTAGCCACCGTTGGAGCCCTTTAGCACACCTCCCCATGCCCTACAGTGTCTCCCCACTGAGACCCCCATCGCCGGCCATGGCGCCACCTGCATGAGCCACCGCCTCTGGCCGCCGGCCGTCGTCACTGACCCCACATCCGGGCCCCCGAGGTCGCGCCGTGCCTCCCCGACTAATCCATGCAGCCCTCGAGCACCGCAAGTGCCACGCCGCTGCTCGCCAGTGAGCCGCCACCGTCGGCAGCACCGTTCCGGCCGACCCCACCCACCGGCCCAATCCTAACCGTTGGATCGGGATCTAACGTCCCGGATCCAGAGATGACCCCCGGTCAACCGAGGGTCAACCCAGCCTCCTGGTTGGCTGACGAGGCAGCCACGTGGGTGCCATGTAGGCACCACGTAAGCACCACATGTGTGCTGACCGTGTCAGCACGGTCAGACCACCGTCAGCCTTGGCACTTTTGCAGAAAGGCCCCTGGTCCTTTCTAGTTCAAAAGTATTTAGATTATAGTCCTCTTTTCTGTAGACTAGCCCCTAGTCTTGTATAGGCCATAACTTTCACGTTTTAACTCCGATTTTAGCAAACTTATACTTTTTGGAATCATCTCGACGAGTAGAACGGTTCTATGCTATTGTTTGTTACTGTTGAGATGTTTTGGTGTACTGCTCTAATTAAAGTATGTTTGCTTGCATGTATTGCTCGTGTGTGATGATTGTGGCGTATAGAGAATGAGAGATGGGTGAATGAGGATCAGCAGGATCTGAAGGACTACAAGCAGTAGGACATCAACCAAGGCAAGTATAGAACCTTTGATCATATTGCGCCTATTTAGTTTTAATTAAATACATCGCATGTGTCTTAAATCGGCAAACCATAGGAATGACTAGCTACTCTATCCATATATCACCTATGGGGGTTTTAGTTGATAGGTTATTAGGTTGCTAGTGCTCTATCTCACCTTTCACCATTTACTGAAGATAAATATTGCTTCTTAACTTGTTGAGCCTTGGGCTCTTGGCTTCGGCCATTGGAGAAGTTGATCATGTCCGCATCGTTGGTTGGCAGTGAAAGAAGGGGGAACGGATGTCAGTGGGCTCATAGCGATGGGGGCATCCGTATCTCCTCCCCCTTGAGGTCCTTTAATGGAGTTGTCACTGCCTATGACCCTGTGAAAAGCCTCATTCTGACCTCTACCGGCTTATCTCGGTAATGGGCTAAGAGGTTGGCCGCCTCGGGCAAAAGGAGTAATCACAACCTGGAGTGAAAGTGTACACCTCTGTGTAGAGTCAAAATTGGTATATCATCCATGCTCACGGTCACGAGCGGCCCAGATCCTCGCATGATTAGCCAAATGGTTTAAGCTATGAAATCATTGTGATGTTGTAAGGTTGCTACCTGAGGTTTTATCGGGATGGCTATCCTGTGTTTCCTTGAGATGGCTATCTCATGTTCAATGTTGTTAATGATATATGTTTATATCTATAATGCTAAATGACACATTAATTCAATGTTGTTAATGATATATGTTTATATCTCATGTCTCCCCCTTAAAGCATGCTATGAAATGCATAAGATGTACAATGCGAATATACAAAGCTTCAGGAGTATAGCAAGTTGAATAAAATCATGCTCAAGTTGGTATGGCACATGTATTACAATAGGGGCAAAACAAAGCCAATGCTCAAACTGATCAAATGAAATGGAATATGAATCATAAGCATTTTGACCAGTTTTAAGCATATTTCATAAAAGTTGTTCACCAAAGAGGATAACACATAGAAAATATAAGCAGGAGATCAAACTAGTGCTAGCACATGTATACAAAAGTGAACTACCCCATATAACGATCATACATCATGTCTCAAGAAGCACTTAACACTTGTAGCTTCAACATTGATCGGAGTGTTACAACGGATTACAAGGTTACTTTTAGACATGTGTATGTGAGAATATCAACTGTCCACCAAAAGATTTTGTTATTGTTATCATGTTTTTTAACCACGCCGAGTTCATCCCATTATGCAAGTGGGAAGCCGTCTCGTCATGAGTGGTTGTGGACTAGCACTACAATGCCCAAGTTCATCTCACTCGAGTGAATGAGAAGCAATCTCGTGACATTGCCATGGGACAATAAAGATCCAACTCCAAAGCATTTTCGTCATTATTTAGCTTAGACAACAAGTTTTAGCACAAAGATATCAAGAGATCCGAGCTAAGTATATGATTCAAGAGACATGAGACATAGCAACAAAAGCACACATGTGAAAGCAGCATGGATCTCAACACATCCTACACATGCTGGTTGCCATCTCAAAAGTGAACATTTTTTAGATTTCATCATTCATTAAGCAAATTCACAATTATAAAACAAGCTTAGCTCATAACATGTATCAAGATGATCAAAAAGAGCTAAGCTGCTATAGCCATCATGTATCCATAAGACATATCAACAAGAGCATGACCTTAATCAATAAGCTATACAGGTGAAACTAAGCACATGATATATGATACATGATGAGATGCAATGCAATATGATACAACAGCAAAAGCAAAGAGAAATAAAGAAAGACTACTATACAAGATACAAAGCATCCCACAACTAAAATGGGAAGCAAACACCCAACTCCCCTCACAAGTGTGCAAACTGGGTTTGGTTGAGAGGTTTGGTGCAAATGTCAGCTAGCTGGTGCTCGGTGCGAATATGTCTCAAGTCTATGTTCCCTTTCTCTTGGTTGTCTCTCAGGAAGTGGTATCTCACCTCAATGTGCTTGGTTTTAGCATGGAGTACTGGGTTCTTGGCTACACTTATGGCACTGGTGCTGTCATAGTAAAGTGGCACTCGAGTGAAATCTAAGCCAAAGTCTCTGAAGGTAGCAACTATCTAAAGCAGCTGAGAGGAACAAGCAGCAGCAACAACATACTCAGCCTCACAGGTGGATTGGGCTATGGAAGACTGCTTGCAAGAGGACCAAGAAATAAGAGACAAGCCAAGAAACTGACAAGTACTAGACGTTGACTTTCTCTCAACATGACAGCCAGCATAATTAGCATCAGAATAACCAGAAAGCGAGAGGGTGGAAGTAATCGAGTACCAAAGACCAAACTCAGGAGTAAAACAAAGGTACCTCATGATCCGCTTGACGGCTTGACGATGAGACATGTGCGGTGAAGACTAAAAGCACGCACAAAGATAGACCATGAACTGAATGTCTGGTCTCATCACCGTCAGGTACAGCAGTGACCCGATCATGCTGTGATACTCCTTCTGATCCATGGCTTCTCCCTCAAGGTCTTCATCCAAGGCAATGGTAGTCACCATGGGTGTTGAAAGAGGCTTGGCCTCACCCATGTCGAACTTTGTCAGGTACCTGGGAAAGGGGTACCCCAAACCCTCGATTAACCGGACTAATCCCCAAAATCAGCAACATAAACCCTCCAACGACATCCCTCATTATCGCTCGAAAGCCCACAAGCTAAGGCATACTGGGCCTGCCCACGAACGAGCATCGACAGCCCAAAGCTACAAGCTGTTCGATGGGCTACCATGCAGACCGAGATTGTATCCTCGAGGGTACGATTCGGGCAACCCCTCGAGGACGGAACTTCGCCCAAGCGAACGGGCCGGCCTCGAAGACGAAACTTTGCCTAGCGAATGAGCTAACCCTCAAGGACAGAACTTCGCCCAAGCGAATGAGCCTGCCCTCGAGGATGGAACTTGACCCGTGCGAATAGGCAGCCACCAAGCACAGTATACCCCTCGGCTACCTACTCTCCATACGGATCCAGGTGCATTCAATGCATTTTACCTGCTTCCGCCTAACCATATGGTACAAGTTACAGTAACAGTTGCAAGTATGGCAGTCGAATCCTACTTTTACCGCCCATACCCTAGAATCCTGCGGATTGTACCTCACTGTTTCACCATACCGAGCACTATGCCCCATCTGACACCCCCTCGAGAAGCGTAAGTCAGCACATTAGCCGCATTTCTCAGGATTCGGCCTTATCCGATGGGCCTCGACCCTCTCGACTCGACCCCCTCAACTCAACCTAAGGCCTCAACCGTTGCCCCTCGGCTTCGTCATGCTGACCCTTGAGCAGGACTTCAAAAACTTCAGTCAACACTTCAACAACTTTCGACGCGATGGCTGTAGGACCTCCCATGCCGACGTACATCTCTACAGTGGCACCGACATGATCGGCATCAATGTCATACGTCACCAACCACGTGAGCCCTAAAAACATGTACTCCTGTGCCCCTCCTTCACCTATAAAAGGAGGCACTAGGACTTTAGCTAAAGAGGGAG
The DNA here is from genome assembly GCA_023333625.1 of Bothriochloa decipiens. Lineage (NCBI taxonomy): Eukaryota > Viridiplantae > Streptophyta > Magnoliopsida > Poales > Poaceae > Bothriochloa > Bothriochloa decipiens. The sequence goes on from CM041628.1 coordinate 51,649,772, forward strand.
AGCATCATACGCTAAGGCACCCAAAACGCTCCCGAAACGCCATGAGACAGTGTGAAGACAGTGTGAAGTAGAGAGTTGAGCAGCCGAAATGCTCGAGCTCAAGCTCACACTTCTCACACCCGCTTGTATGTGCAAGATAACATGAACTATCCCCCCCACTGGACATAGGGCTTTCTTTGCCCGAACCAGAATAAATCATCGTGTCCTTCTTGCATCACCCACCGGATTAAGGGAGCACGCAATTACGAATTTACTCGTTGGTGTTGACCCCTAGGGTCAAAACACCAATAGTTGGCGCACTAGGTAGGGGAGCTGCATGTTACCAATGATTTCCCGCCATCTTTTCTAGATGGGCGACTCTGTTTTACCACTTCTGTGTGCTACGGTGATCTGGTTCGGGAGCCTAGAGTTCATGTCCCTCGGTCAGGGCTATGACATGACCCTGCTCTTAATCAGTGACCCAAGCGGAGGTCGCAGTGTGCCCCCACACTCAGGAGGGGCCACTCGTCGGTCTTGCCACCATGCTGCCACAACCAGAAGGAGACACGATCGACGCCGTCATCGCCATCAACTTGAGTCGAGGATGGTGCCTACCGCATTCCCCTTGCTCCTGACTAGTGATGAGGAGCCCCTTGTTGGAGGATTATCTGACCTGAGTTCAGGAGCAGAGGACAGACCAGCAGGGCTCCACGACGACCCCAACATCACCTTCACAATGCACTCATCGAGGGATCCCAGCAGAACTCCCCCAATGCGTGCGACCCCAACTCCATCAAGCCTACTTCCGCACGAGCTGTTCGAGCGCCGTCGACGGTTCCCGTTCGGCCTCAACAACACTGCAAGGACATTCTCGACCAAGACCCACTCCAACATGAGTATGATAGAGGACTGCCCAGGCGCCCTCCTTCGTGCAATGACAGATGTGGGGATGGTCATGCCGGCCTCCGTGGACTTGGGCTTCGTGAGAGCGCCCGGCCCCCGGTGGTACACCGTCGGCACACTCCGACAGCAGCTGTAGGAGGAGGCGCGGGGATAAATCCCCATCTTCTACTATGACAACCCCGACTTTGGCTCTGACCATTGGGACCCTACCCTGAGTATCTCCACATCGACGGTGACGTCGCCTCCAATCAGGACACCGTCGATCCGATGGCCGTTGCGGCTGCCGCTGCAACGGGAGGGGCTCTCCCCAGAGTAGAGGATCAACAACTAGTTACACCCCGAGAGGCGTGCCCCAGTCCTGATGAGCAGAACGCACAGCTGGCACAAATTCGGGAGTTGCAGGCTAAACTCACCGACGACCAAGAATGGTTGCGCCAGCTCGAGTGAACCCTCGAGCAAGAGCGACCACCACCCGGCGGTAGAGCCTAAGCCAGGGCCCGAGAGGTCAACCAGCAGATCAATGAGGGCGGGGCACCCAAACATCCCATCAATCATTACCCTCGAGCAAGCTAGAACATTGTCACGGTGGCTATGCTTCTTTGCAATATGCCCATGCCATCCAACTCACAAGCTCGATGGATGCAACGCGAGATTGGGAGTCTCCTCCAAGTTGCTGCTGTTCAACAAGCCGAGAGCTCAGCTTCGAGGCATCGAGGGGTAGCTTCCCAACCATAGGCCAAGCCCTTCTAGCCTGAGAGGGAGGGTTCGGTCGATCAAGAGGCGGCCCCCTGAGCGAAGAAGACACCAGCCCATCGTGGGGGGCGTTATGACAGCGATGAAGACTGACGAGCCCTGGAGCCACCGGGTCCCCGAGTCTTCAGCAGGACGATCCGCAACACCCAGCTGCCGGACAAGTTTTGACCCCCCATAAGCGTCATCAAATACAACGGCGAAATCAAGCCTGAGTTCTGGCTAGTCAATTTTTGACTGGCTTGTCAGATGGGTGGGGCACGTGATGACAACGTCATCATCCGTCAGCTTCCTTTGTTCCTCTCCGACATCGCTCAAAGGTGGCTCGAGGAACTTCCCCCCGATCAGATCCGCAAGTGGTCTGACCTTGTGAGGATCTTCGAAGGGAACTTCAAGGGAACCTACGAGCACCTCGGCAACTCCTGGGAGCTCCGCAACGTCAAGCAGACACTCAGACCATGATGTCATCTCTGCGTTCGTCACAGGCACCACCTGCAAGAACCTAGCTCGGGACCTCGGGCGCAACACACCCAAGATCGTCGAGGAGTTGATGAACATCATCACCAACTACGCCGCCGGCGAAGAGGTTGTCGGTGCCTTCTTCGACAATGACTTGGGCAAGAGGAAAGCCAAGCAGGGTGATCCTGAGAACTCAAATCAGAGAACATCGATCAGCTACGTCACTCTTACCTTTAGAGCCTCGAGGCTCTATACCAATTTTCAATTCATGAATAAAGAATACATCCATGTTTAAACCTTTCTCTCATGAAAAATAGGTGGGCTCGACCCTACCCTCACAGAGTTGAATCTCCCTCAGGGGCTGGAGGGGGAACCCTCTGCATCCCGAAAACTCGCATTTTTTGAAAAAACTTTTACATAGTCGACGAACCCGCGAGGGCACCCTAAGGCTCAGGGGGCTATCGAGCTGTGAGATCGCCTATGCATCTGTGCTATGGTACCTCCACTCACTCCCCCACGCCAACGGGTGCAACCACGCGCTAAGAAGACTTAGTAAAAGCACACGATTTCAAAAAATCAATGTCTAACATTCTTATATGCTTCGATGTGAGTTTCTACATAGTCGACAGGGCCACGAGAGCACCCTAAGGCCGAGGGGCCATCGAGCCGCAAGATCACCTATGCCTCTAGGCTATGGTACCTCCACTCGCACCCACACCAAAGGACGCAACCGTGCGCCAAGAAGACTGCGTAAAAACTCAACTCGAGCAAATAAGAAATCAATGTCTAACATCCTAATATGCTTCGATGCGAGTTCCTTAATAGTCAACAAGGCATGAGATCACCCTAAGGCCGAGGGGCCGTTGAGCCGCAAGATCGCCTATGCCTCTGGGCTACGGTACCTCCACTCACACCCCACACTGAAGGGTGCAACCGTGCGCCAAGAAGACTATATAAAAACTCAACTCAAGCAAATAAGGAATGATAGAATCAAACTCAAAAGCATTCGAAGTGCATATAAACATCATGTTTTGAGGCCCTCGAGGTCACTTCAACATGAGTCAAAATACTAATTCATTACATGGGCCTTCATGCCTAGATCTGGCTCACAGGCATTTGTTGTCATCGCCAATCCATCGAAAGAGGCAAAACCTTCACCAATGCATGGAACATCGAACAGCTACGTTACTTTTACCCCTAAGGGCCTCGAGGCCTTGTACTTTTTGTTGTGTGCATTTATCGCATCATGAATAAGTAAAAGTACTTTAGATTTCAATACAATTTTGTTCTTGAATAATGAGGTAGCCTCGACTCTGCTTCATCAGAGTCAAGTCTCCCTCGGGGGCTAACAGGGGGGAACCCCCTAAGTTCCTAAAAAACTCAAATGATTTTCTAAAACTCGATGTTCCTTTTCTTTTTTTGCCTCGAATGCGCTTCGTAATTAAGTAGAAAATGCCTTGAACTCCCTAAGGTCGAGGGCTGTCGAGCCGGGGGCTCTCCTACGCCGCGTGGCTATGGTACCCCCACTCGCTCCCCCTCGAGGGATAAGAGCGTGTTGAAAACTTAGTAAAATAGCGAGATCTGGGCAAAAAGAACAAGGAACTCGAACTTAACTCGAATGATTTTCTAAAATTCGATGTTCCTTTTCTTTTTCTACCTCAAGCGTGCTTTGTAACTAAGTCAAAAATGCCTCGAGCTCCCTAAGGGTTGAGGGCTATCGAGCCAGGGGCTCTCCTACGCCACATGGCTACGGTACCTCCACTCGCTCCCCCTCGAGGGATAAGAGTGTGCATCGAAAACTTAGTAAAAAAGCAAGATTCAGGCAAAAAAGAATAAGGAACTCGAACTTAAAACATTTAAAAGCATTTTGATACAATGCATGATTGTTTTAAGGCCCCAAGGCCATGATATCGCAAGATACAAAAAACTAATCTATTATATGGGCCTCCCCTCCCAGTTTTGGCTCACAAGCCCTTGCCGCCTCCCTCGCCACCGTCTCCTGTGTCGTCGTCCTCAACATCGAAGTCCGGGAGAAGGACCTCGGGCTCAAATAGCCTCGCCAACCACTCGCCAGGCTCCTCAGCATCCTTGATCAAGCGCCAGTGCCACTCCTCGTTCTTGGCATTGGTCTTGTTGGGTCGGAGATGAAGCCCTGGGACACAACACCCATGTCGTACGTGAAGATGACCGCCATCGCCCGCTTCACACTGATGTGAAGCGCATTTCAGACCTGCTCCTTCATGACACACCTGACGTTGTACATGAGATTCATGAGTGAAGTCCCACGCACCTCCGCCCCCTCGACCGAGACCTCGGGCTCGACCCCAAGCTTGACCAGGACCTAACCACTCCCGTGATCCCCGGGATAGACACACACATCGCCTGCACGCCGTCTAGCCATTGCCCGAGCCTACCACGATCTCCACCACCGCATCGTTTAACTCTCCTCCTCAAAAGACGTGTCTGACGGTAAGAGAAATAAAAGTTACTTACCGATGGATTCCTCCAGGAGAAGGTAAATGGGCTTCGGCCCCACAACAAGCCTCGAGGGAGCGAAGGCTGGCCCTCGACCAGGATTTGACAGTCACCCTCGAGCACCTGAGTCAGGGGTGACCAAGGGGGAGCCAACATGAGGCCCTGCATGAGAACGAACTCTTGAGACCCCTTTGGACATATCCAAGGCAAAATGCTATGGACTTTTATGGAATCCCCCCGAAGGGAGGCATCGAGCCGCCGAGACCTATCGAATGGAATCAGTATCCGTAGGTCCATGCATTTTGCTTTAATGAGACCACCTCTAGGCCACCAGCTGACCTCTATCAAACGAGGAACGGGCTCTCACTTGGATTTTCCCGTTACCAGCTCACTAAGAACTTCGAGGCTCGCCCTATCGAGGGTAGTCCGACGCTTCTCGCCTCACGTCTGATCGAAAGGACTTGTGAGATGAACGCCGAGGCCGGCAACGCCCCAGCCGCACGAGGCTCGGGGGCTCGATCGTGCCCAGCACCCCTCGACGAAAGAGGGTCGAAAATCCCCCGGGGGCTCAACGTTGTGACATACCCCTCAGTAAAGCGCCACGACTCCAGTTCAGGTCCGTACCTGACTGCACGAGCACCCCTCGACCAAAGACAAATAAATCCCTTGAAGGAGTCTTCCGACTCCTCCGAGGCATCGGGGGCTACCCCCACGGGGGACGCTCGCGCGCTCCCCACAGAAAAATCCGAGCCACACCTCACTCCCGACTCCTGACCCCCTGCTCGAGTGCCAGCACTCGCGTAGGGGCTCGGGGGCTCCTGTTGAGTACCTAGGAGAGGGGTACCCCAAACCCTCAATTAACCAGAGAAATCCCCGAAATCAGCAACACAAATCCTCCAACGACATCCCTCATTATCGCTCGAAACCCCACAAGCTAAGGCATACTGGGCCGGCTCACGAACGGGCGTCAATAGCCCAAAGCCACAGCCTGCTCGACGGGCTACCACGTGGACCGAGACTGTACGCTCGAGGGTACGATTTGGGCAACCCCTCGAGGATGGAACTTCGCCCAAGCGAATGGGCTGGCCTCGAAGATAGAACTTTGCCCAGCGAATGAACTAACCCTCGAGGACGAAACTTTACCTGAGCGAACGAGCCCGTCCTCGAGGATGGAACTTCGCCCATGTGAATAGGCAGCCCTTGAGCACAGTATACCCCTCGGCTACCTACTCCCCGTATGGATCCAAATGCATTCAATGCATTTTACCTACTCCCGCCTAACCGTATGGTCACAGTTACAGTAACCGTTGCGAGTATGGCAGTCGAATCCTGCTTTTACCACCCATACCCCAGAATCCCATGGATCATACCTCACTGTTATGCCATACCGAGCATTGTGCCCTGTCTGGCACCCCCTCGAGACGTGTAAGTCAGCACATTCCCTGCATTTCCTGGGATTTGGCCTTATCCGATGGGCCTCGACCCCCTTGACTTGACCCCCCGACTCGACCTAAGGCCTCGACCATCGCCCCTCAGCTCCATCATGCTGACCCTCAAGCGGGACTTCAACAACTCTGGTCAACACTTCAACAACTTTTGACGCGACGGCTGTAGGATCTCCCATGCTAACGTACACCTCTACAGCGGCACCGACATGATCGGCATCAACGTCATATGTCACCAACCACGTGAGCCCTAAAAACATGTACTCCTGTGCCCCTCCTTCGCCTATAAAAGGAGGTGCTAGGACTTTAGCTAAAGAGGGAGAGCATCATACGATAAGGCTTTAGATCACAAAACAACACCGTGAGGCAGTGTGAAGTAGAGAGCTAAGCGCCCGAAACGCTCGATCTCAAGCTCACACTTCTCACACCCGCTTGTATTCACCCCTGTACTAGCACTTCGGTGCAAGATAACACAAACTATCCCCCCGTTGGACGTAGGGCCTTCTTTGCTTGAACCAGGATAAATCATCGTGTCCTTCTTGCATCACCCACCGGATTAAGGGAGCACGCAATTATGAATTTACTCATTGGTGTTGACCCCCGGGGTCGAAACACCAACAAACTTCTTTAGCAGGTCCTTGGTGTACTTGCCTTGGTGCACAAACGTCCCTTCCTAAGTTTGCTTGATTTGCAACCCAAGAAAGAATATCAACTCGCCCATCATACTCATCTCGAACTCCCTGCTCATCAAATCAGAAAACCTTGCCACAAGGGCATGTGAAGAGCCACCAAAGATTATATCATCCATGTATATCTGCAAAATGAGAATGTCTTTGCCTTGCTTGAGGAGAAACAAAGTTTTATCAATAGAGCCCATGAAAAAACCCTTCCCAAGCAAAAAGGACTTCAACCTAGCATACCAGGCTCTGGGGGCTTGTTTGAGACCATACAAGGCTTTGTGGAGTTTGTAAACATGGTCTAGTTGCTTAGGATTTTCAAAACCAGGGGGTTGCCTCACATACACTTCCTCCTCTATGTACCCATTAAGAAAATCACTCTTGACATCCATCTGATATAGCTTGAACCCTTTTGAAGCCGCAAAGGCTAAAAAGATCCTAATGGCTTCAAAACAGGCAATAGGAGCAAAGGTTTCCTCAAAATCTATACCCTCTTTCTGGCAAAACCCCTGATCAATAAATCTAGCCTTGTTCCTAACTATCACCCCACCCTCACTCTGCTTGTTCTTAAATACCCACTTGGTACCTATGGGATGACACTGTCAAAGTTCTCAAACTCCTCATGCATGGCATTGACCCAGTCAGCATTAGATAAAGTGTGTCCAATATATTCAGGATCAAAATTGGCAACAAAAGTAGAATGTGAAAAATGAGAGATTTCATATGACCTATTGCGCGTGACATGCTGGTTGAGGTTATCGATCATGTTCTCAGGAGGATGATGACGTTGAATGTGTATAGGCGCCGTTCTTGATGATGTAGCCTCCCCTCAACCGTAGCTGGAGCTCTCTCAGGTGCAAGAGAGGGATACTGGTCATCCGGCCCCTATGAAGTCGAAGAAGAAGGATCGGGGCCTCGAACCGACGTAGTCGTCGTAGAATCGACAGGGGCAGCCGGTCGGCTCGGAAGCACCCCAATCGGCATCGTCTTGCTCCTCCTCCACAAAGATGCTTTCCCAACATTTCATTATGCAAGCAGCATCGTAACCAGTCAACAAATTCTTCTTTATGTTTTTTATGATGCTAAGGCTATAACTTGAGCGAATGCTAATTTAGCAACTCTTGACAGTGTTCTTCAACGTATGGCATCACCTCCTAGGAACTGCATGTCCTTGCATGTGGCGTACAAATCTGCCTTTGTCCCTCCGGTGCTCATCAAGGTGTTTAGCGTGTTAAAGCACACGTTGTTAGTAATGTGCATGGGATCAAGACAGTGGCATACAGAGAAGACTGGCCAGTAAGGTGGTTTCCAAAGTACTAATTTTTTCTTCCAGATGCTCCCTTCAGGCACTAGTTTTGCCCCAACTTCCTTGCCAAGGACAACGTCCTGTTTGTTAAGTTCTCAAAGTATCTCTTTCTCGTCTTGATACATAGGGGGCTTGTGTTTTTTCAACTTTCCCATCAAAATTTCTTTTGTTTTTATGATGTGTGTCATGGGCAGGAACTTATGGTGCCCTATAACAATAGTTTTTGAGTTAATGGGCAGCTGTACTAAATCCGTATCATCTATTCACTCCACACGTTGCTAATAGCCTTTTGTCTTCTCTCTAGACAACGAACCTTGCCCTGGAAGGTGATTGTAGCAATAAGTTCCTTTTTGTACTCGTCCCAAACATTCTCTACACCTTTTTCATACAGCTTCACCAGTTCATCGATAACTAGTTCTAGGAATGTTTTGATGTCATTCTCGGGTTGTCTTGGGCCTTGGATCAGTAGTGGCACCTGGATGTAGGAACGCTTCATAACGAGATGGGGTGGAAGGTTGTATATGCAGAGCGTCACTGGCCATGGCTATGACTCCTTCTAACCTAGTCAAAAGGATTCATCCCATCCATGCTCAAACCAACCCAATGGTGCCTCACATTGTCACTGATGTCCTTATAGAACATGGTTTTCATAGTCCTCTAGTCACGCCCATCGATAGGGTGCCTCATCATGTTGTCTTTCTTACGCTCTACGCCATGCCAGCGCAATAGCTTGGCTGTCTTCGCACATGCGAATAGCCTACGCACCTATGGAGCTATAGGGAAGTACTAACAAACCTTTATAGGGCCTCATCTTGTCTTGGTACCACCATTTGATAGCCCTTCCTTGTACCAAGGAGCTACAACCTGGGGGCACTTATCTAGGTCCTTTATTTTTCACCACAGTACAATATGCTTGGCCTTGTATGTCTTTTCTGGCAGCTCAATTGGTGCTAGGAGAATTTTTTATAATTTAGCTAACACATCATCGAAGCCTATGTCACTCAATCCATATGTAGATTTGAACTCTAAAAGCATGATGAAGGCTTCCAATTTGCTCATAGGACAATCCTTGAACAATGGTGTCTTGCTGTCTTCTCTCATTTTTTCTAGCTTTTTCACCTGTCCATCACTAAGAAACCCAGACTCTGCATTACATAGTAGCAAATCGATGCCATATTCCTCAGTGTCATCCCCTAGTGTATTCCTAAACACATCATTAATGGCAGTCACAGGTTCTGTGTTCACAACGAGATCCACGTCATCATAGTGGTGGTGCATGTCAGGCATGTCCACATCATAATTGTTTCCCTGCACAACATTCACACAACCTCCCCATACTAATCCCATACACTAGTTTGGCATGAACCCCCTTCCTAAACAAGTGCGTTCCGATAGTCTCAAGATTCAAAATCCTTCTATCATTGTTGCAATCTTTGCATGGGCAGCAGATCATGTTGCCAGCCCCAGCATGAATTTTTGCAGCATCGATAAATGTTTGGATGCCTTATATGTATAGGATGTCTATTCTAGAAAGATTCATCCATTCTGGATCCATCTCTGCTCAAAAAATTATAGAGAAATTAATAAGTAGTGGATTAGCTTCATGAGCAATATTATACATTAATTATGGAAAAATTGAAATGGGTAGCTAGCTTAGCCATATATAAATTCAAAACATATATAGCAATGTAGCTCCAAAGAATGTGTCCACTAAGAGCCCCATGTAAATAAAATTATTGTAAACTAATAAAACATTATTCATCTCAATGGAATTAAAATTGGAGACACTATTATACTTAAATTATTTATATAAAAAATTAAATTAGAGACTTGATCAAGAACACATTGTACCACCAAACAATGTGTCAACACCTAATAATCTATTGTAATTAATCTACTCTACTCCTAACATGAACTAATTCGAGCATCACATACTAGCAATCATCATGATCAAACCATAAAATGGCCTAAGATTTCAAACTAGGTGATTATATTTAGACACCAACCTACATTCTTGGATGATGGATTCCCCACAAAGTGCTTTGATGCCTTGCACGAAGTCCCCACCGAAATTGCTCTCTAGGATGAGAAAGAACAAGAATGAGAATCAAGCAATGTAGCCATCAAAACAAAGGTAATTAAGCAAGAGAATCAAAGGAGTGGATGCTTGTGACTAACCTTGAAGCAAAAGGATCAAGCCATTCTTCAAAATCCAAGCTTTAGCTCACGGTTTTCAGCAGCCGCAACAATGGAGAAAATGGCCCACGCGAGCTCCTGTGTGTTCTCTAGAATGGAATGAGGAGGAAGGAGAGGACGGTACAAGCGTTTTTGTGGTGTCAGAAAATCATTGCCGGACCAAGCCAGCAACCAGCAGTGTTGTGGCACCTTCACTGCCGGAGTGTGGCATCCACCAGCAGTGATGCGAGTCTGAGACATCACAGTCGGGTCATGTCTCGAGCCGATAGTAATGTGACTCATCACTGTCGGTGCCTGCGCTCCCTGGCGCAAGTCTTGTCTGTCAGGGAGTTGCACCGCCAGTGAAGACTCGTCACTGCCAGAACCGACAGTGATGAGGTGGGCAATGATAGAGCAACCTGTAGTAGTGAACTCTTGGTTCTCATGGAGCTGTAGTTGCACCCACTCCCGAAGCCAATGCGTTGCTCTGAAAAGTACCTACAAGAACATTTTGGTCACATTTGTTAAATACCACTTCATTTCTTATGACCCAAATGGTCTAGCTAGCATAGAGCTGCTACTGCAGTTAGGTTATGTTTGCTTCCCCCCAATTTACACCACCAATTAAATAAGTTATGTATGCCAATTGATCTTGGAATACCAAACATTATGTGTACAACTCTCCACAAGAAGTTAGCTTATGCACAATCGTTACAGCTCTCCACATGAAGTTAGCGTATGCACAATCAAAAAGCAGGTGTTGGATAGATTCATTTATATGACAAAATAAACAATTTTTTTGCCATTCAAATACAATCTAGCAAGATTTTCTTTACTTAGAATTACACCTCTTTTTAAATACAACATAAAGATCTTGATCTCCATTGGCATCTCTACATGCCATATTTCCTATGAAAGTCTTACACCATTATTAATTAGTGCAGCATACATGGTTTTAACTGAAAACTGTCCCTTGAATGAAGAGACCAAGTACAAACATCTGAGGTTGTCCTGATGATTTAGGTCCATTAAAGAAAGCACAATTGTGTTCCAGTCCCTCAAGTTTAGCCCCACCAAGCTTCTCCTGAACTAGATATTGCGGGGCGATGACCGAAAGATATTGGCCATAGAATCTTGCTTCTTCTGGACTATGTTAAACAAAGCAAGAAATTTAAATTTTAGTGGTTGATGTCCCAACCATTTATCTTCCCAAAATCTAATTTGAGATCTGTTTCCTACTTTCGAGGATTCATAGTTTAGAAATTGGTCTTTCACATTCATAAGGCCATTCTAGAAGTCTAAATAAGTTGTATTTTTTTCACCTCTTCTAGCTGTTTTGTTTCTCACATTTCGTTTCCCAAAAGTGATTTCCATATCCCATTCTCATTATAAAGTTTCAGTAGCCACATGTTTAGTAGCCATTTATTTGTAACTCCAAATCAAGAATCCTGACCCCCTTGTTGTTTAGGTTGACACATAATTTTTCATTTGACTAATCTATATTTTTTCTTGTGTTGGTTATTTTGCCAGTAGAATATGGACCTATAATAATTTAACATTTTGGACACACCTTTTGGGTAGTTCAAAAAAAGACATCATAAAGATAGGTAAGCTTGATAGCAACTAGTTTGTAAGTACTAAGCGTCGACCTATTGTCAACGTCTTTCCTTTCCAGCTGCTAAGTTTTCTTCAGAACCAATCTTCCAATCTTTGTTGTTGAGTTTGTTAGAATTTGGGGTTATATAAGGCTTAACACCCTTGGTTAATAAGATTCATGCTAGAGGGATTGATCTAATCTCTCTCTCCCTTAACATGCTCATTTCCACTTACCATCTACTCGTCACCAAGAATAGGCATGGTGCCACCAGTTCATCATCGGGCAATTGTCGATTCTGGACCAGAGGTTATCCCCTCAAGACTCGAATCTTGCGACCGAATACTAAAAATAAAGACACGAATATTTCAAGTGGAACACACTTTCATTAATCTAGTCTCGGCTAAAACGCACAGGACTGACCTGTCTTACAAGCCCCATTGGAGACGTTATTTATAACTGTCGGTAGGCATCCACATCACAATTCTACCCTAGCGAAGTGGCTCCGCATTGCGTACTTTATGCCGACTGGGGGCAAACAAGTTAATCGTTGCCGTCTCCCCCATAGGCTAACTTCGCCTTGTGAAGACACATGGCGAGCCAGCGTGGCTTGTATCCTCCCATTCACAAAGGACTCGCATCCAAAATCCACACAGTATCAAACATCGTGATGCCAGATCCAGGACGAGCGCCACCCATGTGCCGAATCTGACAGAACTCCCAATGCTGCCATCGGCATTAGAACGCCGAATCAAGTTGGTCGGGGGCCAGATTCGGGAGCTGAACCGATCCTAAATCTGGCTCCTCGTCTTAGGTTCCCTGTTAGATTCAGTCTTGTCACCACCTATCCTCATCCAGATTCGGCTTTCGCTTCTCTCAACCCAAATTTGGAACACAAGACCCCGAATGTGACCCAAATTCGGCTACACGAGATTCATGCAACCAGATGGGGGATGGGGTGACCACTCTCTCCCCTGCCCCCAACAGTAGCCGTTCGGCGTGCGCCGACATCGTGATTCAGGGTGCGTGTTTCCTGCTTTTGTCGTCGAATATCATGTTTGGGGTCTGACTCTTTGCTCACGTATTTTTAATTCATGGGGTATGCATTAATTCACAAAGTATTAACATGTCCGCTTCGGGACAATGTTACAGACACCCGATTGATGCCGTCGTAAACAATGACGTCGAGTAATTAATTTTTTTTCATCGATATTGGAGGGCTGGATCTTTCCTGATTCTCGAGTTGTCGCATCCGTTGGCTTTCCAACAGACGCCACCCATGACTTGGTACAAAAGTCCCCCGAGGGGACCGTGTCTCATCCCCCCGTGCCAAGACCTAGCCGTCATCGTCCTGCCCTTTGCTTGATTTGGCATCGTTGCTTCGGTGCCTACCTGCTGGTAGATTCGGTAAGTTTTCCTTTATGCCGCCCCGGTCTACGGATCAACCAGAACTCCCATGCTAGAACTTGTAACACCCTTCACGCCATTGATATGCTACCCATCGGTAAGCCACCCTCCTGCCTATGATGATCCTGCTAACAGACCAATCAAGAGCCCATTAGCCTGGAAATGTACGAAAATCCCAGGTTGTCACTCCACAAAAGGACCACAAGGGGGAGGAGGCACTGACACCCTTGTTAACACGAATCCCACTAGCATCTATTTCCCCTTCATTCACCGTCAACCAACGATGCGGTAGTGCATCATCTTCTCCAATGGCCGAAGCCAAGAGCCCAAGGCTCAATAGGTTAAGAAGCAAGTTTTATCTTCATTAAACGGTGAAAGATGAGATAGAGCACTAGCAACCTAAAACATATCAACTAGAACCCCCATAGGATATCTTTGGGTAAAGTGGCTAGTAAGTCCTATGGTTTGCCGATTTAAGACACATGCAGTGAATTTATAAACATGAATAGGCGCAATATGTTCAAAAGAATGCCTGCACTTGCCTTGGATGATGTCCTGCTGCACATAGTCCTCCGGGTCCTGCTGGTCCTTGTTCACCCATGTCTCGTTCTCTATACGCCACAATCATCACACACGCACAATACATGCAAGCAAACATACTTTAATTATAGCAATACACCAAAACATCTCAACAGTAGCAAACAATAGCATAGGACTATTCTACTCATCAAGATGATTCCAAAAAGTATAAGTTTGCTAACATCAAAGTTAAAACGTGAAAGTTATGCCTAAAATAAGACTAGGGGCTAATCTGCAGAAAGCAGGACTAAAATCTAATTACTTTTGAACTAAAAAGGACTCGGTTGCAAATAAAGTAAATTACAGGGGCTTTTCTACAAAACTTCCGATGGCGGCCGGGCGTTGGCCTTGCTGACGCAACGTGGCGGCGCGCGGTTGGCCAGGTCCATGGACCGACCGTGGACCATCCCCGTGGACCGGGTCCACGGGTCCACGGTGGACCGGCGGTGGTTGGCCGACCAGAGTCGAGCGACCGGCGGCGGTGGCTCACCGGCGTGCGGCGGCACGGGGGCTTCGATGCACGATGACCTACGAGGAGTGGTCAGGAGGGCACAGCGTGACCTCGCGGACCTGGATGTGGGGCTTGTGGCGGCGGCCGACGGCCGAAGGCGGTGGTTCATGCGGCGGCGCCATGACCGACGGTGCACGAAGAGGGCTAGGGCAACCTTGAAGGGCGGCAAGATGGCCTTCGGGGTCTTGCAGAGCTTGGAGACGGGCTTACCTTGGCAATGGACGGCGGCAAAGGCGAGGTCGGCGGCAGCGGGAAAGACGGTGGCGGGCTAGGATTTCGCGACACGAGACCGGGCGACGGCGGTGGCGGCGAGCTAGGGTTGCTAAGGGACACGAAGCCTACCGAGGTGACCTCTTTATAGGCAGCAGTGGTCCTCAGGCCATGCACTCGTGCGGCACGCGAACGCGGTGCGGGCGGCCGAAACCGGCTCGGTGCTCGTCTCCGAGAGGGAGACGACACTGTAGCATGGGCCCCACACTGGTGGGCTCCACCTGTCAGCGACTCTGGTTGGCGACGCGAATGCTGACACCAGCGGCTGGCACAGGCGCTGACGTGGGCGGGCGCAGATGACGCAGCTTCCTGGGCCAGCCCAAGGCGTGCGCGCTCGCGAGCTAAGCGGGCCGCGGCTGCTGGGCTAGCTGGGCCGCCTGCGGTGGTGGTGCTGGGCTGCTAGCAGGCTGGCCTGCTGAGCTGGACTGGCTACTGGTGGCCTTGCTGCGCTGGCTGAGCAGGCTTGGCCGCTGGTGGCTGAGCTTGGCCACGGCTGGCCAAGGTTTGCCATGGCCGGCTGTTGCTGGCCACACTTGGCCCGGAGAGGCTGGGGTTGGCCAGGGTCCACTAGGGACTGGCCTAGCTAGTTAGACTCGGTTTTGTTAGTCTAGGATTAGAGGGGACAAGTTAGATGTTAGTAGCTAGAAAGCAAAACAAGAATTAAACAACAAGCTCAAGCAAGTCAACCAAAACTTATGCAACAGCATGAATGCAACAATGCATGGTTTATAACGTGCTATATCTTTTTAAAAAATAATTCATAAAACATTTATAATTGTCCTATGAATGTAAAACATCTATGCAGAAATAAAATCAAATTCATTTAAGATTTAAAGTTCAAAAAAATCAGGGTGTTATATAGGGTTTTTTACATCTGCAGAGAACGCACGAGGACGAGGCAGGTTCCACGAGTTGCATCTTCACGAGGTGTTGATTTGGAGAAGATGTGCTTCATGACTTCACGTAGGACTCCTACTATACAGTCTCCATGTTAATACGGCAGAGCTTGGTAACACGATGCAGATCGCAGTCACAGCTGTGGCTTAGGGGAGGCGGACATAGACGTTCTTACCACAAGGCTCGTCAGTGGCACACGGACGTCGGAAGAGACGGCAAATAATGAAGGCATCACGACGGCCGTGGCGTGTCTTCATGAGCAAGAATTCCAGCAATGAGTGTAGAAGATCGATGAATTACAACTCGGTGGGGGCAGCATACGTAGGCATGGTCATGGCGGCTGCGTGTGGAACGCATCGACGGAGCACCACTGAAGAACGTCAAGGATGGCTGTGTCTGATCGAAGTCGTGGCAGCACTGCTAGGGCTTGGCGATGGCTGTTTGTGCTAGGGTTCCGAAAGAGTGGCGCATGCATGAGTCTTGGGAGTCCTTTTATATGGGCGAGGTTGTGGGCTGCACACCAAAATCTCAGAGATGTCGTTGGCAGCGAAAAGCAACTCTGAGTAGAGTCCTGCTCGGCTACAGCATCAGGAAGGCATAGGGTCTCGGCTGGCACACGAACAGACAGAAGGAGAGGCAGGGGGCGTGCGGCTTCAGCCTGCTTGCTGGGCTCGAACTTGCTACTGTGATACTGGGCCAGAAGGCAGAGGATGGCTGGAACAGGAGAGAGCAAGGCCGAGCCTTCCAGAACGTAAAGAGAACAAGGGAGAGCTTTCTCTCTTTATTTTTGTTTTCTTTTATTTCAAAGCCATTTCAAAATTGTTTTCCAAATCTTCTAAAATCATTTGTATTTTGATCAAACACACTCAATCAAATAAATCTTATGCAGCGACATGAATGCATCACAAATGTGTCTACTCCCTATGATAAATTTTAATATGATGAAAAATATTATTTTCCCTAGGTTTTCACGAGCACAAAGATTTTAAATTAAATTATTTTACTCTATTTTTGAAATGTGTAAATTTTGAGGTGTTCTCGGGTCTATCCTCCCCGGAGGAAATGAGTCCGCTTCGTAAGGAAGCTTATCAAATTGCTCGTGCTTTAGAGGCTGCTTCCGAAGCCCGGCTGGTGACAAGAGTGAATGCGTCTCGTCCTTTTTCACGCCTCATACGGAAAGGGACTTGACGCAGGTGGACCATGTAGAGCTTCATGCGGCACTTGAGTTTCATGCCATTTCAGTGAGTGATCGTATGTTGAATGAGAATTTGTTTTACTCAAGTTTACCTGCTAATTCGTAGTCATGTTTTCTGTAGGCTTCGGTGATTAATGCCGCGCTGCAGAAGCAAGAGTAGGTTGTGCTCACATTGGCCTAGTCCAAGCTTGTTGAGGCCTAGGGTCAAGTCAAAACTCTCGAAGATAACTTGGCCGGGGCTCGCGCTAAGCTTCGGGAGGAGAATGATGCACGCCGCCACGCTGAGGAGTTGGCTACCCAGCTGCAGATCAATATGAACACCCGCAATGAAGTCACGAAGTCTCAGCGATGGCAGCTTCGTAATGGCCTACAGGAGATCTCACAGAAGTATCTTCGGTTGCTTGCTAGTGTGGGGGATGATGCTGAGCTCCCTAAGCCTCAGGAAGGCGAGGAGATTACGGCATTTGACTACATCCATTTTCTTTCTTTCGGGAACGGGTTTCGGTCTGCGGGGGATATCATTGTTTATTTGAAACCAGATTCCGATGTGAATGCTGCTGCCACCGGCTTCCTAAGGAGCTACTGGGAGTCTAGAGGCTGGAACCTCGGGCTGATTCGAGCGGCGATGAACCGCTCTGCCATGAGTTGTTTTTGCCTGCATCTCTACTAGTTTTGCGGTTCGGTTCCCGAAAAGATTGTTTAATCCTGCTTTTATCGTAGGATCCATTGGAGCGTGAGGCTATTAAGCAGAAGATTATGGCCTATCTCTGCGACTGCGATGAACACGAGCTGGGCACTGATGCTGGCACCCCGTCTTGGGAGGACGCCGATGCTCACATGCCACAGCGCGAAGCCCCTGCCGACGCCGATGCTGCAACCACCGAAGCTGCCGCAACCGCCTCTACCGCCGAAGCTGACCCTACTACTTCACGTGTTGCTCGAGATGAAGATGCCCCGGTGGATCTGGTTTCACGTGTTGCTCGAGATGAAGATGCCCCGGTGGATCTGGTGGCTTGATGTTTAATAACTGTGCTAGTGCTTGGACCAAATTGACTTCATGTCATTATGCTCCCGTTTGTGGGAGTTTGAAAATTTCAGTGTTGTAAACATTGCACGTCAACTTCGGGCCGACTGGCCATTATGCTTTTGGTTTTTTATCTAATTCATGGTCTGTTCATACGTATGTGAATTTGACATAGTGTGCTAAGCAGTTTTTTGTTTTGCGTCTAGCTTCTAGCTTCGTGCGAATGTGCTCAGGCGGGTTGCCGAAAGCCATCCCCCAACTTTTTAGCCGAAGCAGATCTGATGCAAGATGTGAGCCCTTTGGTCGAATTTTGTTGTTTGAACGCTGTCCCCTCAACTTTTTAGTTGAAGGGGTTTAACGCGAACTAATAGCCCTTTGGTTATTTTTGACAAACCGAGCCTGCTTAACTGTATCTGAAAACACCGTCCCCCAACTTTTTTAGCTGAAGGGGTTTGTGTTGAAAGCGTTGGACCCTTCAACTTGCTTATAGATTCACGTTTTTGAATTTGTTAGCTGCTTGCTTATACCATTCACCTGCTTGCGGCAGTGCACATTTTAAATTTTTTTGTGGTGTTTACAATTTATGCTGCGATATTGTTGGCTATAACATCTCGAAGTACAAGTGATTTCACATGGTAGCCTGGTGCTTCGGGTACCCTGGACACTTTCAGCGCGACGAATCTCTTAGTGTTAGATCCCGGACTTGATTCGCTTGTGCTTTGGGTACCCCGTGAGGACTTCATCAAGCATAGCGACTTGGTTTGCTTCAACATGTAGTTGGTACAGTTGTAGCAAGGCTTGCCTTTGCTACTTTGCAAGCCATTCCTGGGACACATGAACTTTATTCGGCTTTTGCTGGCCTTGAGAAATATCTTGCCAGCGTACCTAAACCTGATGTTGCTGCTGTCAACCCTTTTGCTGTACCCCTGAAGCACAGCTCTCTTGATGAAGGAACAAAGGTGACATGAAACATGATACTCACGGTGCGGCTAATCCCGAATCCTCCCATGCCTACTTTTCTTTAACCCAATCATTTTTGCTGGGCTAAGGTGGTGTTGCGTAACCAGGGATGTTGGGCATTTGCCTATTTGATCTGTTAGACTGCCTTGCAATCTTCTTTTATAGGGCGGTTTGGGCGAGGTTCTTGGGAAATTGATGCAGCCTTGATTGTTGTGCTTTGAATATCATGTACATTTTTGTACAAGTAGTAGGTTACCAACTTTATTGCCTTACTATCGTGATTATCGAACGTTTGCTATCGTATCTTTTCATGCCAGGCAATATTATTTGGTAATTATTACTTTGCAGTTGACACCTCTGTAAGTGGGCGTATTGGTTCAATTGCTGCATATAGTGGGCCATGATGGGCATTGCGTTCTGTGTGCTTATTCACAACTACTCAGCTTATTACAGAGTTCCTTCGCTGGCCATATTCGGCTGGCGTTTTACGGTGACCATTTTCGGTGCCTGTTTTTGTGCGCTTTAGCAGGTTGCTTCGGTGTTTTTGTTGAAGCCTATTGTTTGACATTTTCGGCTGACATTTTGTGGTGACAATTTTCGGTGCCCACTTGGTTGCTTGCAACCTGTTTTTTTGCTACCGAATATTAGAGCAACCGACTTGCGTTGCTCTTTTTCGGTGTTTCTCAGCTCTGAGTGCAAAAAGATTTTTGGGGGAACCGAATGCGACTAAATACAGGGTTACAAAGGGCTGCCTTATTAAAAAACCTCACACCTTCAAAAAGGCTTCCCCTATGAGGAAAAAGAGCGTAGACCCCCAAATGTCTTTAATTATACTGTTGAAAGTAGAAAAGAAAATTACAACCTAGTTTGGGCGAATGTGCTTCAGGCATAGAAACGCCGAAGGTTATCAGCGTACACCCAATGCTCTCAGCTTCCTAAGGCCCTGCAAAGCTGCTTCATATTCAGCGGTGTTGTTGGTTGTCAGAAATTGTACCGCTGAGATGCCAGCGCCCGTGGAGCACCAAGCTCCATCACAATGCATGGTCCAAACCAGCTCTTTGAACTACAAGGTCACGTCATCTGCTTTGGGTGTCTAGTGGGCTATGAAGTCAGCGATCACTTGAGATTTGATTACGGATCTATGCTCATAATCTACCACAAACTCATTCAGCTCAGTGGCCCATTTGCCGACTCGGCCTATGGCTTCAATATTGCGGAACAAGGAATCCAAAGGCTAGGTAGACAGTACCCGTATATGATGTGTCTGAAAATAATGCTTCAGCTTCTGGGAAGCCATGACCATGGTATACACAATTTTTTCAAGCTCAGAATAGTTCAGCTTTGCGCCAGATAGAGCTTTAGACACGAAATAGATTGGGAATTGCTTCATTTTTCCTTCATGTTATTTCTCCTCGACCAACACTGTGCTTACTGCCACTGGTGGCACTGCCAGATACAACAACAGCACCTATCCGGTGTGGGCTTGGACAAGGTGGTGAGCTTTGTCAAATAAGCTTTCATATCATCAAACGCTTGCTGCTGCTCCAGTCCCCATTGAAATTTCTCGACCTCCCTTAGCGTCTTAAAGAAAGGTATCCCTATTTTAACTTAGCTGATTTTGAAATGAATCTGCCCAAGGACGTGATTCAACCAGTCAGCCTCTGGACTTGCTTCTTAGATTTGGGTGGCTTCATGTTCACTATGGCTGCTATTTTGTCAGGGATGGCCTCTATGCCTCTGGCCGACACTAGGCAGCCCAGCAATTTTCCCTTGCTTATGTCGAATATGCACTTCTCAGAGTTCAGCTTCAACCCACTGGAACGCAAGTTGATGAATGTTTCTTTTAGATCTTCAATGTGTGTCTGCTTCTTGTCGCTCTTGACAACTCTGTCATCAATGTACGCTACCAGATTGTGCTTCTTTTTTTGCTCGCAGAACACTTCGTCAGACATTCTGGAGAATGTGGGGCCAGCATTTCTCAGACCCACCCGCATTCGCTTATATCAATAAGTTACCCCCGAAGTGATGAAGCTTGTCTTCTCTTCGTCATCCGGATTCAACAAAATCTAACGGTACCCAGAGAAACAATCTAACAGACTCATTCGTTTGTAGCCAGCTATGATGTCAACAAGCTTATCAATTTTGGGCAAAGGGTACGGATCCTTCGGGTAGTGTTTGTTGAGGTCAGTGAAATTGACGCACATGCGCCATTTTCCACTTTTCTTCTTCACCATTACCATGTTGGCCAACCATTCAGGATATTGAACCTTTTGGATTACCCCAGCGTCGAGTAATCTTTGTACTTCGGCACTTGTTGCTTCGGCTCTCTCGGCTGAGATCTTCCTAACCTTCTATTTCTTTTGCTTCGCAGATTTGTCCACATTCAAGCTATGTTGTGCGAGTTTGCGATCTACCCCGTGGAGGTCTCTGGTGGACCATGCAAACACATTGTTGTTTTCTTCCAAAAATTTCAATAATTCTGCAGCCTCTTCGGGGTTTATCCCTGTTCTGATATGGACACATTTATCTAGTCTGTTTGGTGTTAGAGGACTCAATGCGTGTCTTCCCCCGTCTCGGCTTTTGCTGCTTTTTTCTTCTCCAAATTCAGATCATCCTCCTCGATCTGCCTTTTCTGCTTCACCTCGTGGACCATACTGTATCCTGGTATTGGCTTGCCATCAATTTTCCTTGCCGTGATTTGATCATCGCGAATTGTGATGACCCCAAACAAGGAAGGCATTTTGATGCACAGATAACTCTGCTTGATGATCATATCAAACTTGTTGATGATGCCTCTGTCGAATATTGTTGTATATGGGTACGGTATGTCCACGATGCCAAACATGATTTCTTCGGCTTTGACCTTATCTCTTTCGTTGAATGCCACGGTCATGGTCTTCTTTCCTATTGGGTCGATTCGCTTCGCCCCAAAGCCGAACAGAGCACCTTCCCGCGGATCAAGTGACTTTCTATCCTACTTCATTTTGTCGAACGCCTTGGTGAACAAGATGTCCGCTGAGCAGCCATTATCAACTAGGATGTTGTGCAATGTACATCTGGCTACGAAAGCAGTTCTGACGAAAGCGTCGTAGTGCGGGTAACCCCGAACCTGAAAATCTTCTTCCATGAATGTTATGGGTTCTAGCTTCCATGGTGTGATATTTACTGGGCACTTTAGTGATACTGATAGCACCCTTCGTTCAAATTCTCTCCTTCCTCTCTTGCCCTCATGCTCGAAATTGGATCCGCCGATGATGGCGTAAATGTGACCGTTCATTGGCATGGCGGTGTTGACAATTTGCAACTCCTTGGAGCTTTCCAGCTTCGATACCTGTTGTTGTCTCGCCGCTGTTGCTCCATTGCCGCTGATAATGACACAGCCACTGAATGTACTTGAGGTTGGGTCTGGGGGAAATTTTGTTGAACATATGGTCATGCAACCGGATAGAGGACGGGGTGACCACTCTCTCCCCTACCCCCAACAGCATTCAATTCTTGTCCATCCATTTTCTTCAGCTATAACCTCAGGCGTCCGATCTCCATCAATTGGATACACATGATTTGGTTGTGGAATTTTTGCAACACTAGGCACAAGTGGCCAAGGTTATCTTTCCAAGCACATAAGTGGTGTTCTAGTCTTAAGATTACTAGTCACTAGAGAGTGTGTGTTTTTTCTCGTTCGTGGCTTTGTGTGCTTATTGAAAAGAAAAATTCCAAAGTAGTCCTTTCTAAGATTTCTATTAGCCATATGTAGTGCTCTTGAGAAAGAAATAAAAGCTTCTATATAACAGGCCAAGGCCAAGGCCCAGGAGGGCAACGGATGAGGGGCAAGGCACCCCCTGGCCGCGTGCCACCGCCACCGTGTCCGTGCCAGGTTAGGGTTTAGGTAGCTTAGAGTCTAAGAAATCCCTGGGCATAAACACAAGGGGAATTGTAACTGTTCCATTTAACAAAGGAATTAGGGTCAAATCCTTTTACCCCAGCTCTCCAACTCTCCAGATTTCTCCCTGTTATCGTTGTTGTCGATGGCGTGGTCACGGCCGCTAGGCGATGTTTCACTTGGGTGGGCATGTCATCAACCAGTTGGTAGGCGTCGTTGGTGACGTCCTCCTTGTTGATGAAGGCATTCAGATCCAATCTAGGTTGGCTCTTGAAGATGGTGGCACTATGGGGGCGGATCTCCTCGGTGCTCACGGCGTTGATGATGACCTTGCCAGCGATGGGCGCCCGCTCGTCCTCCTTGACCTTGGGGCATCGATCCAGTTCGGCGAGCTCGTCGTCGAATAGTTGGTCAGTATCCAGGTTTGATTTGATTTAGACCGTGTTCTATTGCTGTAGGGAAATTTTTTTAGTGCTTGTTCTCCACCTACCGGCATGGTGCAGAGGTCATCGAAGATGACATCGGCGTTCACGGTGGTGACGGCAGCCACGGATCGTAGCTGGCTCCGTATACCAGTTGTCACGGGTGTGACACAGGGGCCCAGCTGGCGGTATTTTTGGTGTAGTAGACGGTGGTCGGTGGTGACCGGCAGCTAGGCCGCGGCATGGCGTCGGCGTGGAGAGGCGGTGAACATGCAGCAAGGCGTGGTTCATTACACCAACATTGGGGGCGGCAGCTAGGGTTTTGTCTACGATCGCGACTACACTAGGAGTAGCGCCACAGCCCTCACCCTCGTCATCGGCACCCCCAACGTCGCCCCGGTGCCACCCAGCATCAGCAACGATGTCTTCATCAAGCTGGACGTCCCCTACCGACATGACATTGGCAACCTCAACACCCCCCTCTCTATGTCGACTTAGCTGGTGTTTCAGCATGAGGATGCGCTGATCGGAAAAGGGGGAGTGATATAATCGGCCAAGGCTAAGGTCCAGGAGGGCAACGGATGAGGGGCAAGGCGCCCCCTGTCTGCGCGTCGCCAGCATGGGCCCAGGCGCCGCTGCCGTATGTCATCACCATGTCCGTGCTAGGTTAGGGTTTAGTTAGTTTAGAGGCTAAGAAATCCCTGAGTTATAAATACAAGAGGAACTGTAACTGTTCAATTCAATAAAGGAATTAACCCCAACTCTCCAACTCTCTCCAGCTTTCTCTCTCACCAAACCCTAGCAGCCGCTGCCACCACACCCTGCCGCACATGCGCTGCCTCTCCAAGGCAAAGCCAGGCCGTGGCCTAGCCACCGACCACCGTCTACTATGCCAAAAATACCACCCACTGCCCTTTGCCTCACACCCGTGACAACTTCCTTTACAAATAACATGTCACACATCTCATGGGTGAGTGAGAGAGCTTGGAGACAAGTTATGTCGATGTTTATATAAAATTTAAAGTTTGAGGTTCTTTTGTTCTTACCCTATTGTGAAGACTAATTGTGATTTTGCTCTTATTTATTTAACATTGTGGTTTTTCCACTACTTTTTTAAATGAAAGAAGAGTTTATATATCCCTTTTTCATTAATAAGAGGAGTTAACACCATAGGTTTAACTAAAAAAGGCTGGTTTTCTATTATGAATTCGTCCATAGGTTTTTGAGTGCATTCATCATCTAAGAAGGCAAAAATAGGGATGAGTGGTCGCTTCGAATTAGAAATTTGAGGATGGAGTAACAAAATTGAAAAGGTAAGGTTAAAATAACAATTAGTCCTTAGAGCAGAGAAAAATAATAATCTGCCTTAAAGTTTTGTTAATGCTGCATATAGGTTGGCCCCCTAGCTAGCTAGTAAAAAGATTTAGCTTTTCATTTTTCAAACTTATTATCCAAAAATATTGCTCTACCTTTTTCAGAAGTCATCTCAGATTTCTTTCTTGTAGTTACTTTGTCCTGTAGCTACTTGACTTCTTTGATAAACCATGCCTGAGGCCAAGCTAGGAGGATATATAGGCCCTGCACACGGTTAGAGTGTTCCATATTGCCAAGGCAAACGCTAAACTCCCAATGGAGTCATTCAGGGATCAGTTCACTAAAAGGACTGGCCTAGTAAATTCTAGGGATGATTCGCTTAATAGAAATATCCAGTTCCTATGGTTGCTTCTCTTAATGAGACCAGTCAAAATCAAATTTGAAAATGAATGTATTTATAGGATCAGTATTTTTCTAATGGAACCGTTCCATGAAAATGATTTTTTCTTGCGGCGTTCAAAAGCTAGAGATGACTTACCGTCCTAGTTAGAGATGGGTTCTTTTGTGAACCGTCTTATGAGAAATCGGTGCCGACTGTACAAAAAGATTTGTGTCGTAGTCTGGTTTATGGAGGCTAATCAGGAAGATCTAGCTTTATGTTATGGAACGTAACAACGTAGAAGATCTTGCTTCATGTTACATTTGTATACTTCGAGCAACCATGAGAACAGGTGGAGAAAAGCGAAAGATGCATGTACCTAGCCTCTTCAGAAGAAGGAAAAAAAAAGCTCGATTTCCTTTCTAGACTAATGAAACAGCATTTTGCCTTTAATTTAAGAACCATTTATTTCCCATGGATAAGATATAAGAAGAAAGGAGGCATCAAGATAACAGGAGGGAAAAATCCTACTGATTCTACATAAATTAGATAATTAGTCGTAGAAAAAGGTACAAGCGGCATCGAGAGATTATGAAGGAGGGAAAAGGAAACTGAAATTGGAAAAATAGCTGATAGACAATAGCCATTAGGAGAGGAGAGAGGTTGAAAATACATTGCTCCACGAATGACTAGATCAAACTCCTGATTAAACTTCGGCAGACACGCCAATGTTGCAGGATCTTTCTAGTTCAAAATGAAATCATTTGTTGTTGTTGTCCAGATATATACTGTACCTTCTAACTTCTACTTAATGAAACACGTGCAGAACACGTTTTCAAAAAAAAAAAGATATATACTCCACCACATTAGGTTCATGAATTTTTCATAGAGAAGGATACTACAAAGGCAAAGGAACTGTTCCAAGATTTGGAAATGGCTGTAAATTATATGAAACTTGTAAGGCAAGGTGCAATGCAGGAATAGGTGTTTAAAAGTGTCATCTACTTCCTCATTACAAAGCACAAAATGATACTCCCTACATTCCAAATTGTAAGTCATGACTTTTCTAAGGACATTGTTTTTTCATGCATTTAGATATATACCTCGGTGCATAGCAAGATCTATGTACATAAACAAGCTAAAACGACTTATAATTTGAAACAAAAGTAGTACGATTGGAGGCCCATGTGTTGCATTCCTATTAGTAGAATGGGATGCATCAAGAGGAACTGGTGGTATAAGTTGCATTTTGAAGGCTATTCAAAGTCCAGGGTGGCATATACTCTTTTGTGAATTACAGAAAAAAAAAAGAGTTTATGATCTAATCAGTCCTGCCCCCATGGCACAAAGCTCCATTTATTTGCACCTGTGTATCTTTTTTTTTTTGACAAGGACACATGTGTATCTTAATATAGCAAAAGACCCACTCTATTTTACAAGTTGGTATTTGCTATGCTCTGCATTATAGTTCTAGGATATGTTCACTAGCGGAGACATAAATCTTACATGTAGGCAATTGCGACCAGTAAGGCTGTAAGCTGAGGAACAAGAGTAAAATCCCTTCCTGCTTTGGTACACACGTACACAGGGATTGAAAAAGAAAACGTCAACACCAAGTGATTAAGATGTGTGCAAGGAAACAAATAAGGGCACAACATTGCAGAAGTGCAGATGATGATTGGCTCTTAACCAAGTGGGGGATCTGAAACCATCGACGGGAATAAGGGTGAAACTAGGGGCAGAACCCCGGATTGGATTGCTGACGATTTGGTTGGATCTCCAGGTGCTGGAGATGGACTAAACAATCCCGTAACATGATTCTCTCACCTCTATTTCTTTTTGCGACTCTGAGCCTCTGACACGCCTGGAATCTAGTGTGACCTGATTATACCATTCTTTTCTGGTTACATCACATTCTAATGCAGCCCCACGCCAAGACCAAGTGTACTAGTGCTTTTCGTACTTAGATTAGATAAAACATGGTGTGAGGCTGTGGGCTTTGTTTTTGTCCATGATAAAATTGAAGTTCCAATACCAAGAGCCCAAGATGAAAGTTCTCTTTTTGTTTAACCCTTCGTTGAGGATCTGTTGAGCAACTCAAGTATGTATAATGCTACTATAGTATAGAGTCGACCACAAAATTATCAAACTACAAGAAGCATGCTATTGCCTCCACCATTTTCCTTATGCTTTTATTTGTAACAATATTTTGTTTCTTGCTGTGATTATATTGCTTGATTTGCCACCATACCTGTGTTCAACATACTTTATAATACATTTATGGAATGAAAATTCAGGTAGAGAAACCTTATCCCCAACCCCACGGTGTTGTTGCTCAAAAAAAAAGGCAGTATCTTCTATAGATGCCTAGTTGCAGAAGCAATGACATGCATGAAATATGACAAGCAAATATTGTTGCAGTAGATATATACTTCCTCTGTTTCAAATTATGTCTTTTTAACTTTTTTGGTTTATCTAGACATATTATTATATGGCGACGTATAGCAAAATGGATGTAACATAAAAGTCGAAGCAATTTATAATTTACAGAGGGAGGGAGTAGTATGTATGATACATGTATGCATACTTAAATGAGGTCGAATTCTCAGCTTTCTTAATTAATAGCAAATCAATGAGCGATTCAGATGTCGCCATTAGAAGTAAATGGCCAGAGCACAATAAACTGAACTTCTTTTATTAGAAAATTGTAGGTCCGACACCGCCTAGCCTAGCAACACATAGCATCCGTTTCAGCAAAACCGGAAAACCTAGCGCCGCATTACAGGACTTGGTTACTATTTATAATTTTAGATTGTACGGTACTACGATATGTGCAAACAAGATGCAGATATAAATAACCTTAGCGAATCCTGGAGAAATCATGTGGTCGAGTAGGTGATAATTACAAAGTTTGGAAGTTTATTCAGATCTGCGGTCTAAGTTTTTTTTGGTCATCTATATCAGGCCCATATATCTGCTTAAACAAATAATCAAGATGGATGGATGATTCATTGTACTTGGTGCGTGGCTTTATAACTAGCTAGCTCAACTTGGCGCTCTTGATTTGCTCAAATCATGCATACCCGTCTCTAAAGGTTTTGTCGCTTTGATTCTATTTGATGCATGCATACAATTTATGCTAGGCTATTAATGTTGGATTTATTGTGGGTTAGACCTATATTACATTTGATAAATCAATAAACTCTATGATATGTAAATTATTGGTTGAACCGTTTTCTACGGTACGAGATTTTCACTAAATGTTGGAAACGAACGGACTTTCATATTTGCCATTCATATTAATTGGTTATTGAAATTATTTCTATTTGGGAGTTACTTCTATTATTTTAATTGGCAATAATGAATTTTCAGTTTCCACTATTGGGATGACGTGAGGCTATTTGCCTTCTCATGGAGGCGTCAGGCTCGTGGCCTTCACGTGAGGTTGCTTACCTCCTGAAGGACACGTGAGACTCATGGATTTCCTCCCGAGCCACTTGGCCTTCATCTGTGTGGTATATATGTGTGGTATATATTTGGTACCCCTTCATCAGTCATGCTCTATTGGTTCATATTCCTCTCCCAATACAAGGTAACACAATCAGTCCATAATTCCACAGTAATGAAGGCTTCTTCATCTCGTCCCTCTGTGCGCATGGAGGAGCAAGAGGACAGGTGCCTTCGAAGCCCTTGCCGTTCGAGACCTTGCATGGGGATCAGTAATTAGTTTTTTGGGTAGCATCTACGTGACTGCCCAAATCACTGCTGCCGTTCGTCGTCTTCTTCATTGAGTTGCCAGCGACATCTTCTTTGTCTTCCTCATGGGTGGACTTCATCTTCTTCCTGAAGGAGAGATCGTCTTCGTCATCTCCTCTACAACATAACGCTGGAAGTTGGACAAGGATCTGGATCATCGGAGCGCATGGGAGGGTATAAATTGTTCGTCTCCTCTCTGTTTTTTGTTTTTCAGATCGTACATGTTTCAGCAGTTCATGCATGTTGTTTCATATGCTGTCATGAGTATGTCTCATATGTTTAGTTATGTTATTTCATATGCTGCTGCGTAATTTCTATGTTATTTGTTTCTGCTATAAGATATATGTCATGTCTGCATGTTTCCATGTTTCAGTTACGTTGTTTCATATGCTGCTGCTCATATATTTCAGTAGTTCTGTTCCTTTGT
Source organism: Bothriochloa decipiens (assembly GCA_023333625.1). NCBI lineage: Eukaryota > Viridiplantae > Streptophyta > Magnoliopsida > Poales > Poaceae > Bothriochloa > Bothriochloa decipiens. The sequence goes on from CM041628.1 coordinate 51,678,556, forward strand.
TTCACATGTTGTTCTGTGTTTGTTGCTGTTCTGAGTTTTGTATCTTGTTTATATATTTATAATATATATGCTTTACATGTTTCTTGTTCATATGTTCATCGTCACTATAAACATGTTTAATATCATGATCTCTTCTTTGAATAATCTTTTATATGTCATCTTCATATTATTAATTTATGAAATTAAAACGACATAGAAATTATCTTATTGTCTAACAATACAAAATCTAATTATAGGCATTTTTCTATCAGAGGTTTTGCCGCTGTGTTAAAGCCTAATCCTTTTGATGATAAAAACTTCTTGATTTGGAAAGTTAAGATGGAATTATGGCTAACTACAATGTCATGTTCTTACGCCTCTGAGGGCAAACCTACTGACTTACCTCCTGTGGATGAGGCTAAATTTAAGGCTGAGGACAACCTCTTTCGAGGTGTAGTGATTAGCGCACTTGATCCTAAATTCCAGAAAAGCTACATCATCCTTCCTACAAGGAAAGAGCTATGGGATGCACTTGTGGGAAAGTTTGGAGTTACTGATGTTGGTAGCGAGCTGAATCTCATAGAGCAGCTGTATGATTACAAGATGATTGAGAACCGATCTGTGGTGGAACAGGCTCATGAGTTTTTGGCACTAGCTAATGAACATGAGCTTTTTCCTTGTCTTTTACGTGAAATTAAAAGACTACGAGATCGTTGCTATGAACATGTTTAATATCATGATCTCTCTTATAAATAATCTTTTATATGTCATCTTCATATTGTTCATTTATGAAATTAAAATGATATGAAAACTGTCTTATTGTCTAACAATTAAATTATATTATTTCAGATATTTGTGGTCAGGGATGGACACAAGATCAAATTGCTACAACTAAGTTAATAAAGCCTAATCTTTCATTATTCAAGTGATTTACTATTGATTTATTTGGTCAAGACCCGGGCGATAGCATGGCTAGCCTGGGGCCAGTGTGAATTGTTTAAGGAAAAAGTCCAGATAACCCCGTGTACTATCATATGTCGACTGGTTTATGACACAACCTATAAAATCGGGCATTTAACACATTAAACTTTGCACTATAGTCTAATTTACCTTCTGGGTAGTTTTAGAGGCCAGTTTTGCCTACTAGGCGTTCCACCTTGGCAGTGGGGCACCTTTGACCCTCAGTCTTGCCTTGTGTGGCCAGCAGGTGCGCGCCCCTGCTCCAACCTCGACCCCCGGCATGCAGATAGGACCTCCTCGAGTAGCGGCGACAGGCTCGGCCACTTCTTTCCGCGCGCTCGGCCACCGCGAGCGCTCCGTCGCTATGCACGCACCAGAGCTACGGTGGCAAGGTCGGGGGCTCCTAAGGCCGGAGCCACGCATCCGGGAACGCGCGTGTCCACGGCTTGTGCCCGCGCCGGGGCGTGGCCGGCGTCCGTGCTGCTCCCATCGCCGCGAGGAGGTAGTGGAGGAGGCAATAATTGAAGCGGTTGTGACCATGGTGGATGTAGGTGGGAGGGGAGGGGAGGGAGAGGGACGCGAGGAGGTTACGTGGAGCTAGACTGCTGCGGGGAGTTGCCCAGGGCGCAGCAATATGCCTGCGGTAGACGGAGCTCTCGGTGGAGCCGCGGCCGGCGCTCGCGCTCGCGGCTAGGGAAGCAGTGCCCGGCGGTGCTCCCGTTCGCGACTGGGAAGGCGCGCCCGGCGGCGCTCCTGCCATCAACTGCGGCAGAACTCGCGTTTGCGCTCGCGCCGGGAAGGGGCGGAGATCATGCCCGTGGTGAGACGGAGCGGCGATGAGGCGGAGCCCCGCGGGCCCGCACCGAGGCAGAGGTGGAGCCCGCACGTCCGGTGGTGGCGAGGCAGAGGACCTCATTGCGGCGGAGAATGCCTCGTCGCGACGCGGCTACTTGCGATGGAGGAGGACCTCTCGCTCGGCACCAGCGCGCTGGGCACCAGCGACCTGTTCGCCATCAAATGTCCGTTCATGTCGCGCGGCCCATGCGCAGCTAGGGCGGCCGCCTCGCCCTACCCGTCCGGGCACGCTCGGGCCATTGCTGCCGCTTGGTGAGCGCCGACGCCGCTGATGCTCCTACCGCGCTCGGGCGTCCTCCTTCCTTGCAAGCGCCTGTGCGAGCTCCGTTTCCTCCCGCTCGACCTCCTCCTCCTCCTGCTCCTCCTGGCTGCTCGCACTCGCCACCATCGGGCATCGGAACCATGACACCCGCCCGCGCGCTCCCCTGGTGCTCGCGTCTTCCTTTTGGACGATGGGACACCTAATAGGTGGGGCCATAGGCCACACTGGACGTCACGTAGGCAAAACCGGCCTCTAAAGCCGCCCAGGGAGTAAATTAGACTGGAATGCAAAGTTTAACGTGTTCGGTTTTATAGATTGTGTCATAAATCAGTCGGCATATGATAGTTCAGGGTTATCTGGACTTTTTCCATTGATTAATTAATATGGCCATAGCATTTCAAATAATTTTTATAAACACATGCGTATAAGCATATTTCCTAGTAAGTTTAAATGCAACACAAAGCACGTTATTAGAAAAAAAAGAGCATCGCAAAGTATAATATGAAATGTGGCGTCCAATCTACGGACTACGGGTCCATGATTTCCTCACGGTACCACAATTTCTTCTGGGAGAAGGGTGATTATCCTTCTAGAAGAACAATATGTGCATTCACCTGGTTTGAAGATTTAATTTCTTTTGAGCAAAGGCTCCTTCACAACTTTGAATAACGTTGACTGCTAAGCACGCATACGCTTTACCATCCTTTGAGAGGTACAGAGGTAACAGTAACGACAATTTACATGATTGTAACTGTGCTTACATTACTGTAATAGAAACAGTTCTAGATGTTTTTTTATCAAAGATGAAAGAGAGTTCTTTCTTTAAGTCTCGGTAAGATTAGAAGAACTCATAATTTATTACAAAATAGAAGTGCTACATATGTCCAGGCAATCTTGAAGTATATATTCTGTCGACGCAGTAGATCAAGAATAACCAAAAGAAGTTCGACGATTGAATTAAATATATACTGTACTACCTGAGCAGAAACCACGAGCACATCATCGGAAAAGCACCCATGTGCGACCCTTCAGATTGGCCATTATGGCATTATGCACACTAAACAAGTGATGATAGTTGTATGATTTGCTTAAGATAGTGTACAAGAGCTTCACTTCCAAGTGCAACCTACCAGACTGTAACTTCTTGTTGCACCTTCCAAGTAAAAGAACTCACAGCCAACCTCTGAAGCAGACACATCCAGCTCGCTGCTCAAATTACCGAGAAAAAACAAAGTGACAAATGCCTGCACGAGCAAACAAGAACACGTATCAACAGGTGATCGTGGGATTTCCCCTAAAATTTTCGGCCTGATAATGTCTAGTGCAAGTGTACGAAAGGGCCTCGTCTGGGGCAATACAGAGTGTATAAATGGCCACAAGGCCGATGAGAAATGCTAGAACAGAAACCTTTGATGAACTGAAAATCAGGATAGAAATAATAAGAAGGCCAAGAGCATTCTCGGTGTATGCTCATGGACAAGCCCAGCAGGTAACAGTCTGTTACATTGCGGCTTCTGTAGCTTTGGTATTTCCTTCATTCCCTTCCCTTGTCATGTTCATCAGCCACCACGTGCACCCTCCTAGAGGTGTTGGGTTCGAACCCTTGCTAGAGCGCTTGCTACGGGAAATTTATATATATTTATCCTCGAGCGCTCGCAGGTGCGTTTGTCCGCCTTGTCGGAGGTGAAAAAAATCTCCTCGTCCGCCCCATGCCAAAACAAGTCTATGGCTAATCTAGTCTCACAAGAGCTTTTTTTTTTGTCATGTTCATCAGATTTATGAGCAGTACTTGTCGTTTTAGTAGCTTTGGTATTTCCTTTTCCCTTGTCATGTTCACCAGATTTATGAACAGTACAATGGATCATATACAAAAGCAAATTAAAATGACATACCGTGAACTATCTCACCATTTATTTTGCAGCAGGATGCCGTACCAGATAACACAGTTTCAACTGAGGAACTACGAATTCGTGATGTGTTAAGCGGAGATAGAGGACAACTTGGAACATGAAATCATCCATAGCATGTGCCGCCTCGCATGCCACCTTCAGAGGCTGTATCAGCAGAGGAATATAATAGAATTTACTGGTCGGTCACTGATTACCAGTTTCCACTGCCCCATGCAGGAAATGCACTTCTGGAGATGAATATCAGGATAAAATTGGATGGCCAATGCCGGATTGACATAACCAAGGTTAACAAAGATGCTGCTACCATTCAACCGAATTCATGTCCCAGTACTGATCAATCTGACAAAAGGCCCTTGAAGATAAGGCACAGTGATGCAGCTCATTGCAGGAAGCAT
>CM041628.1:51682926-51703726 GCA_023333625.1 Bothriochloa decipiens
CAGGAAGCATCACAACCATCCAGTTGTACCATGGAGATAAGTTGAATATGGGTATTGCAACTGAATAACAATATGTCAAACAACTTGAGATGTTCTTTTGTGCAATAAATAAACAATATCATGCCATCCTAATATAGCCCGAGAGTGGTGTTTACACCTTTACACCAACGACCTTCCAAGGTAGCATCTTTATCTGAAAGGCTGCTGCGTCCAACGTATAGCACTCACATGTCTTGAAGAAGAAACACGATTCAACAAAATACATATCATAAACGACAATATGCTTTTCTCAAAAATGATGTTCTTTCTTCACCGAACCTCCATGCGAACTCCTACCGCTCTTTGCTTTTTGCTGGCGCCCTCACTCCTTATGAGATAATTCTCTTGCTCACTCTGCCCTTGCTTCTACCTACTTTTCCTAGGATACTGGGACCAAGAAGAGTCGAGGGGGGTTTCCCTCTCTCCTCTTTCTTCATGAGTGAAGAACTTTCACCCTTCTATTGTGATACGTAGCACTTGGCCAAAAGAGATCATAATCTTCTTCGTATTTCCATAAATTGTGCTGCCTTTTTCCCTTAGAAACCCAATTCTAACTAAAATGAGAAAGAAGAGCGAACATCGAAATCAAAATGGAGCACCATTCAACCGAATTCATATCCCAGTACTGATCAATCTGACAAACGGCCCTTGAAGATAAGGCACAGTGATGCAGCTCATTGCAGGAAGCATCACAACCATCCAGTTGTACCATGGAGATAAGTTGAATGGATATGAATGGGTATTGCAACTGAATAACAATATGTCAAACAACTTTAGATGTTCTTTTGTGCAGTAAATAAACAATATCATGCCATCCTAATATACATTAACATAGTCTGAATTTTACCCCCTCCATTGCAATTTATAAGTTGCTTTGACTTCTTTGATACCTAGAATTTACCATGTATCTAAACGTATATTATATCTAGATGCATAGCAAAATAAATATATCAAAAAAATCAAAATAACATAATTTGGAACATAGGGAGTACAATGCATTAACTTGTTCATGGAGAAACCATTAAAAATAATTAATAACATGGTCTGAATTCTATAATTAACAATCACTTGATTACTACCAACAAAAAAACATTAGAGATTTGAATGATAAAATAGAGAAGTAAGATAGCTGAGGATAAACAAAATCAGAACTTTAGTCTTGGTTACATTTCTTATGATGATACAACTGGACCCCATGTGTCCATTGCCCCTGATCTTTGTATTACACATCCCCCTGGTGAAAAGGTCCACTTCTCAATTTCTCAACAGAGTGGCACATCCCCCGGACTACGTCATTAAGGAAGGGGCCGTCCCTATAGGCCTTGTTCCATGTATCTCTTTAGAGACATCTCTGCAAAACACTCCCACCCTCTCTCCTCCCACTCCACCGTCGACTCGGTCACTTTCGCTGGACGGCGTCGGTGCATATATGATAACTAGTGTAGAGAGAGAGAGAGAGACTATAATTTACTGTGTGGTGGAAGAAGATTGCAAAAAGATAAAAATGTGATCCAACATTAGACTAGTTATTCTGATGCTTTATTGGTGTTCAGCATACACTCTGGAATCTCGATGAATCAGAAGGATGGGTACAACCACAGGAGTTGATGAAAGCACCACTCTTCGACCCAAGTTGTTGTCATTCCTCAGTCCAGCTCTGATTCACACTGCACCAAAGTTTCCAAGCTCTGGTCACCAGCAATACGAGGTGGGTAAGACCTAGAGCATGAGCTGGGAGTGGGTGCACTCGTGGCACACCTGAGATCTGATCGACAGAAGGAACCTGCAGTGGGTACTGGCATACTGCCATCCCCATGCCATAGCTTGTAGTTTGAGAAGGGAGAGGGCTAGGCTCAAACCATCAATGAAGAGGAGCCATGTCACTACGTGTCGTCAGTGGTCAATATGGGGTGCCCACAGGAGCGATGGCTGCTCTACTGGAGCATAGCAGCACGGGGACCTGTAGCCAAGATCCGCGAACTGCTCGAAGCTCAGCACGATCCAAGGACAGTGGCGCTTATTGCCTCCTCCAGCAATTGCATCTGGAGATCACACCACAATGGAGGCCACTGAACCATGTCCAACTGTGAGAGGGAGAAGATGAGGTGGCCCCTAATCGTAACTGAGAGATGAAGCGATGGAGAAAGAAAGAATCACAAGAAATGTGAGGTACTTAGGCTATTTGCCACGGTCAAACATCTTGGACAAAAGATGTTTAGGTTCCACTGGCATGAACAAAAAGTCTCAAAAACCAGTGGCACAAACCTAATAATAATTTCAAAGGGTGATAGACAATGTCAGAACAGTAATTTACGCAATCATCTTCAAACTATTACCACCTTCAACATACAAATGCTACAATGCATTTTGCCAATCCAAGTATCCAACTATTGTAGATAAAATAATTCGTTGCCATATTCAAGTAATAAACTTATATTCTCAACAGGCAAAATGAATTTACATATTACGTCATCCTGCACACACATATTATTGAGATGGTGAGTCATATATGTGGTTTTTCAGGAACCAACATATGCCCAGCAGGAGGGCATGCACTGGAAAGATATAACAGCCTGGAACTACAAAGATTTCAACCAAAATCAAATAATCCAACCATCAGAACTAGGTTTCTGTTATAAATATTCATGAACTGATTTCTTTGAGTGTGCCAACAGAATTCCAAGACCAATTTCTTAGTAAAACAAAGGGGGCAAAGAAAATAGAGTACAGCAAAGTAAAAATAGGCATACATGGGCAATTGATCATATCAAAACCCAAACTGAAACAACAAAGATATGTATTGACAACTCATCAATCACAGGGGCATAGACTTGAGTTCATGAAATTTGATATGACTAATCTATGCAGCCTGGTGAAGGGTTATAAGAGTGCTACGCTAGCCAGAAAATAAAACTTTTTTACCTCATAAACCAGGATCTACTGCTAGTTACAGGTTACGGGATTACCACTAGACGCGTAGGTGCAGCGGCTGACGACTCGATGTAGTCGTACGCGTCGCAGCAGGAAGTGCAGTTGCGTGGTCGTCCGTCACGTCAACCCCTCGCGCAGTTCGTCCCAGTGCTCCAGATGCACCACCTCCGAGGAATCCCACACGTGCAGGGAAGAAGCGACGCGCCTCCGGACTACTAGGTCTGCGAGGAGCAGAAGGCACGAGCGTGGGGAGGGCGACGGCGGCTGTTCAAGGCATGTAACCTCTGACTGCGCCCCTACCCCTTACTTTATATAGGCGTCCCTAATGAGCTCACGAGTTGGAGGCTCATTAGTAACCCTAAGCCTTGTCTAATTCGGGTCCAACCCGAATTAGGCTTCCAGCCCCTTAAGCGTGCGACCCTATAGGTCCATGCACACATTGACATGGGCCGAGTACTCCTACTCACTCAATAGTTGACAGCGGCCTCTAGCAAGACGTGATAACTCCTATATGCACATAAAGATCATATCAGACGAACCACTACGACCACATACAAGTTATTCCCTTTGCCACTCGATATATGGTTCAACTCGTGGGTTAACACTTAACCCAAGCACGGCCATGTATTTGTTGATCCAATCACTTGAGTGATCCAGTGATATCTCTCTCGTATAGAGAGGAGCAAATTCTATCTTGATTGTCTATGTCTCATAGCATGCTTCCCGACCACCCAAAGACCACGTTTATAACTTCCCAGTTACGGAATAGCGTTTGGTAGTCCCTAAGTAGGCCGTTTTACATCTTGAGTACATACCAAAATCTCAGGTCTAAGGACATAACATATATGATGTGAATAAAGACTTTCTCATATCGAGTCAGTCCAGCCTACATGTCTCACATGTGCCCACATTATTAGTTTGACATCTCCATCTCCATGAATTGTGAACCATAGCCATCAACTAATACATATGCTGGTCTAATATTCAAGTGTGTTCTCACAAGAACGCGGACCAGGGACAACTTTAGAATAACCATTCAAATAATTGAGTTTCACAAATAATTCATATAATTACCAATCAACACAAGTTGTCTATAATGGATATTCAATGAACACTTAATGCATGTCATAGATACAACTGGAATATCATCATCTCTATGATTACCTCTAGGGCATATTCCCAACAGTCTCCCACTTACACTAGAGTTAATCTCTAATATATCTAATCCCCATAGACCTCATATGCGCCTCATGCTTAGGCTGTGGAAGAGCCTTTGTCAAAGGATCTGCTACATTCAAATCCGTATGTATTTTGCATAATTTGATCTCTTCTCGTTTCATAAACTCTCAAATGAGATGAAACTTTCAGAGTATATATTTGTTCTTCTGGTGATCCCTAGGCTGTTTAGCCTATGCAATCACCCCATTATTATCACAATGTAAATTCAATGGGCCCGATGCATTTCGAAACATACCAAGCTCAATGAAGAACCTCCTCATCTAAACACCTTCCTTTGCAGCGCCAGAAGCTGCAATGTACTCGGCTTCTGCTGTAGCTCGGACACCGTCTCTTGCTTGAAACTTTTCCAGCTAACTGCACCACCATTTATTGTGAACACAAAACCTGATTGAGATAGTGAATCATCTCCATCGGTTTCGAAGCTAGCATCGGTGTAACCGTTTACAATGAGCTCCTCCTCACCTCCATAGATTAGGAACACATCCTTAGTCCTTTGTAAGTACTTAAGAATGTTTTTAACCAACGTCCAGTGACTCTCACAAGGATTGGCTTGATACCTGCTCGCAACACTTAGAGCATAGGCTACATCTAGACGAGTACATATCATGGCGTACATGATGGAACCAACTACCGAAGCGTATGGAACCTTACTCATGCGTTTGCGCTCAGCATCAGTAGAAGGACACTGCTTATCACTGAAGCGCACACCATGTGACACAGGCAAGAACCATTTCTTGGTCTGTTCCATGTTGAACCTCTTCAACATCTTGTCAATGTAAATATCCTGGCTTAATCCTATTAGCCTTCTCGACCTATCTCTATAGATCTTAATGCCCAAGATGTATGTTGCTTCTCCTAAATCCTTCATAGAAAAACTATTATTCAGTGAAGTCTTTACAGATTGCAACATAGGAATATCATTACCAATCAATAGTATGTCATCCACATACAAGATCAGAAATACAACAGCGCTCCCACTTCCCTTCTTGTAAACACAAGGTTCTTCTTCATTCTGACGGAAGCCAAACCCTTTGACGACCTCATCAAAATGAAGATTCCAACTTCGAGATGCTTGCTTTAACCCATAAATAGATTTCTTAAGCTTGCATATCTTTCCAGCATTATTAGGATCAACAAAACCTTTGGGCTATATCATATACACGTCCTCTTCTAAATACCCATTTAGAAAGGCTGTTTTAACATCCATCTGCCATATCTCATAATCGAAATATGTAGCAATTGCTAGAATGATCTGGATAGATTTAAGCATCGCTACCGGCGAGAATGTCTCGTCGTAGTCAACCCCTTGAACTTGCCGAAAACCCTTTGCGACAAGCCGAGCTTTATAGATGTGAACATTTCCGTCCATATCCTTCTTCTTCTTGAAGATCCATTTGCACTCAATGGGTCTAACCCCATCAGGCGGGTCAACCAAGTTCTAAACTTGATTGTCTCCCATGGAATCTATCTCGAATCTCATGGCACTTTGCCATTTTTCGGAATCTGGATCCATCATAGCTTCCGCATAATCCGCAGGTTTGTCATCATCTAACAATAACAAATCCCCACGCAATGCGTGAAGTCTCGCTGATCTTCGTGGTTGTGGTGGTGTGTCCACTGCCACGGGTGTCTCAACTTGCTCTGCTACATTAGCATCACCCGTAGAGTCAGTCCCTACTGGCTCATCTTGAACTTCTTCAAGATACACCTTTTGTCCATTCTTTTCTCTTTTGAGAAACTCTTTCTCTAAGAAAATACCATTTTGAGTAACAAACACTTTGCCCTCTGACCGGTTATAGGCATAATACCCTAAAGTTTCCTTCGAATATCCCACGAAAAAGCACTTGTCCGATTTGGGTGTTAGTTTATCTGATATAAGTCGTTTGACATAAACTTCACAACCCTAAATTTTTAGAAAAGACAAACTGGGACTCTTACCAGTCCACATCTCATATGGTGTCTTAACTACAGACTTAGATGGAACCCTATTCAATGTGAAAGCGGTTGTTTCTAGAGCGTATCCCCAAAACGATAAAGGTAGGTCCGACTGGCTCATCATAGACCGAACCATGTCCAACAAGGTCCGATTACGTCGCTCAGACACACCGTTTCTTTGAGGCGTTCCGGGTGGCGTAAGCTGTGGAACAATTCCATAACTCTTAAGATGATTGCTAAACTCGTGACTTAGATATTCGCCTCCATGATCAGATCGCAAGGCCGTGATCTTCTTGCCACGTTGATTCTCTACTTCATTCTAAAATTCTTTGAACTTTTCAAATGTTTTAGACTTATGCTTCATTAGGTAGACATATCCATATCTACTAAAGTCATCAGTAAAAGTTATGAAGTATTGAAATCCTCCTCTAGCTGTCATGCTCATTGGTCCACATACATCAGTATGTACAAGTTCTAACAAGTCAGACGCTCTCTCAGAAAATCCTTTGAATGGCGCCTTGGTCATCTTGCCTAGCAGGCAAGCCTCACATGTCTCGTATGATTCAAAATCAAACGAAGTTAGAAGACCATCATCGTGGAGCCTCTTCATACGATTCTTACTTATATGACCCAAGCGACAATGCCACATATAGGTAGGACTTAACTCATTAGCCGAGGCCGTTTAGTACTAACATTACAGGCAGGTGCATCATCAAGATTTAAAATAAATAACCCATTCATAATGGATGCAAAAGCCACAAACATGTCATTCTTGGAGATCACACAACCATTGTCTTTACTCGTAAAAGAATAACCTTCCTTCATCAAACATGAAGGTGATATAATGTTTTGACTTAAGCTAGGAACAAAATAACAATTATTCAATTTCATGATAAATCCTGATGGCAAGTGAACTTGTATCGTCCTAACGTTCAACACAGCAACTCTTGCATTGTTGCCCACGCGAAAGTCAACCTCTCCCTTTTCCACGCTTCTACTTCTTAGCATTCCCTGCATCGTATTGCAAATATGAGCAACCGATCCGGTATCAAATACCCAGGAATTGATATATGAATTAGCAAGAAAAATGTCCGTAACATGAACGACAAGAGTACAAGTAGCAGTAATACCTTTACTGCCTCCATCCTTCTCTAAGGACGCCAAGTACTCCTTGCAATTCCTTTTCCAATGACCTTTCCCCTTACAATAAAAGCAATCAGAATTTGCAGATGGTCCAGCCTTAGCAGTAGATGGGTTTGGCTTAAAGATCTCATCTTTAGCCTTGCCCTTCCTCTTGAACCGAGGTCTGTTCTGGACCACCACCACTTGGCTACTGCCGGCACCTTTCTTGATGTCGGCTTCTGCTATTTTCAGCATTCCACACAGTTCACTCAAGCCTCTCTCCGCCCTATGCATATGGTAGTTCGAGATGAAGTTTCCATAGCTGGGCAGAAGAGAAGAGAGGATAAAATCAATAGCCAACTCTTGGCCGATTGGGAAGCCCAGCTTCTCCAACCTCTGAGTGTAACCAGCCATCTTGATTACGTGTGGTCCTACTGCTGCGCCCTCTGCAAGCTTGGTTTCCACAAGTGCCTTAGAGACATTGAACCTTTCGGTCCTGGCCTGCGTGTGGAACATCTCCTCAAGCGCCACGATCATATCATTCGCTGAGTGATTGTTATCGAACTGCATCTGCAGATCAGATTCCATGGAAGCAAGCATAAGGCAACTCACTTCAAGATCAGTATCGCATGCTTTTCTGTAAGCGGTTCTTTCAGCAGCAGGTGCATTTTCTTCAGGCTCATCTAGTAATGGGGTGTCTAGAATATCTTCCTTTTTCTTAGCCCTGAGAACAATTCTCAGGTTGCAGACCCAATCCGCGTAATTTGTTCCATTCAACTTATCTTTCTCAAGAATTGTACGCAAAGAAAATGGTTGATTGCGAGCGGCCATCTACAACAAAAGTAATGCAAAATACTAAGATAATGTATCCATGATGGAGTAAATTATATCAAATAGAATATACTCCCACTAAAATCAATATCCCTCAATTGATATTTAGTGATTCAAGACCCACAACTAACATCCCGACCAGTGAGCTTTAGCATCACCACTGGTCGGTATGGTAGATCGGTAAGCAACTCTTGTTGTTGGGCTAGCATCCCTATGCCAAGCACTCAACCTTACCATGCTTCAAGATCCCTAACCGTTAGGATGACCTTGTTCAAGTAACTAAACCTTCTTGCAGTAAGTATCCGATACGAACCTGCCTAGTCGAGGAAAACCAGTGGCACCCTAATTTCATAGACCCATCATCGATTGTACAAGACTTATGACAGTGCAAGGTTTGGGGAAGCATTCAACTTAAACATTGCTGAGGGATCGTTCTACTTCACTACCGCACTCATGTAGACAAAACATAATAGCATGTGAAAGTAGAACAAATAATGAGAATCACATTCACACATAGTGACATGGTATGGCCCTTTAATGAATGGTGATCTCCATCTCCATCATCTTGCCATCATGGTGATCTCCATCTCTACGATCTTGCCCATCATGGTGATCTCCATCTCCACGATCCATGTGTGCCATCCTTCTTGTGATAAGTCCTCCAAGAACTATCTTGCCGCAAGCTCTACTAATTACATAGTCGCAAGATCACAAGACGTTGCGCAGGCCAATACATCAAATGGCAACACATATGACTCCAGCCGTGTTGCTTACATGACACGCATGCCATGAAGAATTACATACATACACATGGGCCATACCAATCACATCATACCCTACAAAAACAAGTCAGGTGTAGAACGATTCTATGCGCTACGACAGGTAGCAACGGCGTACCACACTGGATTACACAGATCGCATCTATGGAATCGCTATGAAAATCTCATCAGACTGATCTCATCAGCCTGAATCCGAACCATTCGGAGTCCCTCTATTTTCACTAGATCAATCCCATTGATCTATGCCCAACATGTATGGTCTTACGTGTATCACTTAACTCAGGTGGTGAATTAAACCGACCGGTATGAGTACATCATTACACGGCCACGCAACAAGAGCACGAAAACAGATTGAGTTTCCATCAACCACCCCGTTTCACAAATAGATCTAATCAATATGTGCAACCAAACCTAGTAGATCGCATCTACTATTCCTGCATATCAACTATATGCCCAAAACTGAACCTATAACGAGACAGTAACGGCTTCGATACCACTGAAGGGTTATGATGGTGCTACGCTAGCCAGAAAATAACTTTTCTACCTCATAAACTAGGATCTACTGCTAGTTACAGGTTACAGGATTACCACTAGATGCGCAGGTGCAGCGGAAGATGACTCGATGTAGTCCTACGCATCACAGCAGGCAGTGCAGTTGCGTGGTCGTCCGTCATGTCAACCCCTCGCGTGGTTCGTCCCAGTGCTCCAGATGCAGCACCTCCGAGGAATCCGACACGTGCAAGGAAGAAGCGATGCGCCTCCAGACTGCTAGGTCCACGAGGAGCAGAAGGCGCGAGCGTGGGGAGGGCGACGGCGGCTGTTCAAGGCGTGTAACCTCTGACTGCGCCCCTACCCCTTGCTTTATATAGGCGTCTCTAATGAGCTCACGAGTTGGAGGCCCATTAGTAACCATAAGCCTTGTCTAATTCGGATCCAACCCGAATTAGGCTTCCAGCCCCTTAAGCGTGCCACCCTATGGGTTCACGCACACATTGACATGGGCCGAGTACTCCTAGTCGCCCAATAGTTGACAGCGACCTCTAGCAAGACGTGACAACTCCTATGTGCACGCAAAGATCATATCAGACGAACACTACGACCACATCCAAGTTATTCCCTTTGCCACTCGATATATGGTTCAACTCGTGGGTTAACACTTAACCCAAGCACGGCCATGCATTTGTTGATCCAATCACTTGAGTGATCCAATGATATCTCTCTCGTGTAGAGAGGAGAAAATTCCATCTTGATTGTCTATGTCTCATAGCATGCTTCCCGATCACCCGAAGACCACCTTTATAACTATCGATTTACGGAGTAGCGTTTGATAGTCCCTAAGTAAGCCGTTTCACATCTTGAGTACATACCAAAATCTCAGGTCTAAGGACATAACGTATATGACGTGAATAGAAACTTTCTCATGTTGGGTCAGTCCAGCCTACATGTCTCACATGTGCCCACATTATTAGTTTGACATCTCCATGTCCATGACTTGTGAACCATAGCCATCAACTAATACATGTGCTGATCTAATATTCAAGTGTGTTCTCACAAGAACGTCGACAAGTGACAACTTTAGAATAACCATTCAAGTAATTGAGTTACAAAAATAATTCACATAATTGTCAATCAACATAAGTTGTCTATAATGGACATTCAATGAACACTTAATGCATGTCATAGATATAACTGGAATATCATCATCTCTACGATTACCTATAGGGCATATTCCTAACACCTGGAACACTCCTTAAAACTCCTTAAAATAAGATGTGGGGTATGAGCCTATTTACTGTAATCTCTGAAGCTTGAATCACTCCTTAACATCAAAAGGTCTGGTAAGTGCTTCCTAACCTATTGTGCTGAACCTGGTGGTATGTTGCTGCTTCCACCACCCAATCCTGCTTTCTGCCCCAACTCTGCCAATTGGTGAATAAACTCGGCCCCACTAAGAATTTCTGTTGCACCATATATAACATGCTTGGAAGGCTGTGAGTGTTTCTCTAGCTCCATCAAGCTCTTGTACTCAATGTAATTTCCACCACCAATCATGAAAACAACAGCTTCTCTGAAGGGTCCTTTAAACTGCCCACCAGTCCCCGACCTAGAAGCCCGTGGATCAAACAACAGGTAGTCATCCGCCTCTGGGTTTGGTTTCCCTTCCATCAGAGCTTCAACTGTTCTTGTCAAGGCCAGCTGCCTCCCATCTGACAAGAGATTCTTTACACCTGCAGTCACGGCGCTAATGGACTGCCCATACAGCTTCTCTGCCCAATCGACAATGTTGCTCTTAGTTGCTGTGCCTGAAGCATCTGCAAATTGGGTATTCAATGCCTTTATCCTCTTCACATACTGAAATGCACACATGTCAACTTCAGATTCCTGCAGAGCGGCCTCAACCAGCTCCAGTTCAGATGATGGTGGTGTCTCGAAGGACAGCAGGTAAGTCACAGCTAGCCGAAGCTTATCTTCCTTAGTGCCCTTCCCTCTGAGGAGACTTAGCAGTGTATTTCGGTCAACAGTGCCATTCGCAAGCATATCATTCTCACAGTCGCAGTATCCATCCAGAGACCTCTCTTTGATATGCCCAAGCAATGATGTTGCAATATTGGTGTGCTTATCAATCATCTTCTTCCTTTCTGTAAGTTCTGGTAGTGAGTTCACCGCATTCATGAGATGCTTAGTGTTGCCAATCAGATCAGTACCATCAAACTCAACCCCAACCTTGCCACCACCAGTGCGCTGGTTCACCTCATCCACATCCTGGTTGTACTTGGCAAGCTGCGCCTCGATTTCCTCAGCAACTTTGGGGAATGGAGACCAGCTGTTTGCAACCCAGAATTTGTCAGTGTCATCCAAATCGTACTTCTCTGCGGGCAACTTCAGCTTGTTCTGCTTCAAGCCAACCACATCGTGCACCAACGGGCGGTAGCTCCAGTCGTGCTGCACCCCCACAGACAGCTCGAAATTCCTGTCGAAGAGGCACAGCACAGGGCGCTGGAATGACGTGACGGCAGCAGATGCAGCCTCCGTGAAGAGGTTGGGCTTGGCGAGTAGGTGATCGCGGAGCCGGGCGTCGAGGGCGCCGGCCACCATCTCCGCTGGCCCGCCGCGCGCACACCTGATGACAGGCACAACACCGAGCGTGGCGACGACGCAGAAGAGGCCCAGCGCGACGGCGTCGACGAGCGCAGTGATGTCAGCGTCGGCAGCGGCGGGGTCGTTTAGTGCGACGTAGGCCCGGGGCTGCGCTAGCGAGAAGAGGCCATCCTCGAGGCAGACGAAGTCGATGTACTGGTCAGCAACGCGCGCCACGCGGCCGGCACACGCGGGGGGAGCGGCGGCGCAGGCGGTTGCGAGACGCTCCAGCAGGGGTCGAGGGACGGAGGTTGAGAAGTTGAGATGGAAAGACCCGTAGAGTCCCGCGGCGGCGTCGGCTGCTATGCGGTCCACGTTTCCAGGGGTGGGCCGGACGAAGTAGACGGCCGGCGCATCGGGCACCGCCTGCCGCGAACGGTCGATGGGGAGGGTAAGGGTGACACCGTGGTGGCGGAGGTCGCTGAGCGTGAGCACCGGCGAGACGATGGAGACACAAGGCGGGTCCATCACCAGGATCTTGTACGCATCGTCCTCCCCCTGCCCCTCGCCGCCGTTTGGGAACTGCGGCTGGTTCAGGTGCAGCATCCGCACGATAACATCTGGATCAGAGACAGAGAGCGCGATTAGAGCCAGCACTGGGCAGACAAGCGAGTAGAGGGAGGGTACTGGGGCAATGGAGGCAGGGAGTTCGGGCTTACCGAGCTGCTTGCGGCGGAGGCTGAGCGTCATGGCGGTCCTCCGGTGTGTCGCCGGAGTGGATCAGATCGGATCTGGAGGCGGACGAAGGAGCGAAAAACTGGAGCACGGAGCGAGAAAGTTAATTTTGTTCTGCAGAGCACATGCTCCCACGCCAGCAGCCGTTGGATGAATATCTCGTGATTTATGCCACACATTTACTTCAGTCACGTACAAATATCCGCCCCGTTGGTTTGGTCGTTTCTGGCTGGCTGGTTCTGGCTGCTGCTGATTTTTTATAAGAGAAAAATACTGTTAAATGGCTGACTGGTCTGGCTGATAAGTTCAAACGAACAAGCTGGTCATTTACGGAATACGCACAATACAAAATGTCCTATACGCATATATGGTGGGACCTCCCTCCCTCGGATCCCCTCCCAAGCCCCGATTCCGACTCCCATCCCGTCCCTACCAGGCCACATCGCCGTGCCGAATCACCGTAGTGTATCATGACGTTTTGTTTTTATTTGATCATAATTATTCGAACATTGATTAATTAGGCTTAAAACGTTCGTCTCGTAAAGTACAATAAAACTGTGTAATTAGTTTTTGATTTTATCTACATTTAGTACTTCATGTATTTGTCGGTATTTTGATGTGACGGGAAATCTTTTTTTCATAGGAATTCTGGACATCTAAACAAGGCCCCATTGCTCAGTCCCTCTTCCCGAGCACACCGTGGCGGCGCCCCTCGCCCGGCGCACCACGGCCGCAGCCCCTCCCCTGGCGCCCTACTCTGGGAGCCCCATCCCTTCCCCGATGCGACCTTCTTCGAGCTCTGCACTCCGGCGACAGCGGGGCGTAGGATCTCCAATCTAGGGTTCCGGCAAGGTTTCCTCTCATCTTCCTCAACTCCAGCGGGTTTAGAGATGAAGGTTCGGGAGGACAAAGATAACACTGGGTCCGTGCTTTGGTTTGGTGCATCATCCTCGTTTCTTGTTTTTATGAGGAATGTTGCTCCACAAGATGGACTCGTCCAGCACAGGTTTGAATCTTTTTGAATTGACTACCGTAATGGCTAGTGTTATACCAGAGTGTGAACAATTCTTTTCGGCAGAGCTCGGGCTCGAGAGAGTACTGTTGGAAGTCGACTGTCTAGGGCTATCTAACCTTTTGCAGAGCCCAAACTCGGCTACCTCATCTATTGGAGGTTTATGTTTTGACATCATAGAGCTAGGCAAGAGTTTAAATTAGTTCGGTGTTAGTTGGGTTAGAAGCGAATTCGGTGGCGTACTTTTATGCTTCTACTGTCTAGGCCACCGAGCGCTCTTTTTTCTAGATCGATTGTATGCCGGACTGGCTAGTTCAACTAGCAGCCGAAGATTGTAATCTTGCTATGAATTAATGAAAGCTTTATTACTCAAAAATAAATTCTTTTCCTAACATTACAATATTATGTTATCATTGTGTGCCAGTTGCTTCTGTCCTCGTCCTCCATGTAGCAAGCGGTTACTCCAGCGTGAAAGGTTAGTTTTATAAAAAATAAATTGTTCTTTCAATTCTTATTTTTGTGGTTCATTAATGAAGTTAATGTTGTCTAAACTAGAGCTTTTATTAAGTGCAATCCTCCTACACTGAAATACAAAACTTTTGTGTCCAGATTTAATGTTGCAGATTGATGTGGTACATATACCGAAGCTTTTAGAAGGCAAACTAATTCTCTAACCAAACAAAACCCAAACCTTTTAGTGAGAAGAAATCTCCTTGTGATGATTATATTACTTAAAGAATAGTTCAGCACACAGTAAGACTATTACTCTTAGTTTAGTAACTATGGTACATACTTAATAGGTGCACTTCGAAATTTGTTGATAACTATGGTACATATTTAATAGGAGCACTTCAAGGTGGTGTTTGTCACTGATTAGCTACTTTTAGTCAGAATCCTTCGAATATCTAGTATCAATAGTAATTACAAATTTATTGATGTACCAAATATTCTCAAAGATAGCTTCTTTGTTAATTGAGAGTGGAATAAAAAAGAATTGCTACAATATATTGTTATAAATATTTCCCTTGTGGTTTTCTGAAATAGACTTTTGCTTCTTTTTCGAAATTTCTTACTTGCCTTGCTTGAAAACCTTGCAGTTGCACAGATGGGTATAGGCACTGCATAATGTCCAAATGAGCATGGTAGTGGGTATAGGCACTTTGGATCTTCCTTTCCCTCTGTTCGACTATGAATGTATGTTCTACTGCAGAGTGTATGTTCTTCTCTACATTCAGGTCCACAAATATGCTTCTTCTTTGATCAGGGCAGGGTCCAAGTGACATGGAAATATTAAGGATGAAGGAATCTTTGCTAGACAGGTCTAAGTTACTACCGTCTTCAGGGTTGAGTTAGCAGTTGGCAGGTCGACTTCTCGTTGGTCCTTGCTATTAATGTACTTAATATTACTGATACGCATATTGATTGTTTTGTGCTTTTACATACTGCTTTTGGCTTCTTGATGCAGCACCTTGTAGTCATAGTAGGTGTTTCATCATATTTGACCTTGTTAGTTGTTAGTTGCTTCCTGAAGGTTCTTATCTGCAATCCCTTGTTTCACCTTGTTTCTTGTTAGCTAGTTGCTAGTTGCTTCCTAAATTAATTTGAAAACTTTAGCTGACATTTTAAATTTTTCTTCTATGATTTGTCCACTTTCATAGTACTGATTATGTTTCATTAGTAATTCCCTTTTAATTTCATTGTAATTTAGGGGTTTTCAGACACTGAAATTAATTTAGATACGTTTCATAAACCTTTCTGAGTGCAATTTACATGTTAGGTTAAAATTGTACCTTGCAGCAGGTCCTGGGTACACTTCTATTTATCTAATTTATTTATGGTGTAAGTTATCTTAATTTCAAAATGTTTCTTTCCTTAGAAATTAATTGTAGCATGCAAAAAAAGTTTTACTGGAGTTATGTATATATCCTAAACACATGTATATCATGTCTCTTGTACTGTATGTTCTACTTGACTATATATGAAAGCCACTATGTACATTAATTAAACAATTTTGTTCAGTTCTTCACATTTGTTTTTCATATTTCAATGAAGAAATTCACTACATATTTTCTCCTTTTTCGTTGTTGAATTTTTGCAGTGGGATGCTGGATTTTGGACCTTTTAGTACCTTGGTGGGTCAAGAAGTGAGAAGTTTTCTCCAAATAATCTGTGGACTGTTGGATTTTGGACCTTTATTTTGGTACCCTGGTAGATCAAGAAGTGAAGAGAAGTTCACTCCAAATCTGTGGACTGCTGGATTTTGGACCTTTGGGTGCCCCGGTGGATCAAGAAATAGTCATGCATTTCTACATAAGTGGCCGTGCATTTCTATTTCTATGTTCTTGCTATCACCACAAGTGTATAAGTGATTTGAGTGCTCTAAACAGAAGCCATGTTGCTGACTACATTGAGTAGCCTTGTTGCCCTTGTTATTGTCGTGCTAGGTAGTCTAAACCCGGCAAGATCGACACATACTGAGGTTATTCTAGGTGAGGAAGTGACTACATGTATCCAGCATTGTATACCACTCCATTCTAGTTATAGTTGTAAATTTGCTCTTCTTGAGGAAGTTATTACATGTACCCCATGGTAGTAAATTATTGAATGAGGTTGACAAAAATTACGACCAGGAATTTCTTGTGGGACAACACTCCGAATATAAAGTGATTTTATACATGGAACATGTCTTGGATGCTTGGGCAATGATGTACATGTATTTAGGGCCTCTTTGAATAGATACTTCGTATAAGATTAAATTCATATAATGCTGTTCCATAAGCCACCAGAGTAAAGTACATGTAAATCAAATGAATCTACAGTGATGTGTAATGCTTTGATCAATCCAGACAAACGCAAAGGTTGACCTTATGCTGATATCCTTGCTGTCGACAATCGGGAAGCTTAATGATCAAGATTTTGACATAGTTTGAAAGCGATGGATTCGCTATAGAATGCAAATCAGGTCCTGTGTTTGAAGATGAAGATGTACCATATGCTACAAATATTTTTGAAGGGCAATATGCAGCCCGCTGACTACACGTCAACACATTGTAGACGTAACGTAAGAGAGACGGAACATGCAAAATAAGTGTAAATTGCGACTGTAAAAGAGCCATCCATGTAAACCTTGTTTGGTCGTTTGGCACGGCTATTTCCAAATCCGGCTCCAACACTGTTCATTACTATAGCCAAAAAGTACAGCACACTGAGTTTTTTAGTATTTTATTAGAGCCAAGACATGCCTTGGAAGCATAACTGTACAACGTACAACCAGCTTGTGTTGTCCAAAAAAGACGTACAACTAGCTTGCAAACTTTCCAACCATTCATGTTAAACTTCCAAATGGATTCTTCTCAATCTCCTCACTCGATTTTTCTCACAATACAAGTTGGGCGTCAGTTCCTCCTTGTAGAATCTAACTGCTTTAACACAATTCTGGTTTCTGCATGACTGTATTGACACAAAAAGACAGAGATGCTAAGTCCGCAAGAATAATGCTTCCATTACAGAACTGTTAGATATTCCTATTTATAATCAGATGGCTTTTTTGACGCAAAAGACTGTAGAGGAGATCCCTACAGTATGAATTTTCATTAATTAAAAAAGGAGTACAGGGCATACATACAAAGATTTAGCTAAAGGCATCAAGCCAAACACAAAAGGATGACTTCAGGGTCTCCTTGAATCTAACCGACTGTAAAAGACATTGACTTCTAAAATTACATAGCCATAAGGCTAGAGTTGGCACACGTCGCTGAAAGACTATCATTTCGCAATGTCCAGAGCTTCCAAGAAGCAATGAGAACTATCTCCGTGAAGCAAGGGACGGCATGGGGTGATCGTGCCTGAGTAACTCTATCTAGTAGTTCTAGATTTTCATCCCATACTATACCAAGTTTGGACCAATATTCCTGGGCAAATGGGCAGTCGAAGAACAGATGCTCTATGTCTTCGGGGACTCCGATGTTACACATGAAACAATTTGAATTACCTTGGATATTGATATACCTTTGCTGTAGCATGGTTTTTTATTCAACTTGTCCACTAATATTAACGAAGCAAAGAATTTTATCCTGAGAGTGCATCTCGATTTCCAAATGATTCTGTATATTGGGTGAGCCTCAAAGCCACTAAATGCGTGCTTATAATATTTCCTGGATGTATACTTCGAACCCCACATGGGCGTCCATTTATCTCTTGTATCCTGATCGTATTCCAACTCTTGTAGTTGTGCTTGCAAAGTTTCCAATTCTTCCAGGGCTTCATCAGAGAGAGGGAGCATAAATAGAGTATCTATGTCTTCAGCTTGCATGACGTTGAAGATTGATATTCCATCGACCTTAACAAATGATGCCAACCTTGGATATTTAAGAGCAAGTATTCCATCTAGCCAGATGTCATCCCAAAAGCATGTTGTGGTGCCATCCCCAACTTCACAACTTGCTATCCCTCTGAAGAGAATGTTTAACCGAAAGATGTCCTTTCACCAGAAGGATCCCATCTCCGGGGCAGGGTGTGGCACACGATTGGTGTAATATTTATTCCAGACCAAGCTTACCCAGGGGATGTCAGCCTTATCATAGAATTTGCTTAGTTGCTTCATGAGAAGAGCATCATTTTGTAATCTGAGATTGGTGATGCCTAAACCACCTTTGTCCTTGGGCATCATAACAATTGGCCAAGCTACTAGGTTGCCTCCCTTTTTCTTTGCACTATTTCCTCTCCACATTCATTGTTTTCTTGCTCTGTCAATATTTCCAATGACACCTTTGGGCAGTTTAACCGTACACATCGCATATGTCATGATTGGAGTAATTGTTGAATTTATCATTTCAAGTCTCCCACTGTAAGATAACCAGGTGGAACACACTGACAGTCTTCTTTCTACCCTGTCCATCATTGGAGTAAAATCTTCTATTCTAGGCTTGGCCGTTCCCATTGGCAGCCCTAGATATGCAAATGGCATCGATCCAACATCACATTCGAAAGTTGCAGCTAGGATGCCCATTTTCTCAGCTGGCACGTTAATTGGGTACATTTGCGATTTTCTGTAATTTACCTGAAGACCAGTGGATTCTGTGAAGCTATGCAATAGAGCTTTCAAGAATATTAGTTGTCTGGTGTCTGCTTGAAGTAACATGAGCATGTCATCAGCGTATTGTACAATCGGGAATTCCTGTGATGGTTGAGGTATTGGCAGCTTGAGAAAATTAATTTTTGCAGTGTTGTTTATTAGGATCTGTAGCAATTCTACAGCTAGGACGAAAAGGAGAGGTGAAAGCAGGTCTCCCTGATGAACACCTCGCTTACACTTGAAGATCTTTCCAAGCATGCCATTTAACAATATGGCAGATGATCCCGATGATAGTTTGAGGTGCACCCAATGAATCCATCGATCTGGTAATCCTAGGTGAGTCATAACCTGAATTATGGTGGAGTGCTTGACCGTGTCGAAGGCTTTCTCGAAGTCTAATTTAAGAATTATCACCTCCCTTTTAGACTGATGGCACTGATGTATATATTCATAACTCCATGCAAGGCAGTCCTGTATAGTCCTTGAGCGAATAAAACCATATTGATTTCGGTGCACTAGATTCAGAATGACAGCTTGCAGACGATCTGCCAAAATCTTTGTTATCAACTTGAGAGAGATGTTCATTAGTGAGATCGGCCTAAAGTCATTTATTGTCTCCGGACCATCCTTCTTGGGCACCAATGTTATGTATGATTTATTTATGCACTCAAGATTGACAAGCCCCTGATAGAAAGCTGAGCACATGGCATAGAAATCATGTTTGATATATTCCCAACATTTTTTCATAAATAGTCCATTGAAGCTGTCCGGGCCTGGGGCTTTGTCAGTTGGCATACGCTTGATTACTGAGCCGATTTCATCAGTTCCAAACGGTGCCACTAGGTTGTCCAGGCCATCCACTGGTGTGATCAAATTAGGGAGGTCAAAAAGCATTGTGGGTGATGATGTCATACCCATACGGTGCCTAGACAAATTCCATAGTAGTCCTGCTTTTCCATCATGATCTTGGATCCAAACACCATGTTCATTTTTTAGCTGAGATATTGTATTTATCCTGTATGAAATTGTTGCCATCCCATGAAAGAACTTGGTACATTCATCTCCAAATTTGACTCTATTTACTGTGTACCTATTACGCCAGTAAATATTTTTATATTTTAGCCAGACTTTGAGTTGCCTTTTGACGGCCATTCTGAGGTTTGCTTCTAGGTTGTAAAGACCCCTTCGGTCCTCCACCCCATCCAAAAGACCGATAATTGCATTGCAATTGCTAATAAGGAGCCCCAGGTTGGAAAGTTGCTTACTCCGGTTTTTCAAACATGCTCTGAGTGCTTTGAATTTTGATGAAATATTTCTTGCTGTATCGTTCCTTGGAACTGTGGATTTCCAATTTGCTTGGACTGTCATTCTGAAATCACTCCTTATAGGCAAACAATCTGGATGAACTAAAGCAAGCACAGATCAAAAGCATGTTCTCCTACACTGATAGATGATTGCACTACACTTGAAAATCAGGTGAAAGTTAATTGCTGTGAGGTTCAGTGCACTGATTCCACTATAAGTCCCGACTCCCAAGATCTAAAAACATTGGTGTGAGAATTCAGTGTTATCATTTAGTGACATGGTCACGGCTGCTTGTGTCCAAAAAGTACGGATCATGGCCATAGCTACAGAAATGACTCCCAAGGCAATGGCCACATGGAAATGGAACGACAGGACAAGCATCACATTTGGTACATCCATCAACAAGTACATTATTTAGAAAGATGCTAGGTTGATGGTCATGGTGTAGTCAAAGAATTGTTGAGAAGAGGTACACCCATTGAACAAGTACATAAATACAAGTAATAGGCCAACACTCGAGAAAAGGTACATTACTCAAAACATGATAACAATTGTACCACCACCTGAATCTATTCTTATTTGGTTCAAAAGATTTTCATCGGAAGTACATAAATACTCACAATGCTAGGGATTTATTAAAATAACAACATCAACTAAACTAAGAAAAACACATATCAGCATTTTTGAGAGAATAGCTTCTAAAAACTTTAGAAATTAAAT
>CM041628.1:51703736-51743797 GCA_023333625.1 Bothriochloa decipiens
AAAATTTTTTCACTCAGAGTATAAGCCATATCGTGGTGGGAAAAAATATAAGACCAGATAAACAAAATAAGACACGTCAGATGCCATACCATCATATACTGGTCACATATAATAGGAAGAAAAGCAAGAATGAATCTATGAACAGAGATTTCAATTGTACTATTTTCACCCAAAAAATGAAGTTAGATTTTGACTCAGTCTAAACTTTCAAAAGTTTATCTCTACTATGTCTTGAAGACTGAGTTAAATTTCACATCTAGTTGCATTACTTCTCTTTCAAGAAAACAATGGTACACTACATGTTAATGCTAAACTGATGCACTATTACAAAACAAGTCCTTGATAAATATCTTAACTCTTGCAAATGCTAGACCTAAGAGCTGCTGAGAACCCACTTGCTAAATCATGCCTTAATGATGAATGATTGGTTAACCTGAATACCCATTAATATTGATAGAAACCGTGTACATTATCTTCAACTATTAGCAATCCAATATTTAAAATTTAGTGTGTTGTAGAAAAATAACAAAAAAACAGATCTTGTTTAGAAACCAAATACAACCACATCAACAGAGTAATTCAACAGACTTAATGTTTTTGAAAATAACCTACAAAGAATAAATACATAGAGACGCGTTTGACGTCACAATTTAGAAAATGTACAATTTTAGAATCACAGATTCAGTGGTAGTAAGCAAACCGGGGAAAGAAGCATCGACAAATCCTTCTTGACTAGCCTCACTAACCAGATGCACGGTATTCTGATATCCAAATGTTGTTGCTTAGGTCTATTGTGTCAAAATTCTATACAACTACAACAAATCTAGCATCTCAACACTGGTTCAACCCTGGGCGGAGAGGCTTTCTGGCTCCGCCCTGCTCTATGCCATCTTCATCAAGCACTGACATTCAAGGAACTTAGCCTACGCGCTGGTCGTAGATTCATCTGGGGCTGGGCAGGGAGGATTTCAAAGTGTTCGCATTTGAGGGAAAGACGACCAAAAGTTGATTGATCATTAGGTTGCTAGTGCTCTACTTACCTTTCACCTGTTTAATGAAAATAAAACTTGCTTCTTAAAGATTTTAGAGCCATGGGCTCTTGGCTTCTGCCATTGGAGAAGTTGATGTTGTTCTGCATCATTGGTTGGCGGTGAATGATGGGGGAAACGGATGCTAGTGGGACTCGTGTTGACGAGGGTACCCGTATCTCCTCCCCCTTTGTGGACCTTATCGTGGAGCGGCAACCTGGGACTTCCGTACATCTCCAGACTAATGGGCACTGGCTTGGTCTATTAGCAGGACCATCATGGGCAGTTGCGTAGCTTACCGACTGGTAACATAGCAATGGCGTGAAGGGTGTTACAAGTTCTAGCTTGGGAGTTTCGATTGATCCGTAGACCAGGGCGATGGCTATGAGTACGTCTTTCATGTGCTTGGGACATCGCGGATCGGGTTACCGCTGCCTATGACCCTGTGAAGAACCTCATTGTGACCTCTGCCAGCCTATCTCGGTAATGGGCTAAGAGACTTGCAACCTCGGGCATAAAGAGTAATCATAATCTAGAGTGAAAGTGTACACCTCTGCGTAGAGTTAAAATCGGTATATCATTCGTGCTCATGGTCACGAGCGGCTCAGATCCTCACATGACTTAGCCAAATGGAATAAGCTGTTAAATAATGGTGATGTTGTTTGAGGTGGTGGCTACCTCTGTTTTTGAATGGGATGGCAATCCTGTGTTACTTGAGATGGCACTCTCAAGGTTGATGATGTTTAATGATATATGTTCATATCTGTGGTAAAATGACTCATTAAATGCTACTTGAACCTTAACTAAGGCTTGGGTGTTTCAACCAAGTTGATTAGAGAATAGGTTGCAAAGTTAAATCTTAATTGATACATTAAAATGCTGCCGCAGTTTACCTTTTAGCTGTACCTTGTTTTAGCCTTGCATGTCATTACTTTCCGCCTGTACTTGCTGAGTTTCGACATGGAACTCACCCTTGCTATTTCCCCAAATAAAGGATGCTCAAGTGATGACTCGGATGGTGACTTCCCTGAGAACTATCTAGGATGTTAGGCGTCGTGATGCTGCCGTTGACCTTCCTGTGGTGAGATGGAGTCGCTACGTCTACGTCGTTTAGTTGCCTTTTGTCTTAGATGATGCTATTTATATTTCGCTTTACTCTGATGACAGTTATGTAATAATGGTACGATATAAATGTTATATTATCATTTTATTCGAACACTGAGCTTATTAGACAATGTAATTTGTCGTTCATGTGTGTAATTGGATCCGAGCACACATGAGCTTTTGCCTTTGTTTTAATCCTTCAAAACCAGGGTGTGACAAACTGGTACCAGAGCTGTGTTGACCGTAGGATCACGAAGCCTTAGTTAGAAAGGGCCGTGTTAGGTTGACCTTTTATAAGTTATTGCATATCTCATCATTCTTAGCATGTTTCATTTATTATCCTATTCATTGCCTTGATATGCATTTACTTCAGCCATTATTATTATCATTTATTGATCATTCATTACCTTATCTTAGATTTATTACCTTGCTTTTGTCATTATGATCATTATATGCATATCTCTATGCTGTTTTATTTTCACTACAAATACCACAGAATGCATGCTATTCCTACTTCAATTTATTCCTAGCTTTTATGTCATCCTTTGACCATAGACATGTTTTATTTATCTATCATGATCTATTAACCGTTTGTTGCATGATCCCCTATGGAGCAGCTGGAGGCCGTACTAGGATTGACTAGGACGTCCCTTTTATGTATTAGTTAACGCTACATTAGCACATTTAAATGTTTAGCTTATCGAGTTTGTGGTGAGTCTAGTGCGAGTGCGCTTAGAGTGTTCTTTGCTTTATTGGTGTGAGAACTTGTTTATCATTATGAACCATGGATGATTTGCTTCTTTGTAATGATTGAGATAAGATGTGGGGTGATGCCCACTCTTATCATATTTATATAGGTTTAAGACTATGTTTATGTTTAAGACTATGTTTAGTTAATTTAGGGTTTTGGGTCTCCAGATATAGTGCTCTATCTCTCTCTTCTCTTTATCATATCAGTTATTCTGTCATAGCCTGCTGTCACTTGTTCAGACCAGCTATCAGTTTGGAGATTATATATGTATTGGCTATCTGTCAGATGGTTCATTGATAAGAGAAGGCATCATGTTGTCACAGTTATATTCATAGTTACATTCAGCACAGTTATACATACTGAGACTACATATCCTTATATCCTGCTATTATTTGTATCCGATGGTTAACACTAGGAGGACCCAGTCAGACACTGGTGGCGCTAGTGGTCCTAGTGGGAACAACCAGAACAACAGCCAAAACAACCAGAATCCTCCACCACCACCTCCTCCACCTACCGTGGAGCAGATGATGGCCATACAGACCTAGTTCATGCAAGGCATGCCCACCATGATGGCCATGATGCAGCAAAACATGGCAATGAATCAAGTTTAGAATCAGAATCAGAATGCACCACCACCACCCAGGGATAGGCGCAGTGAGTTCTTGAAGGGGTGCCCACCTTTCTTTTCTCATTCCCCTGATGCTCTGGTTGATATGGATTGGCTGAAGGATGTGGAGAAACAGTTAGAGATCACTCAGTGCAATGATAGGGAGAAAGTGCTCTATGGATCTGGTCAGCTACAGGGGGCAGCCGCTTCTTGATGGGATTCACACCGTTTTGCTCATTCAGCTCCTGACACCATCACTGGGCACAATTCACTGAGGCGTTCAAGGAGTTCCATGTTCCAGCTAGACTGGTGAAGCTGAAGAAGAAGGGGTTTGCTGATCTGAAGCAAGGCTCCATGTCTGTTTGTGAGTACCGTGACAAGTTCACTATTTTTTCTCGCTATTCACCCAAGGATGTTGAGCAAGACCAAGATAGGCAGGATCATTTCTTGGGAGGGCTTAATGATGGACTCACTTACATGATGGCAAACGTCAAGTATGCCAACTTCCAGGAGATGGTGGATAGAGCCATCATGCTTGAGAGCATACACAACAAGATGGAGGACAAGAAGAAGAAGAGGAAGACCAACAAGTACAAAGATCAGGGAAGTAGCAGCCGTCCTCTCTTTGACAACTCCCAGAACTACAAGCAACATTCATCTTACTATTATGGGAAGAGTAGCGAGGGATAGCAAGGAGGTCAGCATTACAACAACACCAACAATGGAAGTAATCAAGTGCAGCGCTAGAATAATCAAGCCCCTCGTCAGAACAATCAGGCTCCTCGCCAGAATGCTCCCAGCAATGCATCGGTGAAGACCAACAGCGCTCCCAACAATGCTTGCTTCAAGTATGGGCAACTGGGACATTATGCTAATGCTTGCCCCCAGAAATAGAAGACCCAGAGCTTTGGAAAGGTGAACCACGTCAAGGTGGAGAGTGCAGAAGAAGCTACAGATGTGGTGCTTAGTACGTTTCTTGTCGATTCTCATCCAGCTTTAGTTTTGTTTGATACTGGCGCATCACATTCATTCATTGGTAGTCATTTTGTTCGTAAGCATAGCATTACCACACAACTTACGCCTAGTGCTAGCGTTAAAACACCTGGGGAAATATGGCTTCAAACATTTGGTGTCCTGATGAGAAGATTAATTTAAGGGGGGAGAATTTCCTGCTAGACCCATAGTGCTTAAGTCAGAAGGTCTTGATCTTATTCTGGGAATGAGTTGGTTGAATCGGTGAAAAGCAAATATTAAATGTTCAGAGAGGACAGTGAGCTTGACTGCACCTAATGGAGATGTAGTAGATGTTGTGGTTTCTTTGCCATCCAAGAATCAGGGAACAGTGAATCATCTCAGCATGAGCCATTAGAGAACATCAGAGTTGTCAATGAGTTCCCCAATATTTTTCCAGAAGATTTGCCAGTATGCCACCTGAACGAGAGATTGAGTTTATCATTGATTTGTTACCTGGTACTGCACCCATAGCTAAAAGACCTTATAAAATGGCTGTTAATGAACTAGAAGAACTTAAGTCACAACTTAGAGAATTACAATATAATGGTTACATTTGGCCTAGTTCATCACCATGGGGAGCCCCAGTAATTACATTTGGCCTAGTTCATCACCACGAGGAGCCCCAGTAATCTTTGTAGAAAAGAAAGATGGAACACAGAGGATGTGTGTAGATTACAGAAGTTTGAATGAGGTGACTATTAAGAATAAGTACCCCTTACCTAGAATTGAGGATCTGTTTGACCAGTTGAAAGGATCTAGTGTCTTTTCTAAGATATACTTGAGGTCAGTTTACCATCAATTGAGGATTAGGCCTAGTGATATTCCAAAGACTGCTTTTACCACCAGATACGGTCTTTATGAGTATACAGTGATGTCTTTTGGGTTGACTAATACTCCAGCTTACTTTATGTACTTGATGAATAAATTTTTTATGGAGTATCTTGATAAGTTTGTGGTTTTCTTCATTGATGATATTCTGATTTATTCCAAAAGTGAGGAAGAACATGAAGAGCATCTCAGATTGGTGTTGCAGAAGTTGAGGGAACATCAGCTTTATGCCAAGTTCAGTAAGTGTGAATTTTGGTTAAAGGAAGTCTCTTTTCTTGGACATGTTATTTCCAAGGATGGAGTTAAAGTTAGTCCTAAGAATGTTGCAGATGTGCTTATTTGGAGTCCATCTCAGAACGTCAAGGATATCAGGAGTTTTCTGCGAATGGCTGGATACTAGAGGAGGTTTATTGATGGGTTCCCTACCATAGCTAAACCTATGACTGCTTTGCTAGAGAAGGATAAACCTTTCAAGTGGACTGAACAGTGTCAGGCCAGCTTTGAGGAATTGAAGAAGAGGTTGACAATAGCACCAGTGTTAGCTCTACCAGATATGACAAAAGACTTCTCTATTTATTGTGATGCTTCTAGACATGGTTTGGGTTGTGTGTTGATGCAAGAGGGTAAGGTCATTGCTTATGCTTCTCGACAGTTGAAGAAACATGAATTGAACTATCCAACTCATGATCTAGAATTGGTAGCTGTAGTTCATGCATTGAAGATCTGTAGACATTATGTTCTTGGTCACAAGAGTTTGAAGTATATATTCACTTAGAAGGACTTGAACTTGAGGCAGAGAAGATGGTTGGAATTAATCAAAGATTTTGATCGGGAAATTCTCTATCATCCTGGTAAAGCTAATGTTGTGGCTGATCCTTTAAGTCGAAAGAGTCAACTAAACATGTTAGAAGTGATAGAGTTACCTCAAGAGTTGCTAGCTGAATTTGAGTATCTCAATTTGGGGTTTGTCGCTAACACTCAGGGAGCCTATATGGATGTAGAACCAACACTAGAACAAGAGATCAGGAAGGGTCAGAAAAATGATGAGAAACTTCAAGAGATTGTCAAGTTGGTTAATGAAGATAGAGCTCCGGGATTTAGTGTTGATGAAGAAGGAATACTCTGGTATAAGCACAAGTTAGTTGTGCCTGATGTCCAGAAGATCAAGGATACTATTCTTAAGGACTGTCATGAGTCGTCTTACTCTATTCACCCTGGAGGTACTAAGATGTACTAGGATCTGAAGGAACACTATTGGTGGAAAGGTATGAAGAGAGACATTGGGGAGTATGTAGCCTTGTGTGATACTTGTCATAGAGTAAAGGCAGAACATCAAAGGCTAGCAGGATTTTTGCAGCCGTTAAAGATACCTGAATGGAAGTGGGATGAAATCAGTATGGATTTTATTGTGGGTTTGCCTCAAACTCAGAGAGGTTTTGATTCTATTTGGGTAATAGTGGATCATTTGACCAAGGTTGCTCATTTCATACCTATCATGACTACTTATAGTGGAGCATAATTAGCTAAGAAGTATATGGCTTGAATTGTGTGTGCTCATGGAGTTCCTAAGAGGATTATCTCAGACAGAGGTACATAGTTTACTTCTAAATTCTGGGAGAAGGTAAATGAAGCTTTGGGAACTGAGTTAAGGTTTAGTTCAGCTTATCATCCGCAATCAGATGGTCAGACAGAAAGGGTTAATCAGATTCTAGAAGATATGTCGAGGGTCTGTGCCCTGGAACCTAGTGATAGTTGGGTCAGTCTCAAGATGTCTCCTTTGTAGTGTTGTATGGACGGAAGTGTAGGACACCCTTGTTCTAGAATCAAGCAAGAGAAAGACAAGTCTTTGGTCCTGATGCTTTGAAGGTAGCAAAAGAGCAAGATCAAATGGTTCAGCATAATCTAAAAGCAGTTCAGTCTAGACAGAAGAGTTATGTAGATGTTTGTCAAAGAGAACTTGAGTTTGAAGTAGGTGACTATGTCTATCTTAAAGTGTCTCCAATGAGGAATCTTAGGAGGTTCAAGGTCAAGGGGAAATTAGCTCCTAGGTACATTGGTCCTTTCAAGATTTTGGGAAGGAAAGGAGAAGTAGCTTACCAACTTGAGTTGCCAGCTTACCTATCCAATGTGCATAATGTGTTTCATGTCTCTCAGTTCAAGAAGTGTTTGGGAGTCGCAAGGGAAGAGTTTCCTGTAGAAGAAGTGGATTTGCAGAAAGATTTGACTTATGATGAGAGTTCATCCAAGATTTTGGAGACAGCCAATAGAGTCACCAGAAGTAAGGTTATCAAGTGGTGTAAAGTACAATGGAAGTATCACTCAGAGGATGAGGCTACTTGGGAAAGGTAGAGGATCTAAGAGCAGAATATCCAGAATTGTTTATTGAGTCTTTTAATCTCGAGGACGAGATTCTTTTAAGGGGGGTAGGTTTATAACACCCTAATTTTGAAACTTAAAATATTAAACGAGTTTGAATTTATTTCAAGTAGATGTTTTACATTCATAGGCCAACTATGGAAGTTTTATGAATTTCTCTAAAAATGTATAGCACGTTAGAAACCATGCATTGATGCATTCATACTGCTACATAAGTTTTGGTTGACTTGTTTGAGCTGGTTGTTTAACCTTTGCTTTGCTTTCTAGTTACTAACATGCTCCAACTTGTCCCCTCTAACTTTTAGACTAACATAACCTGGTCTAACTAGCCTAGGCCAGTCCCTAGTGGACCCTGGCAAACCCCAGCACCTACTAGCCAAGTATGGCCAGCCCTAGCCGGCCATTGGCAACACTGGCCAGCCATGGCCAAGGCAGCAGTAGCAGCATAGCAAGGCCAGCAGCAATCTAGCCTAGCAACCCTAGGCTAGCTCCTACCTAGCTTTCGCCATCCCTAGCCTCACCTAGCCTCCTTTGGCCACCTTTAGCTTTCAACGGCCAGTCCTGGCCAGCCCCAGCCAGTCATGGCCCACTCTGGCCGGCCACGGCAAGCAGCGGCCTGGCCACCAGCGGCCAAGGCCAGCCAGGCCGTAGCCTCGCTAGGCCGTAGCCCAGCTCTTGCCCGTATGGGCCAAGCCCAGCAGCGGCCCAGCCGCAGCACCGCGCCTGCCCGCGTCGGTCACTGACCAACGGTCCCGCCATCTGTGGGGCCCAGCTACAGCGTCGTCTCCCCCAGGGAGACGAACCGAGCTGGGACTCCAGCTGCGCCGCACCACCTCCATCACGTCCCGCCCTCGGACTCTGGTCCGCCGTGCTATAAAGCGCGCTGCGCAGCCCCTCCGCCGGTCCGTAACCCCAGCCGCCACCTAGAGCCCTAACCCTAGGGCGCCACCATAGCCATCACGCCTGAGCTCCGGAGCGCCCCGTCGGTCTCTGCCATCGGCTCGTCCCCGCCGACAAGAGCGTCGCCACAAGCGTTGCAGTGAGGTGAGTCGCCCATCGGTGCCATCCCGTCTGCGCTGCGCGCTGCTTTGCTCCGCCATAGGAGCGCCGCTGCCGCCACGGTGTCTAGCCGCCTCCGCCCATCTGCCGCTGCCACAGACCCCACATTCGGGTCCACGAGGTCACACCGCGCCTCCCTATCCCCTCCATGTAGCCCGCCGTGCACCGTAGGTCCTGCGCTGCAGCTCGCTGGCGAGCCACCACCGCCGGCAGCTTTGCTCCGGTTGGCCCGACAGGCCGTCGGTGCACCGTGGACCCGTGGACTTGGTCCACGGGGACGGTCCATGTCCGGGCCACAGACCCGGCTGCTGTCGTGCCGCCGCGTGGCATCAGCGCCGTCAACGCCCGGTAGTCACCGACAATTTTGTAGAAAAGTCCCTATAGTTCTCTTTAATTACTATCTAGTCCTTCGTAGATCAAAAGTATTTAGATTTTAGTCCTATTTTTAGCAGATTAGTCCCTAGTCTTATATAGGCCATAACTTTCACGTTTTAACTCCATTTTTGGCAAACTTATACCTTTTTGGAATCATCTCGACGAGTAGAACAGTTCTATACTATTGTTTGCTATTGTTGTGATGTTTTGGTGTACTGTAATAATTAGAGTAAATTTGCTTGCATGTATTGTTCGTGTGTGATGTTTGTGGCATATAGAGAATGAGACGTGGGTGCACGAGGATCAATAAAACCCGGAGGACTATGTGCAGCAGGAATCAAACAAGGCAAGTACAGGCACGTTTGATCATATTGCGCCTATTCACTTTTAATTAATACATTGCATGTGTCTCAAATCGGCAAACCATAGGAATGACTAGCCACTTTATCCATATATCACCTATGGGGGTTTTAGTTGATAGATCATTAGGTTGCTAGTGCTCTACTTACCTTTCACCTGTTTAATGAAGATAAAACTTGCTTCTTAAAGATGTTGGAGCCATGGGCTCTAGGCTTCGGCCGTTGGAGAAGTTGATGTTGTTCCGCATCGTTGGTTGGCGGTGAATGATAGGGGAAATGGATGCTAGTGGTACTCGTGTTGATGAGGGTACCCGTATCTCCTCCCCCTTTGTGGACCTTATCATGGAGAGGCAACCTGGGACTTCCATACATCTCCAGACTAATGGGCACTGGCTTGGTCTATTAGCAGGACCATCATGGGTAGTTGGGTAGCTTACTGACGGGTAACATAGCAATGGCGTGAAGGGTGTTACAAGTTCTAGCATGGGAGTTTTGGTTGATCTATAGACCGAGGCGACGGCTACGAGTACATCTCTCATGTGCTTGGGACATCACCGATCGGGTTATCGCTGCCTATGATCCGGTGAAGAACCTTGTTGTGACCTCTGCCAGCCTATCTTGATAATGGGCTAAGAGACTTGCAACCTTGGGCATAAAGAGTAATCACAATCTGGAGTGAAAGTGTACACCTCTGCGCTGAGTTAAAATCGATATATCGTTCATGCTCACGGTCACGAGCGGCCCTGATCCTCACATGACTTAGCCAAATGGAATAAGTTGTTAAATCATGGTGATGTTGTTTGAGGTGGTGGCTGCCTCTGTTTCTGAACGGGATGGCAATCCTGTGTTGCTTGAGATGGCACTCTCAATGTTGGTGATGTTTAATGATATATGTTCATATCTGTGGTGATAAATGGTTCATTAAATGCTACTTGAACCTTAATTAAGGGTTGGGTGTTTCAAGCAAGTTGATTAGAGAATAGGTTGCAAAGTTAAATCTTAATTGCTACATTAAAATGCTACCGCAGTTTACCTTTCAGCTACACCTTGTTTTAGCCTTGCATGTCATTACTTTCTGCCTGTACTTGCTAAGTTTTGACATGGAACTCACCCTTGCTATTTTCGCAAATAAAGGATGCTCAAGTGATGACTCGGATGGTGACTTCCCTAAGAACTATCTGGGATGTTAGGCATTGTGATGTTGCCGTTGACCTTCCTGTGGTGAGATGGAGTCGCTACGTCTACGTCGTTTAGTTGCCTTTCGTCTTAGACGATCCTATTTATATTCCGCTTTACTCTAATGACAATATTGTAATAATGGTATGATGTAAATGTTATATTATTGTTTTATTCGAACACTTTCCTTACTGGACCATGTAATTTGTCGTTCATGTGTGTAATTTTATCCGGGCACACATGAGCTTTTGCCTTGGTTTTAATCCTTCAAAACCTGGGTGTGACACTGTAGTGAATGGGGATGGGGCACGGATGCAGCAGCACCGTGCCATCATGAGGGACGAGACCGCACTTGGGGTTGCCATGCCCGCGGGTCAGCCGACGAGGGCTGCCGTGTCTGAGGGTCAGGCCCAGCCACCGCCATGGTCGCCGTGCTAAGGGTCAGGCCGTGAGCCACCAGGGACCTCGATCTAAATGTCTCCGTCACTAAGGGATCGGAGGGGCATCGCCACCGTCACAGGACGAAGTGAGGGGCAGGGGAGAAACTCCATAGGTGAGTGAAGAGGAGCAGAGAAAGCCACCGCCACCACCGCAAAAAAAGGGATCTCGGGACTGGGATGAGAATTATTAATGGGTAATGGTCTATTATTAAACTTGCTAATCTAAACCGATGCGGGAAAGGTTCTATGGGACATCATCGGTCCATTACGGTGCGCTGACGGGGCTCCGCGCTCACGTGTGTAAACCAGGCAAATAGTAGCTACACATACGTGTAGAAAGGAATATATTGATATATCATGAACAACATACGATCGATTAGCAGTGGAGTCTAGGCGGGTCATTTCATCATATAGTGTAGTAATCGATGTCCTATTCAATATAAAAGGAAGAAAGGAGACAGAGAGACCCGAGAGGAAGAAGGAGAGGAGAATGAGATGCATACCGAAACCCTCAGTGGGTGGCGCAGTCGGTGGCATGGTCGGTGTTACATTGGGCGGCGCCGAGGACCCCATCACGTTTGTTGATGGAGTCTATGCACGGGCAGTGACGGTTGGTAAAGAGGTTGGAGGCCACGACGACCTCGGCAGCGGCTCAGGTGGAGTCTTCCCGTCGCTGGCAGCGCACCCTCTCAAATCGGACTAAGATTTAGGATGTAGGTGGGGGGACTGGTGGCTCAGGTGAACCTCGTACACAGTGGCCCGGCCCCCACCTTCCTTTATATAGCACTGGGCGACAGGGGCCCTGTCAATGAAACCTCATCGACAGTCTACCATGGGATACCCTGAGGTAGTAGATTACGGTGAAGGGTGCGCTAAGACCTATGATCCGGATGTGAGTCACAAGACGAACACCGGGGTTTATCCAGGTTCAGGCCACTCGGAGGCATAATACCCTATGTCCTGTGTCTCTTCTGCTGTATTGATGAGTACTGGAGTACAATGCAATGAATTCAGGGTGCATTCTAGGGGGGTCCTTGCCAGCCTTATATAGTGGGGGGCAAGGTTACATATCTAGGGTTTCCCCTATGGTCGGTTATATTGCGTCGTATCCTTTGAGTACACGACTAGATCTAACTGACTAAGACTCCTTGCATGCCAAGTAGCCTTCAGCACCTGCGCGGCCCACCCACCTGGTCGGTAGTGGACCACGGGCTCTGTCTTGTCATGCGGCCCACCGATCTGGATGATGATGGACCAGCCTTCGTCTTCTGGTCTGGGCCGTCTTGCACCAAGCAGCCCAAAGTCTAGCCGTAAGGGTATATGGGGTCTATACCCCCATAGCTAGTCCCCGAGCACCTTGTATCTTGAGGGAGTCACCATCTTGACCTGTACCGAGCAGTGAAGATGCAGACCATGTAGTGCCGAGCAGTGAAAATGCCGACCACGTAGTGCCGAGCAGTGAAGCTGCCGACCACGTGGTACCAACCAGTACTGACGCTGATCAGTCAGCACCACCTAGGCTTCTCTCGAGTAGTTCGTAAGTCTGCTCCCGACCATGGCTCCCGTCAAGGAAAGTAATCAAATGAAAGATGCATGGTGTTCCAAGAAAAAGAAAAATATTTCCACGTCCTGAGACGTGGGCCCATGTTAACACGTGACACGAAGTATCACTAGGATGCTAACATGAACTATCCACGGAGGTAGGGGTACCAAACTAGGAACAGAAGATAAGCCCAAGTCACCGTGAGGTGACATGGGCCCACGTAGTCCCTAAGCTCGATAGAAGATAGAATATGTTGCATTGAGCTTTTAAGAAAAAACTCAACACAGCACTAACTGGTCCGTAGTCAGTGCAAAATAACGAGTTGATGCAAAATCCTAGGTGTGAACCTATGGCCTTCTGCTTAGGAAATAGAGCTTAGGCTCGATCAGGTCAAGGGACACCAAGAACCACTGGTTCGTAGACACCTCTGGGTAGCAAATCGAATGCGCAGTCCCCAGGCAAGTCCTGGATGAAGCAGGCTCGATCGGGTCAAGAGACACCTAGAACCGCTGGTCCATAGACACTGTTGGGTGGCAATGACAAGTTCCTGAATAGTATGAAGTCGAAAAAGAGCCTGTACGGTGCGTAACACCTAGCCAAGTAGTGATGGCAAATCCCCGAGCAGCGTAAGGCTAGAGACGAGGCTATGCAGCACGGGGCACTAAGCCGTATGACGATAATGACGAGTCCTCGAGCAGCATGTGGTCGGGAACCAGGTATGCGGTGCATAGCACTGGGCCGGACCAACTGGGCGGTAAACACCAAGCAGCCCAACTGGTCAGCGGTGAAGTCTATGTGTCAGGTTGTGTAAAAAACCTGAACGATAATCCTTGATCCAGTCCCCAAGTGTATGAAGTGTGCTTGGCAACCGAACCTTGTCCTAAAAATTAAACATGAAAATCGATAGTACATAATGTACAAATAATTGATCTTGGTGATAACGTTTATGTCATTTTAGATGTTTGATATATAGAAAACATCAGTGACGTCGATAATCAAGTTTTGTCTCCCACTCTCAAAGCAAGCTAACTCTGTCGGGTGACTAGGGATGCGCTAGTGAACCGCGTAGGACCGCTGGGAACACTAGGTACCTAGTACCGTTAGAGAACGACCGCTGAATCTCCTAGTGCCATGTAGTGTAGAGCTGTAACACATCGTAAGAGGATCGAAGCAATGCCTTGTCGAGCCGTTCTTGGCGGGCAAGAAACAAAGTTTAATTGTGACTTATGCAGGGCGCATATATGATAATTAGTGCAAAAAGTCATAAAACTATGTAAAAAGAAAAAGGATAACGAAAAAACTGAAGTAAAAACTTAGCTCATTTTTAAAGACGTGTTGTTGTAGCAGTCGACGATGTCAAGAACTTATAGTCCATAAGCACTGATTGATGGTAAACTGCCATGTAGTCCCCAAGTGTGGAAAGTAAAATATCTAACCCAAAAAATCAGTCCCAGATTTTAAGGAATAAAAATCTGGAACCAATTTTGAAAATAAGTAACAGATCTGGGATTAGACCCCAAAACTTTTGGGCACGTGCTTAACAACCAGGTTGGGTACACAATCACCCACACAGGGGAATATAATATCCCAGCCCATGCACGGAATAGGGACCAGGACGGCTCACCAAGCTGAGTCCACACAAGTCAAGTAGGCCCAACCCTAGAAGTCAAAGGGGCGTCACCCGAATGGTAAAAATAGCAAGCGCCGCCAGGGGAAATGGTACCCAAAGCGCAATTGTTCCCCACTGCCCACTTTCTCCATCTTCTTGAGCCCTTCCTCTTCCTGCGCCTGAGCAACTGCCACCATTCCCCAATCCACCGAAGCAAATTCAGCCGCCGCCGTGAGGCAAGCCAGCCAATCCGTGCATTAGCACCACCACCACCCTTTTCTTGCCCAATCGACCCACCACTCTCGAAAGGAATGGTGAGGAAGGGAAGTAAGAAGGCGGGGAAAGCAACTGGATCTGAGGCGTCAGGGGCACAATGGCAACAATCGACTTCCACCCGGGAGT
This sequence comes from Bothriochloa decipiens, assembly GCA_023333625.1. NCBI lineage: Eukaryota > Viridiplantae > Streptophyta > Magnoliopsida > Poales > Poaceae > Bothriochloa > Bothriochloa decipiens. Next base: position 51,718,411 of record CM041628.1, read on the forward strand.
CGCTGCAGGCACTCACCGACTAGGGTCTGCTGCCGCCGTACGAGATGGAGGCGTGGTGTGAGCCGCGAGGTGAGGACTCCCCTAATCCCCGAGATGGGGAATTCATAGTTTTTGAGGACATGGTGCCTCGAGGGATTAGAGCACCTGTGAATGGGTTTCTCCAAGACCTCTGTATTTATTGGGCAATTTCCATTTGCAATCTCGACCCCAACTCCATCCTGTCAATTTCCATCTTTATTGCCTTCTATGAACTGTATCTGGGCATCGCCCCCCACTTCAATCTCTTCCGCTACTTCTTCCTATTGAGGAAGAAGGGGGTTGAATCTAGGGGGTCCCTTGCGGGCAGGTGCTATGTGTGGCTTAGGGATGGGATGAGGGGCACTAGCTAGGATCCAAGCCCCAATCCTCCACCAAGGGATGGAATACCTGTTGGTTCTATATGAGCCAAAATGTGGAGGAGAGACAGGTGCCCTGCGACGTCAAGCAGGTGCCAGAATGCAACCCGAGGTGGTTGGAGCTGCCAACCTCGGATGAAATGTTCCAAGTGAATGAACTGCTGTCATTGATTGACAACAAGTCGGTCCGCCGGATCTAGCCATGCAAGGAACGGGTGAACCGCCTATTCGAATATTCTGGACGGACCGACCCCTCCCGGCAGAGCCAGGAGAAGCTTCCATCGGAGGTGTTGAATCAGTGGATGGCTTCTCTATTCAAAAGGTTTGACCTGAGCAACAGCTTTCCGGAGCAGCATGCTCGGCCTTACGACATCAACCGACCACCACCAGAGGTAAGCCGACCAGCTCCACACTTTAATTTAATTTGTGTGCACTGGTATGTGATGGTATTCGTATAACATGGATTGTCTGACTATTAGACTTTGCTTGGATAGGACTGGAGGGTATTCTTCTCTGATGTGCTAGTGGAGCCATGGCCTCAGGGTCAGGCACAGGCCTACCAGCGCAGGGCTGAGGAGAACCCTCGGGACAAGACCCAAGCTGAGCAGGGGACGACCGACGTCTCCAGCTCAGATGAGGATGACTTCCCTGCTGCTTGGGCACAGAGCCAAGCAGCGAGCAAGCGGCCCATGGCTTAGGCTGCCAAGAAGAAGAGGCCCTCTACTCTGCTGTCCAGGGGAAGTTAAACCTGGATGGCAGAGGAGGGGGAAGCAAGAAGAGGGGTGTTGCGGCCACCCCGAAGTCATCGAACGATGACCTACTGACGCTAAATCAGCGCCAGAGGAAAGGTCAAGTCACGATGCCTCAGACAGGGAGAGCCCCAAGGCCTGCACCCACAACAACAGCCGAGGTCCATGCAGGCCACACCGTCGCCAACTCCTCCACCTCAGTGGGCAGCCGCTACATCACCCATTCTGCTGGAGCCGACCGGGGCAATAGCACCACCGCCACCATCGCCGCCGCCTGCACCGCACAGGGTGGCCGCATCACTGACCAAAGTGGCTTCGTCCACCAGTCACTGCAAGGAGGCAAGGGAGCCAACTTCTTCAGTGCACATGGCTGGAACGAGCCAGTTGGGTGGGATGTCGGACGGAGTCCCGGGGCGCAACAGTGGGGTGACAAGCGGGGCCCCAAGTGCTCTGAGTAGGGGAGCAGTGCCACAGTTCAGAGGAGGCTTATGGCAGTCAACCAGGTGAGTGTTAATGAGTTCAGATATCTTGCCTGTTCTCGATTTTGATTCATTGCTTGTTGTGGCCAAATTGTGAATTACAGCCAAGCGTCGCCGTTGGCAACACCCACTCCTCCCCAGTCAGAGCTCAGTGTCATCCACCGAGCAGGCGTCGGGCGGCAGCATAGCACTATCCGTGGAGCAAGGGGAGGTGACAAGCAGCACCACAGCATCCACCCAGCTGACCCCAACACCAACTCCCCTGCCAGAGAGGCAGGTGGTGCCGTTTAGGCCAACCGTCGTCGAGATGGATCAGCCGTTGAGGCACACGCCAGACCAGATGAGGCCGAGCATGCCAGCGCTGGCTGAACAGGTCAAGGACGTTCCCAGGATGATGAGGATGCCATGCACTGACCTGCCCACATAGTGTGTCTTCATATCACGCAAGCTAGGAGACGGGAATGTCATGTGACATGAACAGATATCAGATGACGACATTGATGCGAGCATCGAGGATGTGGTGGATGTGCTGCTCGACCGGATCAAGGTAATACCTGACCAAGATCAGTCATGTCTGTTTTGAGCTCGGTGTTTGACCACAAACTTATTAATCAATCCGTGGTGTATGCAGTCACTGCAGAAGACCAACAGCCAGCGGGGCAGGACCATCAACCGGTTTGCGGCAACCTTGGAGGAGTGCCAAACCCTCCGGGCAGCCAAGGCTGAGCTGGAAGCGTAGGCTAAGGTCTTTTGTGAGCCAAGGTCCGGTGGGAGGTGGAGGTTGCCGCCCTGCACCGCAAGGTGGAGACTCTAGAGCGGGCCAGGGAGGAGGAGGAAGCTCTGCGCCGCAAGGTGGAAACCCTAGAGCAGGCCAACGACAGTGAGTAAACCTCTCTTGCCCATTCCACATTGATCTTTGCCGCACATTTATGAGTGCTTCTTGTAGGACTAGGTGGCCAAAATGAGGCCATGGCTCAGGAGCTGGATGGTCTACTGAGACAAAAGGAAGCTGCTGAGAAGCAGGCCAAAGCAGACCAGGCATAGATCGCCGCGCTGACTGGTAAGTCAATCGATGTAGAATTTTTTATGTGAAGTCTGTAGCATACTGGACAGACTAGAGTATGCTAACCACCATCGCTTTGTTGCTATAGATCTGAAGGAACGCCACTTGGCCCAGTTTCAGGTGCTCGAGGACTCCATTGCGAGCCTCCAAGGAAAGATGCAGGCCATGACCGACCACATCAAGCCCGTATTGAGGGCCATCTTTCCTGGAGAGGAGCATCCTGCCCACCCTATGGGTGAGGAAACTACTGTCGCCGCCAGTGCCGGAGGCTGTGGCCAGCGCTACAGGAGTTCATCGCAGGAGCTGGGTGTTTTGTGGCATCTACCATGCTTGCCATGGTCCGTGCCAACTACTGAAACATAGATCTAGCGACCATCGAGCACGAGATCCCTCCAGAAGTCTCAGATGAAGAACCTGAAGAGCTCCGAGCATCGTCTGGCCCAACTGCCACTGCCATCATTGAAGAGATGACGCTGATCTTCGATCCTGCAGGAGATGGTGGTAGTGGTCAGTAGGCTGTTACCAATGTATTTATGTAAAAACATTGTTTGTAAGTTGTGCTGAGCACTGGGTGCTCGAAAACTTTTAAGCTTATTGACGCAGACAAGTAGGCATATTTAAGCGGGTGATAAACATTTTGTCATTTTTCCTTTTTTAGATGCAGATTTATGCATAGGTCGTTTTTCCAAAAAATGTCACCAGTTAAGTTTTGCCCCCACCCTCGAAGCGAGATAACTCTGTCGGGTGACTAGGGATGTGCTAGTGAACCACGTAGGACCGCTGGGTTCACTAGGTACCTAGTACCGTTAGAGAGCAACTGTTGAATCTCCTAGTGCCATGTTGCACGGAGCTATAATACATCGTAAGAGGCTTCAAGATAGTGCCTTGTCAAGCCGTTCCCGGTGGGCAGAAAACAAAGTTTAACTGAGACTTATGCAGGGCACATGTATGACAGATGTGTGCACGAATATAGAATTGTGATGGGAAAATAGAACAACAAAATAATCTTTATTAAATAATTGAATAGCAAAGGTCTGAGTACATATCTCTTTTTATGGATAGAAGCATATGAGGTGGTCGATGTGGCAGGAATTGGATTCCTCAACACCCTCCATCATCTCCAACTGATAGGACGTTGGGTGTGTCATAGCCTTGATCCTAAACGGCCCTTCCCATCTGGATGACAGCTTGTGCAGACCATCTGTTTTCTGGATTCATCGTAACACCATGTCGCCGACCATGAACAACCTTCCTTTGACGTTGCGGTTATAGTAACGACGCACTGACGCTAGGCTCTTAGTGTTGGGTTATGAGGGTGCTACACTAGCCAGAAAATAAAACTTTTCTACCTCATAAACCAGCATCTACTGCTAGTTACAGGTTATGGGATTACCACTAGACGCACAGGTGCAGCGAAAGACGACTTGATGTAGTCATACGCGTCGCAGCAGGCAGTGCAGTTGCGTGGTCATCCGTCACATCAACTCCCTCACGTGGTTCATCCCAGTGCTCCAGATGCAGCACCTCCAAGGAATCCCACACGTGCAGGGAAGAAGCGATGCACCTCCGGACTACTAGGTCTGCGCGGAGCAGAAGGCGTGAGCGTGGGGAGGGCGACAACGGCTATTAAAGGTGTGTAACACCCTAGCCGTACCCCTTTCCCTTGCTTATATAGGCGTCCCTAATGAGCTCATGAGTTGGAGGCCCATTAGTAACCCTAAGCCTTGTCTAATTCGGGTCCTACCCGAATTAGGCTTCTAGCCCCTTAAGCGTATGACCCTATGGGTTCACACACACATTGACATGGGCCGAGTACTCCTACTCGCCCAATAATTGACAGCGGCCTCTAGCAAGGCGTGGCAACTCCTATGTGCATGCAAAGATCATATCAACTGAACCACTACGACCACATACAAGTTATTCCCTTTGCCACTCGATATATGGTTCAACTCGTGGGTTAACACTTAACCCAAGCACGGCCATGCATTTGTTGATCCAATCACTTGAGTAATCCAGTGATATCTCTCTCGTGTAGAGGGGTAAATTCCATCTTGATTGTCTATGTCTCATAGCATGCTTCTCGACCACCTGACGACCACCTTTATAACTACCCAGTTATGGAGCAGCGTTTGATAGTCCCTAAGTAGGCCGTTTCACATCTTGAGTACATACAACAATCTCAGGTCTAAGGACATAATGTATATGATGTGAATAGAGTCTTTCTCATGTCGGGTCAGTCCAGCCTACATGTCTCACATGTGCCCACATTATTAGTTTGACATCTCCATGTCCATGACTTGTGAAACATAGCCATCAACTAATATATGTGCTGGTCTAATATTCAAGTGTGTTCTCACAAGAACGCCGACCAGGGACAACTTTAGAATAACCATTCAAGTAATTGAGTTCCACAAACAATTCACATAATTGCCAATCAACGCAAGTTGTCTATAATGGATATTCATTGAACACTTAATGCATGTCATAGATACAACTGGAATATCATCATCTCTATGATTACCTCTAGGGCATATTCCCAACACTTAGCTGTCCGAGCACAGGACTCAAGCGCTATCTCTTCTTTGGCAATGATGTTAATTTCCCTAGTGTCGTTGGAGGCTTCTTTGTCATAATGCTGGACACGTGGTGAAAGGAGAGCAACCTCAGGTAGTAGGACAGCCTTGGATCCAAACACCATGAAGTACGGGGAAACTCCAGTGTTATGACTAGGCTGGGTACGAAGGCCCCAGACCACGGCAGGTAATTCCTTGAGCCACCGACCACGTTTAACATCCTTGTCATCTCGGTATACCCGCTTGCGCAGAGCGTCAAGAATCATACCGTTAGCTCACTCCACCTGTCTGTTTGCTCGAGGATGAGCGATGGACACGTATTTGACCTTGATGCCATTGTCATCGCAAAAGTCAAAAAAACTTGTTGCTGGTGAATTGAGAGTCTAAATCGGTGATGATGGTATTGGGTATGCCAAACCGGTGGATAACATCATCAAGGAACTATACCGCCTTCTTGGGAGAGGCTTTCTTGATGGATTTGTACTAGATCCATTTGGAAAACTTGTCGATGAGTACGAAAACACAAGTGTGTCTGCCAGGAGCCTTCTTGAAAGGACTAATCATGTCGAGTCCCCAGTATGAGAATGGCCAAGCAACCGAGATGGTCTGAAGTTCATATGTAGGGACATGAATCTGCTTGGCAAACATCTGGCAATTTTTGCATCGACGCACATAATCCTGTGCATCAGAGATGGTTGTCGGCCAGTAGAACCCTGCTCGGTAGGCTTTGCCTACTAGCGTCTGGGATGCCGCATGGTTTCCACAAGTGCCCGCGTGAATATCCTTCAGAAGCTTCAAACCCTCTGCTTGGGTGATGCATTTCTGGTAAATCATGGACCTTGGGGCCTTGCGGATTAGCTCGTCGTTAACCATGAGATAGGCACGGGCTCTGTAGACCAGCTATTGGGCTTTGATCTTGTCCTCTGGAACAGGTGGTCATTCAGGTATCTGACAAAGGGCTCTCTCTAGTCAGTCTGGGGAGACGCTGCCTGCTCGGTTGGTTCATCAATAGGCGGCTGCTCATTACCGTCGTTCCCTTCTGCCGCGGTGATGTCAACCACGTGGTTCCATGCTTTGGAGAACCGCCAGATGTACTATTGTAGATATTCCCTTGGACGATGCCGGACTTGCACCAAAGTGTACTTGGTGTTTGGCCGCATGCAGGTAGGCTTAAAGTTGTCGATGAACATCTGCTTAAGCTAAGGCCTTCTGTGGATGTTGCTGGCGCATTGACGGAGCAGCCAGGAGGTAGCGACATTGCTCAGGACTACCGGGAGGTAGTTTGCCATGACGTACTGGTCGCCTCCTACTGCTCGGACTGCTACTTCGTACAACATGATCCAGTGCTCAGGATCGTCTTGCCCATCATACATCTTGACGTCCCCGATCTGAAATTTCTTTGGCCAAAGGACAGCCTTAAGTTCCTCCGAGAACAGGGCTGGTCCGTTCAGGTGTCGTCGAGCATGGTACCGTTCATCAAGGTGATCACAAAGGTCATGATCTTGGGGCTGCTCGACTTCCTGGTTGCGCTCGACACGTTGGTTGGCCTGCTGCCTGTTGGCACGCTAGCGATTGCCGCATTGGTGCTCATTGTTGCGCGGCATTACTCGTGCAGCGTTGTTGGCGTCTTGTGCCTCTTGGAGGCATTGATGCTCTTGATCGTTGTTGCGGCCCTCCCTCGCTTGCCTCTCCTGGTCTGCCTCATTTGGAATGGGAGGTTCATCCAAGCTGACGGCAAATATCACACGTTGAAGCCAGGCGGTGTCCTCGGGGTGCCTGGCGCCGTGTCGGCAGAACGGGCTTGGTGGTCCAACATGGTCGAGTCCATCTCCTCGACATTTTCCTGACTCTGGACCTCAGGACACTCTTCATCAAAGAGGAGGTACTTGGTAAGATTGAAAGAAATGGAGGGTGTCCTGCTGAGCAAGAGGGTGAGTCGGACATGGCGCTGATTTCGGTGACCGTCGTGCCCGATCCGGAAGGATTCTGTTGCAAAGAAACCATGCCGATCATGGGCCATGGATCTTTTGGGACCAGAACCAGACTAGGATCTAGGTCCACTAGATGATCATCACATCGCTGGGGAGCATCTCACAGGTCCCTCGCGTAGGACACATCTATGTTTCTCAACCCGTGCATGAAGACGGGTGCACGGCTCTGGCCGGGGGTGATGGGATCTGTCTGCCCTAGGGCGGGTGACGCCTGCTGCGCCCAGTGCTGCTGCCTCTGCTCTACTCTGGCCTATCGAGTGGCACGGCTAAGCGTTTGCCAGCGCTGATGCATGTCGATGAACTCATTAAGCCTAACTGGAGGCGGAGCACGAGTGGCTGCTAGAGTTGGATCTGGTTGGCGCGGATGACGAGATCGATTGTGCGCAAGGTGCTGCTGACAGCACCCCTAGTCGGGCGCGGGTTGTCGTTGACGGCGCTCTACCACAATAGGGGGCCTGCCTGGTGAGCGGTCGGTGGCCCTCCTCGGTAGTTGGCGGGTGGTGCTCAGGCCAAAGCCAGATTCAGATCTGGTCAGCGCAGACCACCAGCTTGGCCCGTACGTCCTTGCTGGTGCTGAGCATTGCCATCCTGACAGACAGGTGGCAGTCCATGGACCACGGGCAGATTTGGATCTGTGCAGCGTGGCTGGTCAGCACGGTTGCACTGACGTGGTCAAACAGGGGTGAAGTCCAAGTACTCTTCATGGAGCCGCACAGGAGCGGACTCCACGTACTCGAGGAGCTCAGCTAGACCTACCCCGTGCCGGTCGATCGCGTCGATCAAATCAGAGTTGTCGATGTGCCTTCTCTGGTAGCGAGGAAGCCGCCAGTTCACCGCTGGCATGGCCATCATCTCTGCCCTTATCATGGGCAGCTCAAACGACCTCGGGGGCGACCCTGAGATCTAAGTTGTTGGAGAAGTGGTTAGGGCGGTTGATGCTGGGGCCGACTGCGTTGCAGCCAAAGCTAGGACCAGCTGCGCTGCTCCCACGAACGTGAGGCACATCATCACACCGGTGTTCCACGTGAGTGAACCAATGGTGAGGGAAACGCACGCCTCGAAGTCCATGGAAGCCAGGAACAAAACCATCTGGATCACCTAAAGATCAGATCGCGCACCCCCTACCTGGCACACCACTGTCGATGAAACCTCGTCGGCAGTCTACCATGGGATACCCCGAGGTAGTATATTGCGGTGAAGGGCACGCTAAGACCTATGATTCGGATGTGAGACACAAGACGAACATCAGGGTTTATCCAGGTTCAGGCCACTTAGAGGCATAATACCCTATGTCCTGCGTCTTTGCTGTTGTATTGATGAGTACCGGAGTACAATGCGATGAATTCAGGTTGTATTCTAGGGAGGTCCTTACCCGCCTTATATAGTGGGGGGGGCAAGGTTACATATCTAGGGTTTCCCCTATGGTCGGTTATATTGCATCGTATCCTTGGAGCACATGACTAGATCTAACCAACTAAGACTCCTTGCATGCCAAGTAGCCTTTAGCACCCACGCGGCCCACCGACCTGGTCGGTAGCGGACCACGGGCTCTGTCCTGTCGTCCGACCCACCGATCAGGATGATGATGGACCAGCCTTCGTCTTTTGGTCTAGGCCATCTTGCACCGAGCAGCCCAAAGTCTAGTCATAAGGGTATATGGGGTTTATACCCCCACAGGCCCACCAACCAGTTAGGGTTGGGCGCCCCCGATCAGGGCGTGAGACCAAGGCCCAGATGGTCGTTGGGCTGGATCCAGTGGGAGATCAAACTAAACTTTTTCCCCTTGATCTCTCATCATTCTTAAAGTTCTTCCTTCATCATTCTTATTATTCTTCAATTTCATTTTTCATTATTCTTATCTTTCTTCAATTTCTTTCTTCATCATTCTTATAATTTCTTTCTTAATTTTGTTCCATCTCATTACAAATTAGCTCATCGAGCGTGTCTCATCGTCACAGCAATTAGTGCCATTAGACTAATAGACACAACATACTTCTCCATTTTGAAATGAAACTCTTTTCTGGGCCCTTCTTATTCGGGAATCATAGGCTTTCCCTTAAACCCATGCCGGCTAAGTGTCCTTTGAACACATTGGGTGGTAAGCCTTTTGTGAGCGGATCCGCTAGTATTCTCCTAGTTCTTATATGCTCAAGATTTATTACATGATCCCGAATTTTATCTTTCACAACATTGTTTCTGCCAAGTAACCCGGTAACAAAAGCTAGGTCAGGGCGAGTATATGTTTGAGCATATTGCAAACTTCCAACAGCTGAAGCATACGGTACCGCTTTCATTTGATCAATTTCATATTGGTTCTTGGGACACTGATGTTCCCCATATCTATCGCCCTTGACTATAGGAGTAGGTGAGGGACTACACGCATGCATACAAAATTTCTTCAGAGCCTTCTCTATGTATGCTTGTTGCGATAATCCTAAAACCCCCTTTCTTCTATCTTGGTGAATTCAATTCCTAAAACAAACGAGGCCTCACCGAGATCTTTCATATCAAAATTTGAGGATAAGAATTTCTTTGTCTCCATTAGTAGATTGACATCACTACCAGCAAGTAAGATATCATCTACATATAGAATAAAAATATGTATTTTTCATTCTTGAACTTTGCATAAACGCAATTGTCCTCAACATTCTCTTTAAACCCAAAACTCTTAATCGTTCTATCAAACTTTAAGTACCATTGTCTGAAAGCTTGTTTTAATCCATAAATCGATCTTTTCAGGTGACACCCCATCTTTTCTTTTCCTTCTACAACAAAACCTTTTGGTTGTGCCATATAAACATTTTCTTCTAAATCCCCGTTAAGGAATGTTGTCTTCACATCCATTTGGTGCAATTCTAAATCATAGTGGGCTACAAGTGCCATTATAATTCTAAAAGAATCCTTACAAGAGACTAGAGAAAAGGTCTCATTGTAGTCAATCCCTTCTCTTTGTGTAAATCCTTTTGCCATAAGTCGTACTTTATATCTTTCAACATTCCCTTGGGAGTCACATTTTATTTTATAGACCCATTTATAGCCTACTGTTTTGGCTCCTTCAGAAATAGGTTCTAAGTCCCAAACTTTATTGGTACTCATTGACTTCATTTCATCCTTCATAGCTTCTAACCACTTTGATGAGTGGACACTTTTCATGGCTTCTTCATAAGAGGTCGGATCACCCTCCATATGAAATTCTTTCGTGTTATAGAGTTCATAATCATCAGGAATAGCTTGCTTTCTTTCTCTTTGGGACCTCCTAGGGGCCTCTGGCACTTGTTCAACAATGGGCTATTGCTGCCCTTCCTTATGCATGATGTTTGGTTCTATAGGCTCCTAAAGAACAGGTTCCTCACGTTCATTCATTATCAGCACAAGAGAACTAACAACAGGTGTTGTCACTAAAGTGTCTTGCACTATTGGTGCAACAGCAGCAGCTAGTATAAAATACGGTTCCTCAACCATCGGAGTGGGCATGTGTACCCATTTCTCCTCAAGGTCGATTTCTCGTGCTACCTTGCTCCCCCTGATCATGTCATCCTCCAAGAACACAACATGTCTTGTTTCTACAAATTTCAAAATGTTTATCAGGACAATAGAAGCGATATCCTTTCAATCTTTCTGGATAGCCTCTTGGAGCTTTTGGTTGAATTACATATTATAATAATTCTCATGCCTGCCGACAAAGATTTAAGTAAGGTATGTTGAGTCCCATGGGGCATGGACCACATTTAAATATAGGTAAGGGCTACAATCATATGCCTAAATGCTTTCCCAGATAAGACTAGTGGAAATATCTAAAGATAGCATAATGGGATAGCCTGATATGTTGAAACAAGTATTTAGTCCTTTTTTGATGTAACAACACTGTTATTTTTTTCAATGTTTGTACTCTGCTCATCATGTTTTGTCAGCATCTAAATGGAAGCATATATTGCCCATATTGATAGGAACAAATGTACATGTGCTATGGGAAATAACTTACCTTAGCATCATCACAAGCCCTCCCACAACATCACCAGAACATTGCTCCAAATCATCAATTATGACAATGATTGGTTGGTTATAGTTGTCATCTTTGCAGTACCAAGATGCTAGTGTAGATACATCAGGAACCTTTTTTTAGTGAGAGTTTCAGCAACAGACAACATGAATACTCAAGTTAGGACTAATACCATATCTTCATAGATTAAAGCCAAATCATGTCACTCACATCTGGAACATCTGATAGTAACTCCCTCAATAGGTTCCTAAAGCAACCACCAACTCCATTTTTCACTGACAATTCAGCAACTGACAGCTTGGCTTGGTGACATCCACTGGACACGAGATCCTGGAATGTTGTGATGTCATCAACAAATTCTGCATTTTCTGCAAAAAAGCAAAGTCCGAACCCATCATGCAATTGTTCACAATGCCGGCTTTGACATTTGATGGAGAGCACGCACTGGTGAGAACAAACGCCGTTGGTATCCTTTTGCATATCACATTGGTTAGGAGAGGGTATGGCTGCAAGACTTCTGTGTGGCAAGGTTTAGCGACGACGTGGACTGCAGAAAATGATTCCTGCACCCACGGCAGCACCTGGTCAAACGGCTTGAGGTTGATGCCGCTGAGGGCCTCTTGGTGGCAATCCACAGAAAACAATCAATTCAGTTCATCAAAGAGAATATAGAACCAACAGGAGGCGAGGAGCATACATCGATGGTGGACTGAATCTTGGACCAGGTTCGGTGGAATGCCTCCAGGCGCAACTGCTCGTAAAGCTCTGAATCTTCCTTCATCAGCAAAATGATGGGACCTCTTCGCCGACTTGAGGTTTTGGGAAGATGGCTGTGAGGCTGAAGGACCGAAAAGGCGACCAGAGGGGGGTGAATGGGAGCTTGAAAAATTTCCCTGCAAAAACTCTCGAGCCCCCCTCGAATAAATGCGAGACCCTCGAACAGAGAAGAGAGACCCTCGAGTAGAGAAGAGAAAGATTCTCAAACAGAAGAGAGGCCCTCGAGCATCGACAAGTAAGGAGGGACCCTCGAACGAAAACAGAATGACCCTCGAACGGAAGAGAGACCTCGAATGGAAGAGAAAGACCCTCGAACCAGTACCCTCGAGTGAAACAAAAATCAGAAACTAGACGTCGGGTAGAAGCATCTGGTTAGAATCGAGACAGAGATAAAGACAGAGAGAAAAGCTGGTCGAAAATAGATCGAGCCCTGGTAGGAGCAGAAAGCTGATCGAGAAACCTATCGGGGGACCCTCGACAAAAGTGACGAAAAAGTTCTGATTCGAACGACCCCTGCCTCGAAGAGATGATCTAGAAGAAATTCTTTCGATGGGGGCCTCGACAAAGGAGACAGAGAAAAAACCGAATCGAACGACCCCTCGCTTGGGCCTCGATCTCAACCTTTAGACCCTCGACTGGATCTACTCGAACCCTCGACAAAGCTACTCGAGTCACAGCCTCGATCTCTTGACCCCCAAAACACTCGACCCCTCTATCCTAAAACCCTGAACAACTGACCTCTGGACATCAGCAAAAGAAACAACCCGCTCGACTGTTAGACCCTCGAGAAAACCTACGAAGGCTCTACTAGAAAGACACCTCCGTTGACTGAAAACTCTAGACCCTCGATCCCTGCCTAAAAACCCCGAAAGATGAACTGCTCGGTTAAAGTACGGAGAAGAAAACCAGGAGGACCTCGAATCAAGCAAAACTGATCGACTTAGGGCTTTGCTCTGAGAGATCGAAACCAAACTTGTACTCCATCGAAGAACTATCAGACTGAAGGAAAAACACGCAGTTTTACCCAAAACAATTAACTTCCGCCAACTTCCCAAAATTGTGATGCTCAAGTGAAATTGATCCAATCCTTCAGCGGATCTAGTTCGTCACTCAACAAAGCATCGATCAATGCAAAAATATCGAGCCAAAACACATCAAAAGCAACGAATCGAAGTTCGTTCACAGAAGTTCAATGGGGCACAAAAATAGGACAACTTCGCGGATCGAACATAAAAAGGCCAGAGGGCACGAGGAGGATTCGGGCCTCCATTTCCACAAAATATCTCACAGATACATAGGAAAGATTCTTGTTCTTGGACCTCTACAAGAACAGAAACACACGCACACACAGCAGCAGCGGCGGCGGCGTAGGTGGGGAAAAATAAGGGTAACAGAAGAAAGTGAAAGAGGTGCCTACTCCAGGTGCTGCCCACCTATATTTATAGTCCCTATGCTATACCACTACTACCCCTAGGTTTTTATTGGAGAGAACCACCTAGCCATGGGCACTGTGGTCCAACTCAGGATTTCCTGATCCGATGGCCACCACGCCTTCTCACCGGTAGCCTTGCCTCAACGCAATCTCCCCGATGCCGCCACATGCCATCCGTCCACACTAGGACCACCCGGGTTTTGAGGCCCAAACCCGCGAAACCCGCCACCGATGGTTTTAGGCTAAACCACCAAACCGTCCGCGAGTAGCGTAGCCATACGCATCCCCCGCCGATGGTTTTGAGGATAAACCACCAAACCTCCTCGCGAGTAGCGTAGCCCGTACGCGTCCCCCGTCGTGTACACTTGCACTGGTCGATGTCCCAAGTGCCAGTCACCGCGACCGACCACCTGGTCGTCTGGTCCCTCGGTCCAAGCCTCGCGTCCGCCCTTCACCACACCTGGTCCGTCAGCACGGCACGCCTCTACTTGACCTTAACCCGACCACTGTCGTCGCCTCCGGACTGCACACCTACACATCACCAGCCAAGAGACACGTTTCGACACGTAACCCTGTGCCAGGGGATCAGTGAATCACCAAGACGAACCACCAACCAAAGTGTTGGACATGTTGACAATCACTCATCACACACCAAAAGATGCTACACTATGATATGGAAAATCATGTGTCCGCAGAGGCATCAATCCGCCGCCGGGAGGGTGGCGCCGACGAAGCGGCAGTCAACACCGCCTTGTGGAGGACGAAGAATGGCAGTAAAAATAAAGAAAGAAATGACTAGACATCAAATTTAGATTTAGTAGCAGCCATGAAGGCGAGAAGAAGGCGCAAACCGGGAGCAACTGCGGACATGAATGTTGTTGGCTGCGGTGAGGGGAGTGTCGCCGGGGGGCGTGGCCATGGCTGGTGTCTGGTGGGGTGGCGGGAGGATTGTTAGGGGATTCTGGGGGACTGTCGGGGAGTGAGCAACCCTACTCCATTTTCCTCGCGCGCCGCTGCGCCGCCGCCGAGCGCGCGAAGAAACGGCGCGGCGTCCGTGGGAAAAAGCGCTTGAAATTGTTGTGCTGCTGGGACTGATCCTGACAAGCTGGCCGGCGAACGAGACTAGGCCGGCCCACGAGACAAGCCTTGCCATAAAAAATTATTAAATTTAAAAAGGGATCCATTTTGACCGGGGGTTTGAACCCGACGTGAATCGAACACGCAACCTTCTGATCTGGAGTCAGACGCGCTACCATTGCGCCACGGATCCGGCTGTGTTCGTTTTGCACATTAAACCCTATGTATACATTCAAAGAATACTGATGCATATTTTTTCCACTTTCTTGGACAACTCAACTTTTTTTCCCCTAGAACAGAACTTCATGTGCTTGGACAACTTATCTGCTGTTGCTCACGATAATACGTTAGATTAGAAGCACAATTCGACGGAGGTGCTTGAGGCGGTTGGAATGGCCGCCTCTGTTAACGCATTATGCCTGCCTCCTTAAGATTTCTATACTAGTGGACAACTTCGATACTATGTGGCCGTTTTAGGGTTGTTTAGAAATTCTGAATTTTGAATTTCAAAATCCATAAACTTAAAACATACATATGAGACTCTAAATGACTTTAAATAAAAAAAATTCCACTATGAAGTTGTAGATTATACAAAGAATTACAATTTTAGTATCTATCGTCATGTCAATATCCAAGGTTGTTTCAGGAATTTAAATTTCAAAATATGTGAACTTAAGATACCTGCCTCTAAAAATCAGATTTTAGAGATGTACACCTAGACTGACCCACCTTTGTTAATGGCAATCTTCATAGACATTGAAAATCGATTTATAGAGATTGACATTCTAAGACGTTTGTCTCTGTTAATCAATGATTTTCAGGACGTCTACTTCTGCTAATTATTTTTAGAGCATGGACATTGGTTTGGATGTCGCATAACCATTTATGGAGATGATCTAGATGTGTTTGTCTAAAAAGAGAGGTTGTCTTTTTTTTTATCAAAGTTAGCAAGGGAAATTTTAGCCTATTTTTTATTATTTTAATAATACAGATATGTTTAAATTTGCTTTCATGGAGAGTCAAACCCAACTCTGTTAGGTACTACTCAGGTCCTTTTTGTAACGTTTTTGTGATAGTGCATTGTGCTTCAAACTTTCTCAAGTTTGACTATGTTTATGTAAAATATTAACAACACTTGAATCATTGAATAAATATATTATAAAAGTAGATTTGATGATGGTCTTTCCTATGATATACTAATTATGTATTATAAATACTAATATTTATCTATATATATTTAGTCAAACTTGACTATGTTTGTCTTCTCATGAAAAGCACAAGAACGGCATATATATGTTTTATAGAAGGGAGAGAGTATTTTCTTTGACCTGAAAAAATGATAAGCACTTCCGATCCACCTGCTAAGCTACGACCTTCCGATCCCGAACGTGGCGCCAAGGAATTCCGATGGACCAGCTGCCTGACAATTTTTTTGCTGTTTTAGTGTTTTTTTTTTTTGACACGAAGAGCTCTAGAATATATATGCAAAATTTCCAGATTGTGCGTCCCGGCAGTAGATGTTTTTCTGGTGTTTGTGGAAGCTTGCAGCATCGACATACGTCAATGCACACAAAAAGGTCGACATTCGACATTAAACGCCATCAGTATCGCCTTTGCTCACTGGAGAACGTATATAGCATATATATACATGTATATGAGATCACCAGCTATATACCAAATAAGTACTCCTTTCGTTCTAAATTGTAGTTCGTTTGACTTTTTTATCTCAACTTTGACTACTCGTCTTATTTAAAAAACTAGCAAATATGCATGTGCGTCGCAACGAAAGAAAAACTATTAAATATTTATAATATAAGTTAATGCTGACAATAAATAACAATAGCCTGTTAGACTTCTACCACATTAAAATACACCTTTGTAAATTTTTAGTTCCATTATAAATTACATAATTATTTAAATATAAATATATCATAAGCTTCTAACTTCAATTTTCCATACCACCGTGTGTTTTTCTGACTCAATATCGACTTTTGTAGCTTTTGTATGAATCATGTCCCATCTTAACTCTTTTGTCAATTTGTAAATTTGTAAAGGATCGGTCGATCCGTAAATTATTATGACGGCAGGACTCTATTAACTTTTTCACACGGTCACACTTCTTAAAATTACATAAATACATCTGTTTAGATTTCATTAAACAATAATCTTACCAAGGTTTAGGTTCATGAAATAATTAGTATCAAAAAGTATTCCATATTTTAATTACATAGGAATACAGAAATTTGACACTTACCAAGCTTGTAGAAATCTACAAATACATGAATATATAATATTACGTATACGCTTACTCATTTTTCTAAAAGAAAAAGTAAAGATAAAGCAGCTCACGCATACCACACGCTGGAGCGGCAAAGGAGCGAACCAAAAAGGAATCAACTGCCTCCCAGCCTCTTGTCAAAAAAAAAATGCCTCCCAACCCAACTCGGTGGCCCATTAAGCAAAGTCCACTTCCCAGTACCCACCCGGCACCTCCACGATTTTGTCATCATCACTCGTCTGGTTGCGGCTCGCTCGAACCCCAGCTACGCTCTTCGTCGATGCCGGCGGCGGCGCGGTGAAGTGCGATTGTGGAGCAGGACATGGCGAACGGCGGTGGCAGCGGCCTGCTCGAACATAGAGCCGGGTGCCGGCGGCTCGCTCGAGCACAAGCAGGGCACGGCGGCGGCGACCGGCTCCAGCAGGGCTCGTCAGCACGCGCGAACGCGAGCAGGGCGCGTGCACACGACCAGCCAATTCGGTCGGGGAGCGCTTGATCTACATGTGCGGTCATCGAATCGAGAAGGCTTGTTTGCACCAAATGATTTTACTGATTTATGTTAGGGATTCGTATCGAGATTTTGCTTGATTTTCCTTCCGTTTATGTGTTGCACATGATCCTTTATTATTGGGTTTTTGGATCGAGAAGGAATAAAATTCTTTTTTATATGCTAATCGGAGCCCGTCCTTTACGGATGAAGCATATAATAAATAAAATAATTTTTAATTTATTATGGTTAGGCGCGGACAAAAAAATATGGATTGGCTAACAGATATGGCCAGCGGACTGAAATTTCTGTAATTAAATAATAGGTAAAGATAAAGATTTATATAAATATGATTAAATTTAGATTATTTTTGAAAATATTTTATTTATAAAACAAGCCATAATAAAAAAATAATATTTAACATAAATTTTTAAATAAAACATAATTTTAAGATAAAAAATTAAATAAATTATAATTTAGAACGGACTATTGGACGACAGCAACTCAGCCCATACCTGTACGTAGTACTAGTATGTACACAGGCGGAGGCGGATCACTACAGGGTTCGCTCTCTTTGCCGACTGCAATGCGCACTCGGCAAAGGCAGAATAGCAGTCGACAAAGGCTTTGCCGACTGCAATTTCACGTGGCAGTCGGCAAAGGGCTGTCGGCAAAGAAAACGTCGGCGAAGGGGCTTTGCCGAGTGCCACGTGGCATGCAGTCGGCAAAGGCTTTGCCGAGTACCACGTCAGCACTCGGCAAAGCCACGTGGCACCGTCAGCCTAACGGCTGGCTTTGCCGAGTGCTGACGGCGAGGCACTCGGCAAAGAAAAAAAATTATTTTTTTGAAAATTTCTTTGCCGAGTGTCAGCTCGGCACTCGGTAAAGAAAAAAAATTTTTTACGAAAATTCTTTGCCGAGTGCTGACACTCGGCAAAGGCATGACCCCTTCGCCGAGTGCCACGCTGACACTCGGCAAAGCTGGGGATTTTGTGGCCAGATTCCCCAGCTTTGCCGAGTGTCAGCACTCGGCAAAGCTGGGAAATTTTTTTTTCCTTTTTTTTCTGTTTTCTTGCATCCAAACATTGCAAAATCACAATTTATATCACAATTTTACCAGGACCACAAGTAGCACCATTTATATCACAATTTCATCATATTTATCACCACCGTCACCATATATATCACAATAACACATATATCTCACAATAGCATCTCTTATCACCACCACAAGTCCATTACAATCATGAAGCTCAACGCAACGAGTCGAACACCACAAGTCGAGGTCCATCACATGAAGTTCAACACAACAAGTCTAGGTCCATCACGAAGAGAAGAAATACATGACAGAGACTTCGATGATACTCAAGTCCAGGAGCATAAGACAAGCGACAAGTACCTAGCTCGTCGCGCCGTCCCCGGAGCCGTCAGGTTGTCCGTCCCCAGAGCCCCCAGGTTTTTCCCACGGAACCCACCCTGGATCACGCGGCGCCGACCAGTACGGCCGCCCTCCGCCCACCGGCCACGAGTAAGGTGTAGGAGGGCCATGCGGAGGTGGATACGATGGAGAAGGGCCACCCGGAGGTGGATACGGCATCATCTGAGGGCCGGCACCTCTAGGAGACGGGTTCGAACCCGCCGACTGTACTTGCACAAGTTAAAGGCCAAGTGATGTCATTAGTATCTGCAGGATGGACGCACAAGCTAAAGCAAGAGTCAATGTACTCACCGGGGTCCCAGCAGGAGTGACAGGAGCAGGCATAGGAAAAGACGGTAGAGGAGGCGGTGGAGCGAATAATTCAGGCGGTGGAGGCGGCCCGGGGATCTGCAGGGATTGAAAGTAGCCGGCAAAGCTCTGCATTTGACTATTGTAGTGCTGCTGCATGGCTGTCAGGTGCTGCTGGTAAGCCATCTGTTGCGCCTGCATCTGCGCCATCTGCTCCTGCACCTGGGCCTGCAATATTACATCCGCAGTGTTGATTGTAAGTATAGGTGTGAAACGAGTGAACGACGAACGAAACCACACTTACCTGGAACTGCGACATGCTCGGCTGCCGAGACGCTATGGGTTTGTCGGTGGAGCTCGTGGGCCTGGATTGAACCTGGCTCAGCGTGGGAGCATCGGACGGGTCGACGGCGCTGTGGGCCATGTAGTACCGGCCGTGCTGCTTCCCTGGTCCCAACCTCTGCAGGAGGTCTGTGTCCAGGGGCTCGGCGGTGGGGTCGAACGTCTCTCCGTAGCGCTGGCGAGCCACGGCGGTGTACTCAGTCGCCTTCTCGTAGGCGGTGGGGTTGATGTACGCCTCGGGCCCGTCCTTCGGGTTGTAGACGTTGTCCGGCACTGTCGCCTTGCCCTTGTGGGAGAGGAGGTACCCGATGAACTGGTTGATTTCCTGCCCACCGTGCGCCTGCGTCTGCATTGAAAACAGAAACATGGTTACAAGTAATGACAATTGAGGGCTACAAAAAAGACATGAACGGATGCATAACCATCTTCTCATGTACGTTGGGAGGGGCTGGCTCCCTTGGTGGTGTGGCACCCCTCGCATCTACAGGCGGCGGCCCCGACGGTCATTGCGCCTCGCGTACGCCTCGTCTGTTTGCCACATGCGCACAATCTCCTCCCAGCAGTCCCTGTGGTTGTCGCACCACCCCAGACAGAACTGCATGACATCAAGTATTTGACATGCGAGAAGATTAGTGTAATGTTTCACTGAAGGAGTCTGAACGAATGTTTTCCTACTTAATTACATGCACGTATTGAGCGAAGGTGAGGTCGGTCTCCCTCGAGTTCATGATCTGGTGGATTTCGGGCTTCTTGATGGACTCTGCATGCACGTCGGCGTAGTAGTCACGGATGGCCTATATGCGCACCTCATGGTATAGGTCCTTGAGATGATCTTTGCAGACTGCCTCCTGCACTCACGTCGCCTAGTCCGCTTTACCCTCCTCGCACGTGAAGAAGTCCTGCACACAGACACATCATGTAGCATTGCATTGTTTTAAGAAGTTCGACGAATGCGTACTATTTAGCAATGCGGTGCGATGAAAGACTCACCCAAAACTCCCTCTTTATCTTTGCCGCGAGGGTCTCGCCACCCACGTTGACGAGGTAGAAGTGAGCCCACCTCGTGGGCACCTTCAACTCGCCGTCCACGTTGATAAGGCCAGGGTAGTACTCCTTAATCAGGAGGCCCTGGATGCCATTGATATGGCGTGATTCACCTTCTCCGCTCACAAACACCCAGGTACTGCATGAGTCATTAAGAACAATTGTTAGTCTGCAGTTCGATTTTCAACATGTCATATGAACAAGTAGTGAAATCAATAATGGTTACTTACGTCTGGCCCACGGGTGTAATCACCGGGCGTCTGTTGAATTGCGGCCGCACCCTAAGAAGCTATGTGGGCCCGTGCGAGTACACCTTGGCAATGCCTGACGAAGTCAAAGCCGTCCGGCCTGGTGTAGGCACGGCGTCATCGTCGGCAGCGTCATCGTCGTCGTTGTCGTCCTCGTCACCCATCGTCGTCCCCTCGTGCGAGGACGAGAACGGCAGCCTCCTCGTCGCCTGGCGACGTCCGCTGCGGGGTTGCGACCCCCTACTGGATGACCCACCCGTCAACACCTCATCCTCCTCCTCGTCGTCATTGGCGGTCTCCTGTGGGGGGGACCTGGTACGCCGAGCGTACGGCTCGATGGGGCCGCTGCCGCCGTCCGCTGGTATTTTGCCGAGTGCCTGCAATGACAAAGAACAAAAGATTTAGCATAAATAAATGACAAGTACTTGTAAAGGAACATAATAATAACAATATAGTATTACATGGCCTCGTAATTATCTCTGCGAACGGCAATATGGCAGGCGTGGAGTCGTCATCACTATCACTATCGTCGTCATCGCTATCAATATTGTCGAGCTCTCTTAAGTCATCACTGTCATCATCATCCTCATCACCTCCATAGTCATCATCATGTTCATCCTCCTGGACAACTCCATCGTGCTGCATCTGCCATCGCTCAAGCATTCTTAAGTCCTTGGCATCCTGACCTCCTCACCCTCGTCCTCATCGATTTCGTTGTCTACTTCCATGCCCATGAGCGAACCAATGTCTATCTCCAAAGTACCTTCTAGCCCCTCAGGTTGATAGAACTCATCTTGGTTTGGGTCAAAGTCGTAATCATCGTCGTTTGGGAGAGGCGGTTTGCCGCGCGGCGACACCAAATGCACAAGGCTCCAACCCGCAAGCTTCTCATCTTTTTGGCACGCCCATGGGAGGTAATAAACTTGCGTGGCATCTTGGTTGGCCACAATGTAGACATCGTCTCCTTTATAGCTAGAGTCCTGTCGAATCTCGACTTGCCCTATCGTAAGGTCTTGCCTTGTGACATCAGGATCGAACCAATGGCATTTGAATACCACCGGCTTGAAAGTCTCAGCACCCTTAAAGTTGAGCTCATATATCTCTTCGACTATGCCGTAGTAGTCCTTCTGATCCGTGCCGGCCGTACCAACTCTACTGCACATGGTTTTTAGGTTGGGTCGACTCTCCTCGTGCCTTCTCGTGCAAAAGCGATAGCCATTCACATCATAAACGGTGAATGACTTCACCCTACGGGAGAAGCCACGGCCCCCCTGTTTCAATTCATCACTCATTTCTATATCCGTTTGGGCCTGCAAGGGTGAGGACAGGTAGATCGTTACATTACTCGCTCCGGGGAGCAAAGTGGAATCACAAAGTCGGAAAGAGGTTAGTTGGTTGGTACCTTTGTACAGAACCAGGAGATGAAATCAGGCACACCGTGTCTAAGAAGATTGTCTTCTTCTTGCTCGGTAGGAGCCCTAATGCCTGTGCAGTATAGACTAATAAATTCCTTGAAAGAAGCAAGAGACTAGAGGATCGGATCATGATAGGTGGAGGATAGTGACGGCGTAGGTAACAACCTCATTGAGAACTTACTTCTGATAAGGAATCACTTCATCAAGGTTGAGCAACAATGTGAACATGATAGTGTGCCACTCCTGATGGGTCAACTGCTTGTTGGTACCTGCGCTTCCACTTCCGAGATCCCCTTGGAAAAGGCTGAGGGTCGATGAGTTCTCGTCGGTGTTGTAACGCGGGGTTGGATTGTGCACGATGGGAAGATTCTCAGTATAGTACGCCTGTGTGAAGGTCGACACCTCCTCCAGAACGGAGGCCTCTCCCACGGATGCCTCAATCTTGGCTTTATTTCTACACTTTTTTTGAAGAAGCTTTAGACACCTCTCGATTGGATAGCACCAACGGGCCTGCACGGGACCCCCCAACCGTGCCTCGCGCGGTAGGTGCAAAATTAGATGCTGCATCGACAGGAAGAAGCCGGGTGGAAATATCATCTCCAACTTGCAGAGCAACAGAGGTGCAGCCTTCTCTAGTTCAACACAAACATCCTGAGACAACTCCTTGGCACAAAGCTGGCGGAAGAAAAAGCTCAACTCTGCCAGGATGCGCCACACTGGCTCTAGGAGGTATCCCCGGGTCATCGCAGGAAGGATCCGCTGAATCCATATGTGGAAGTCATGACTCTTCATCCCTAAGACTTTCATAGTCTGCAAGTTCACTCCCCTGCTCAGATTTGCCGCATACCCATCAGGGAACTTTAACGTCTTGATCCACTGCAGTACTTCCTTCCTATCGGCCCTTTTCAGGATGTAATCGGCCGGGCCCCTTTTCTATTTCTTGCCGGGCGCAGGGGTCTTCATCTTCAGGTTTAGTCTATCACAAATCATCTCCAAGTCCAGTCTAGCCTTGACGTTGTCCTTCAACTTTTTACCAACGTCCATGAGTGTTGCCCAGAGTGCCTCGGCCACATTCTTTTCTGTGTGCATTACATCGATGTTGTGTGGAAGAAGAAGGTCCTTGAAGTAGGGGAGCCTAGTCAAGCCCGATATATGAGTCCACATGTGGTCCCGAGCATATCCCTTAAAACCACCTGTTTCCTCAACTTTGAGAGCCTGTATGTCGGCAAGGACGGCGGCAGGGCTCTTAACCTGCGGAATGGGGCCGGTGACTTGAACACCTTTCGTGAAGTGCTTTACATTAAGCCTGAATTCATGGTTCTCAGGCAGGAATTGGCGATGCTTGTCAAAAGAAGAATACTTCCCACCCTTGGCCAGCCAGGTGAACATCACATCTGCCTTGCATGTCGGGCAAGGGAACTTCCCGTGAACACACCACCCGCTGAATAAGCCATACGCCAGGAAGTCATGCATTGAATACTGGTACCACACATGCATTCTGAAGTTCCTCTTTGTAGCTCGGTCGTATGTAAGTAACCCCTCTTCCCAAGCAAGTTGCAATTCATCCCACACCGGCTGCATGATCACACCCATATTATCGCCCGGGTGTCTAGGTATTATCAGCGTTAAGATCACGTTCCTAGGTTCAAACATGACGCCGGGGGGAGATTGAGGGGATCACAAATACGGGCCAACAAGTGTATGGGGCCGCCATCATTCCAAACAGGTTGAACCCATCTGTTGCCAGCGCTACGCGTATATTCTGAGCCTCCGTAGCCATGACAGGATTCATGTTATCTAAGTGCTTCCATGCATCACCATCCGCCGGGTGTACCATCTTGTCAGGATGGTATCTTTTGCCATTCTTGTGCCACGTTATTTGTTTCACGGACCATTCTGTCATGTACAGCCGTTGAAGCCTCGGTAGGAAAGGAAGGTGCCGTACGACCATCTCGGGGACCTTAGACTGTTTCATGCTGCCATCAGAGCCTTGTACCAACACAAACCTAGAGGCTTTTCACTTTGGATAGATTTTTGCTTCCTCGAGGTCTCCCCTGAACAGGACGCACCCCTTCAGACAAGCTTGGATCCCCTCATACGGCATCTTAAGTGCACGAAGGAGCTTCTGTGTAGCGTAGGTGTTTTTCGGCAGGACATGATCTGCCAAAAGTAGTGTGCCAACAATGCTCAACACGAGATCGAAGCCGTCTCGACTAATGCCCAGTTGTGACTTCAACCCTATTAGGCGTGAGACGGCATCCAGTTGCGTAACCCTTGTCTTCTCGTGAAGGGGCTTCTGTGCCGCCTCCATCATGTCGTAGAACGCCTTCGCGGTTTCCTCCGGATCTTCCTCCACATCCATTCCTTTGCCGAACCGTGCTTCGTGGAAGTCTGCCATCATGTCTGCCATCCCGGCATCGGCATCATACTCCTCGAGGACGGGTCCCACCACCTCGTCCCTAATAGGATGGTGTTCACCATGGTGGCGCCAACGGGTATAGTTTGGAACGAATCCGTTCTTGAACAGATCTTTCCCCACCGCAACCTTTACTTTCCTTTCTTGTTCTTGCACTGGCTGCAGGGACACGGCATCCGAATCGACCCTTTCGCAGCTGGGCCAAATGCTTGCTCCAGGAACTCATTCGTCCCCCTAATCCATTCATTGCTCTTACTTGCGAAGCCCGAGTACATCCACTCACGGTCACCCATGCTCTGTCATGCGGCAATGTTAACATGTGATAAAACTAGCAAGTGCATCTACAATGCGCTCCTACCATCTAATAGGTGAAGGATAGGTCCTAATCCCACCCGAGGATGTGCAGACGAGGTTAGCTTCCATAATCCGCTCCCGTCCGAGACGGAATTTCGGCAGCACCTCCCCGCTGTTCTTCCGATACACGTCCCGGCGGGGAGAGTGTGTATCCGGAGAACAACGGGGAGGTCCTGCCGAAACTCTGACTCGGACGAGAGCGGAACATGGAAGCTAACCTCGTCTTCGCATCCTCGGGCTGTCCAAATAACGTGGACAATCCGAAACAGATACGGTTATACATATGCAAAGAACGCATACTTCCAACCGTATCCGTTTCGGACGGGAGACGCCTAACTAGGTAACGCAACCTACGACTACATGTGACAGAAAGAGAGGTCATACCACAGGTGCCAGTGAAGACAGAATAGCGGGGCAGTGCCCAGTCGTGCTCCTCTGGGTAGCCTCCAACGGGAGCCCTCCTGAAAAAGAAAAACAATTAGTGAGAATGAAAAATTTCGGCAGCACCTCCCCTGTACGGGGAGGTTACCAAACCTGCAAG
>CM041628.1:51744197-51818208 GCA_023333625.1 Bothriochloa decipiens
GGGGGGGCGCGGGGATAAGATGCGGGTAGGTGGGTGGTGATTTTAACTGTCACCTTTGCCGAGTGCCACGTCGGCGGCACTCGGCAAAGTGTGTCACCTTTGCCGAGTGCATGTTGGCGGCACTCGGCAAAGAGCCTCTTTGCCGACTGTCAACTATGGCACACGACAAAGATTTGATTTTTTTTGAATTTTGAATTCAAACTTTTTCTGTAGCCCAAGTATATTGTATTGAAGCACATGTTCGAATTTGGGTCCTTTTATAATATTTTTCTATATTTTGTTCATTTATTTTATTTACTTGAATTTTTCACGATAATCCAAGTTTGAACTGCTGGTGCATAAAATAATAAGACGTAGCCATTCAAAAAATGGTATTCACGTTGGAGAGTGTATTTTGAGGCCGTGTCCATAAACTCATCCAAACTTTTACACGCCTTGTCCACGAAAAAGGACCATCCAGGTGTGGTAGAAGTGTTTATAAATTATATAAAATCCAAACGAAGTCCGAAAATGATGAAACGAAAATGATGAAACTTGTCGAGGTGTGTTATCGCATGTCGAGGCTATGATAAAAATTTGAGAATGTTCGAAGCAAGTTGAGACGTCGGATGTCTACAACCTAGACATCTCCACATGTGATCACCTTGTGATCACATGTGGAGATGCGTGGGTTTTAGGCACGCGATGTCACAACTTGCTTGAAACTTTCTCAATTTTTTACCACAGTCTCCACATGCGATGACAACACACCTCAACAAGTTTCGTCATTTTCGGACTTTGTTTGGATTTTATATAATTTAAAAACACTTTTCCCGCACGTAACTCGTCATGTTACGACACTAACATGGTCGTAACTTCATGCGACGTCCTGGATACGGCCTCAACATACTCCGAATATTATGAATACAATCTTTTGAATGACCAAATTCTATTATTTCATGTACCTGCAGTTCAAATTTTAAGTTGTCGAAAAAATTTAAAGAAACAAAAGTAATTGAAGAAATATAGCAAAAAAGTTAAAATTGTCCCAGTATTTGAAGTTGTGATGTATTTACTGTATCAAGGCCCTACAAAAAAGGGAAAAAAATAAAAAAAATTATTCTTTGCCAAGAGCCAGAGCCGGCACTCGGCAAAGAGGCCTTTGCCGAGTGCTGGCCCAGGCGGCTCTCGGTAAAGAGGCCTTTGCCGAGTGCTGGCCGACGTGGCACTCGGCAAAAGATTTTATTAAAAAAACATAAAAAAGATTTTATTAAAAAAACCTTTGCCGAGTGCTGGCCACCTTGACACTCGGCAAAGGTGGCTCCTTTGCCGAGTGCCTAACGGCAGGGCGCTCGGCAAAGGGGACAGCACCGGATGCCGTTTGTCCAGGCCCCACTTTGCCGAGTGCGCCTCTTTGCCAAGAGCCTGGCCCTCGGCAAAGATCCCTTTTGCCGAGTGCTTTTTTTTGCCGAGTGCTTGACACTCGGCAAAGAAGTCTTTGCCGAGTGCTGTTATTGACACTCGGCAAAGAGCCTCTTCACCGAGTACCCGTGTTTTGGCTCTTGGCAAAGATTTCAGCACTCGACAAAGATGGCGTTTCCGGTAGTGGATAGCTACTTGGAGCAACGAACGTAACGCCTCCATATATACTGCACAAAGCTTCGGCTTCTCTCCCTCGCCTTCAGCACGCATGCATGTGACTCACGTGCTCTCCGTCGCCATCACCGCCCCCACAGCTAGCAGCGATCAGCGAGCCCTTCAGTTTTGAGCACGTGTGTCCTTGGGAGGCACATCCGATAAGATCAAAATGATACATATATATAGAAGACATCATGTGTGTCCTCGTCGATGGCCCTGCTCATATCCTCCCAGCGGGGACCTTCAATATGTGGACGCCATGCGCTATTTGTTGGGTGGAGATCCAGCTGAGCAGCTTAGGCCACAGCAACATCCGTAGCTCCGAGGGGCGAGACGCCGTATGTTGTTATCAGCCTCCTCTACCCGACCCTTCTGGTACCTGCCAGTCATGATCGATGATGAGGTATATATACTATATATATGAGAAAGATGTGTTTGAGCACGTGATACATTTTTTGGAGCCGTCAGATAACATACGAGCAGGAATACCAATGCGTGGTGGCGTATCTTTTATGCATGATTTGAACCAACAAAACAAATTAAAGGTTGGATATATTTCCCTTCTATCTTAGAACTTCAGTTTTCTCTCCTTTCCCATGATTGTACCCAGATTAAGCAACGGATGGGGTGCCGAATTGTTCAATACAAATTAATATATAGGAAAAGTTTGTTGTATGCAAAGCAAGCCAGGCACGCATGACAAGCATATTTGACTGGCTGAGAAGCAAACAGGTCTCCATCAGTTCAGTTTTCTTAGTATTTTTCACTTTACTAGGATTATGCAGGAAAGGAATTTTTTTAAAAGAGTCAGCAGGGGCACTACCTGTATTTTTTTCATTTTATTATGGTCAGGACAAAAGAGAACTAGTCTAATGGGTGGTTGTCCGTATTGGTCCTGTTTAGGTTAAACTTTATTTCATTTGGTTTTTCATTTGGGGGCTGCAAACTTGTTGTATGGCGGTCCGGGTTTGTGTTAGTTGATAAAATTCTGTAATAATTGGGCTGATTCTATCTTTGATGGATAAAGCCAGGTATAAACTATCCATTATCTAAAAAAGAGAACCGGTCTAAATCTAGATACAACAATAGAGAGACTAAAGTTAGGAATAAGGGAAGGACTAAATCTACCGCTACTGCTACTGCTAAAGGAAGGAGGGGAGGCAGGGAGGGTTAGCGGAGACTGACTGAACAAAAATACAAGGCCAAAAAGCCCAAGCAAAAAAAAAAAGAAGTTACACAAAGCTTGTAAGCCATGCTGATAAATGAGTCTTCTTCGCTCCTTTGGCCTTGATACAAACCAAGCCTCCTCCTTGAACCTTGTTTTCCATGATTGAAAGTTTTGAGAGCCGTTGTCAAAATGATACTATTTCTAGTCTTCCATATGCTCCAGCATGCTGTAATGACAAATTCTCTAAAAATGGAATGCCTAAATAGAGTCCTTGCTTCAATGATCATGTCTAGGGGATCTGGATCGTCATTCCAAAAGATGTGTAAGGAATCGCAACACTCCTAACTGAAGCTGCAGCCAAAGAACATATGAAAGAGGCTCTCCTCTACCCCACTGTCACAGAGGACACAACTGAAATCATTTAGGTGTCTGTTCTTTCTTCACAACAAATTTCTAGTGTTAAGTCTATTTCTCAATAATAACTAGAAAAAGAAGTTGTGCTTGCCAAGATTGCTCGATGACCTTGGAAATGACCATTATGGACATTTTCACCGAGCAAGGGTTTTTATTAATAGATATTGTGGCTTGCAATTGCTTCATGTTTTTTCGGAAAATTTCTTTGCTGGTGTCTTGCTATTTGTTAGGTCCTCGACAGCTTGGCCTAGACCTGCATGCCTTGTTCACAGGCCAAGAATAAGTTTTCTTTAAAAAAACATGCACACGTTTTTTTCAGAAGATTTGGAAAAAACACATGCATGCCTGTGCAGTCCGCGCTATTATAAATAAACAACCCCAAACTGCATGGTACAGCCAACTCGACCCCAAACAGGAAGACCCTGCAATAAAAGATTTCGATCTGTACTGCTGGTCCGCCCGTAGCCGTAGGTACAGCAGCTTGAAATTTACTAGCGGCGATGGGCAGCCTGTAGTCGACGCGTCACTGCGGCCACTCGACCCCGTGGCCTTCGCTGGCGATTCACGCGCCGTCGTGGACTTCCTCGCCGAGTACTACCGCGACGTGGATAAGTTCCCTGTCCGGGCGGCCGACCTCGAGCCGGGCAGGCTACGGAAGCTGCTCCCCGAGGCGGCGCCGGAGCACGGCGGGCCGATGGAGGACGTACTGGAGGACGTGCGGCGGGACATCCTGCCGGGGCTCACACACTGGCAGAACCCCAGCTTCTTCGCCTACTTCCCCATGAACGCCAGCGCCGCGGGGTTCGCGGGGGAGATGCTGTCGACCGGCCTCAACGTCGTGCCGTTCGTGTGGGCGGCGTCGCCCGCCGCAGCGGATCTGGAGAGCATGGTGGTGGACTGGATCGGCAAGCTGCTCGGGCTACCGCAGCGGCTACTCTTTTCGGGCGGCGGCGGCGGCGTGCTACAGGGGAGCACGTGCGAGGCCGTGGTGTGCACGCTCGCCGCGGCGCGGGACCGCGCGCTGCTCAGGCTAGGGCACGAGTGCATCATGAAGCTGGTGGTCTACGCCTCCGACCAGACGCACGTCACCTTCCAGAAGGGCGCGAGGCTGGTGGGCATCCCGCCGTCCAACTTCCGCGTCATCGAGGCGACGCCGACCTCCGGGTACGGGCTGACCGCCTACGCCGTCCGCGCCGCGGTCGACCGCGACATCGCCCGCGGGCTTGTGCCACTGTACCTCTGCGCCACTGTGGGCACGACGGGGCTGGGCGCGGTCGACCCCGTGCGCGAGCTTGGAGAGGAGGCGCAGCGGCACGGCATGTGGTTGCACGTGGACGCGGCGTACGCCGGCAGCGCGGCCATCTGCCCGGAGTTCCAGGGCTATCTCGACGGCGCCGAGCTCGCCGACTCGGTGAGCATGAACCCGCACAAGTGGATCCTCACCAACGCGGAATGCTGCTGTCTGTGGCTGGCAAGCCCACGTGCCCTGACCTCCGCGCTGTCCACCGACCCGGCGTACCTCAAGAACGTCGGCACGGACGGCACGGGGAAGCCGGCCGCCATAGACTACAAGGACTGGCAGATATCCCTGTCACGCCGGTTCCGCGCTATCAAGCTCTGGGTGGTGCTGCGGCGCTACGGCGCCGCCGGCCTGCGCGCGCACATCCGCCGGCACGTCGCTGCAGCCAAGTGGTTCGAGCGGACGATGGCGGCGGACGAACGCTTCGAGGTTGTGGTGCCGAGGAAGTTCTCGCTGGTATGTTTCCGCCTCCGGGCGGAGTTCGTAGGGGACGACGCGGTGGACGAGTTGAACCGGGAGATCCTCGCGGCGGTGAACGCGAGCGGGCGGGCGTTCATGACGCACTTCGTGGTGGACGGCAAGTTCGTGATCCGGCTCGCGGTCGGCGGTGCCATGACGGAGATGCGGCACGTCATGGACGTGTGGGAACTGCTGCAGTCTAGCGCCGACCACGTTTACGGCGCTATCAATCCTGCTAGTGGACTCTGCACGCGTATACGTATGCGCACATGTGCAGTGCACGCCATGTACTTTTCTCTCGCACGCTCGAGGTTTGATTGTTGTGTGTACGTGTGCTTCTATTATGGGCCAAGAGGAGAGTGGACGCAAAGATCAGTCACACACTCACACACTCACACACCACTTACAACTAGATGGTCCGAGTCGTCAAAGACCGAAGAACACAATGGGTAACCAACACACTGCGGTAAGAAGCGTCGTGGTTTACGAGTAAACCAGCAAAAACACTCTTTCGAGGTTCATGAGAAAACTATCAAAGGATAAGCAATCACACTTACATGATGAAGAACGGCTGACTAGCAAATAAAGAAAACATCGAAGCTCACCTGGGAAACTAGAGTTACCAGATTTCCCTAGCTCAGCCGACAAAACCTATAAGACTCTATCCTTAATTGGTCGTTGCATCAAGAGATGAACAACAACGTGAGATTTGAAAGAGATTAAGGTGAGGAGTAGTAGATGCAACAAAAAAGGTTTGATTGGCTATGCAAAAAATGGTTTGATTGGTTGTTGGATTAACTCGATTCGGACATGATTCACCTCCTCTTGGCAAAGGCTTTGCTGACTGCCGCTCTCGAAAAAGGGCTCATGGCAAACCTTTGATCGGCAAAGAGCTCTTTGTCGAGTGTCCTTTATCGGGCACTCAATAAAGTCTTTGTCGATGGCTACCCCGACTCTCGACGAAGGTTTTTTTGAAAAAAAATAAAAAAACAGAAAACCTGTCGAGCCCATCCACAGGGCCTAGAGAGCCCATCGACATAAGATATGGGCCTTGGCCGCCGTGGGCACATTGTTGCCGCCGAATCCGCAGCTAGGGACGTCGTGGCAGCCGAAACCGCCGCCAGTGACATCGTGGCTACCAAATCTAGCGCCCAGGACTTCGTGGTGGCTGAATCCACTGTTGGCGATGTCGTGGCCGCCGGAGAGAGAGATGGAGGGGTGCGCAGACCGCCGCTCCACGCCGCACCGCGGACCACTTCCTCGTAGCCACGCCCGGGGGTGCTGCTCCTCGCGCCGTGCGAGGACCGCCGCTCCATGCCACGCCGTGGATCGCTGGTCGTCGCTGGCCACGCAGGCCACCGTGCCCCTTCGCATTGCCGCTCCCCGCTGCACGCGCGTGCCGCCGCACCACCACGAGAGAGAGGTGGAGGGGTGCCATGGACCGAGTGAGAGAGAAAGACAGAGAGAAGGGAGGGAGAGGCGACGCGGTGGAGAAGAATGGGCGGCACGAGATGGGGAGTGGCATGCAAAGTGGAGAAAAAGGGGTGGCGCGGGTGTTAAAGAAGGAGGGGCGGCGGTTGGAGGGAGAGAGTGGGTTAGGGTTTTGGGTTTAATTTATATAGTCCAAGCTAGTAGTGGACTTTTGGCGAGCTGCTGGTCTAGTTTGCTGAGTGCCTAGATAGGGGGCACTCGACAAATCAAAGATTTTTTTCATTTTTCTTAAATTTTTGAAATGCAATACAATTTTATATCACAAGATGACTTAAAATGAAAAGGTTGTCAACTATAAAGTTTCATAAATTTTTGAGATCTACAAGTTCATTTTTTGTGTTTTTTCATCCGATGTCTTTTGAACAAATTAAATTTTAATTTTTTAAAATCCAAATGTAGTTTGCATGACATGATGAACTCAAATAAAAAGTTTTCAAGTACAAAATTCTATAACTTCTCAAGATCTACAAAGTTTGTTTTGGTTGTTTGGTCATTATTTCATCTGACCTGGTAGTTCAAACCACCACTGCATTAGTGAACTTCCACGATGGGCCATTTGAGTTTCTCGCGGAGGGCAACGGCGTCTGCTCCGGTGCCATGCCATGGTAAATGTGTATTAACCACAGCGGGCACTAGATCCTGCTACCACATACGAAAACCTAGCCTACCGCGGAGCTGGACCGCCACCATCACCAGATCCAGGCGCACCGACCTGTGCGCCTCCACCGAATCGAGCTCGCTAACGGTTGGTATTTCTTAATGTATGTAGAGAATCCACAAGCGTACGGAAGTACCGTTGTAGCCTTTACCTGGAAGTATTTAGGGTATCGCATTTTCCACAGGAAATGGAGGTATTTCTCCTAGTAATTCGCCCAAAGAACAGCACAAGGGTAAAGATAGAGAGGGGGTAGAGATGGATTCCTATAGCTTTAGGGTCCTATGGATAGCATTCGCAATACTTCGACTTTCTTACTTTGGGCACCGGGGCGCACCTGGTCTGCCAGGTGATACCGGCCTGTAGCTCTACCAAGTACCCAAACGTGGGGGATTACAAAGGATGGACAGGAAAAGATCACTCCCTGCCCCCCTACCCCTCAACTGTGGGGTGCGAGGCAAACGAAGGTGGACTCTAGCCTAGACACCACATCTACGCTAGCGACTACTACTCTAGTGTCACGCAGGGTGATCCGTCTTTATTAGGGACCCTCTACTAGAGCACATGTCACAGGGACGGATGATGAACCCATAAACAAGAGAAGGTAAAGCTTAGCTAAACAAAAGACTTTTATCAAACTATAAGAAATACGAATACTCATTTAGCCAAGATCCCATAAAGGAGCCAATTAAGTAGAATACCCGTTGAGGTACAAGTTGGGGGGAGACACCAACAAGCCTGGCACTTCCCCGCTCCCACACTCACATCTCCTCTCTAACTCTATAGCTAGCCACTAGGGCATAGCCCTTTTGGAGTGTTACTCTTGCTTTGGTGTTCTTTCTCCCTTTGTGTGATGATGGAATGAGAGGGGAGGACCCCCTCTATTTATAGGTGGGAGAGGGGGCATCATCCTTGGAATAGTCCCCACTTAAATACCCAAAACTGACCTCTACTTGCGTCCTGATTCAGTGAACGTGGAAACCGACCAGGGCACCGCCCTCCCTGAGCATTGATTGAACCGCCACAGAAAGTTGGGCTCGATCGGTGCCAAGTTTTGGCCGGCCATCCCACCTGGTCCTGCTAGACCATGGGTGACTCATCTAGGCCTCATCTTTTTCAGGTGCGTGGGCCTTCTCGTTAGCTTTCCAATGCCTAGTGGATCTCCTGAAATGGACTCCGGATGAGCCCGGAATGGCCATTTTATCGAGGCATGGTCTTGCAGCCCAAGATGAATTTGAACACTTGTTGGCCCGTGTGGTTGATTCATGGACTTTGGCATTTTCTCTCCACTCAACCAAGCCTTGAATTATTTGGTAATCGGTTTTACTTCATTCTTATCCTTGTTGTTCTTTTGGTCCAAAATGGATTGTTGTTTATCTTATTCTTTTCTCCACTTTGGATCCACTTTAGGTATGTTTTCATGTTTATCCTGCAAAACAAGTGAAACACCAAAACTCGTGGAAAGCATTAGCATAAATCCCTATTCCATAAGTTTTATGTGCTTTTTATATTCTTATTGGCGGTATAAAATGTGAGATAAGAACTGCCAACAAATTCCCCCACACTTAGCCCTTTGCTCGTCCTCGAGTAAAGTTTTAGGACTAAGATGGGTCATCTCCTTTATACATAACCTGCATACAAGATATTCCAAGTTTCACCTACACTTGTGAACTTTGAATTGTCTACCACATTTTCTTGGGTAATTGAATAATGAAACAACATGGATTCAAATCCTCTTGCATCAGTTAGCTCAGAAACTTTGGTTTTTATAAGATTTTTGAAAATGAAAAGATATCCTTGCTCCTCAGATGATACTCTCAAGTCACTCATATATGTGTATGGTTCCTTACCAAGGCATTTTGAAATTGCCTTCTTCTCATAACCTATCTCTAAAGCTTTTGAGTGGAGTTTTGGGTAGGTATGAAAAGTGGACATACTTGCATCACATGTATTGTCAAGTCATACACTTTGATTGAGATGTGCAGGTGTGTGGAATAATGGATGCTTCCTAACTCTAAATATTTTTGGTACTCCATGCATCATGACCCTCTTTATTGGTGGATGGATGATTTTT
Organism: Bothriochloa decipiens; assembly: GCA_023333625.1. NCBI lineage: Eukaryota > Viridiplantae > Streptophyta > Magnoliopsida > Poales > Poaceae > Bothriochloa > Bothriochloa decipiens. The sequence continues at coordinate 51,753,376 of CM041628.1, forward strand.
GAAGAGTATGGGCTATAAAAGAAAATATTCATATGTTTTTTTGAACGGTGCATTGGACATTCCCGTTGTTTGTGCATAGAATTTTTTTCTCTCTCATGCCCCTTGGCATGGGTGTATCTTTTTTTTGTTTTTTCTCATGCCCCTTGGCATGTTTTCTTTCTCTTTTTTTAACATAGCCCATATCTCTTCTTGTGGTAATGAAAACTTTGGATGGGGAGATGTCATGATGGAATGTGAGGAGTAATTATATGATGTATGATGAATGCGCGGCTCTCAGTGTAAGAGTCGGCATTTTTATTTGATGGAAGAGTGCGCAACTCTTAGGGTGAGAGTTGGCAATTTTGTGGCGGATGAAAGGGAGCATGTTATGCACAACTCTTGGTGTAAGAATCGGCATTTTATTTGTGGGTGCGCATGAATCTCAATCATGGGTGCACGACCATAATCTCACATAGGTCACAACAATTTGACCTAACTCAATGATCCGACAAGCAGCATATGACTAAAGGTTTGCATAAATAAATCATGTCATATGGCCTTGGTAGGAAATTCTTTATCATTGAGGAGCATGCTATTGCATTTTATTTTGTAAAATAAATCCCAAGTCCTTCATAAAAGTGCAAGGTTCAAATCATCCAGCTATATCAAATACTCCAATTACTTTGATAACATGGGGTCCCTATGATAGTTGTTCACAAGTTATACAAATATTGGCGAGGAATAAGGAGTATGCAAATTTTATCAAAGGTTAGCATGGAGATGTTGTGCCAAAAAGTTTTGTATTTTTAATTTAATAAATTTAAAACTTCAAAACTTTAGGAGATGTGAGGGTAGAGTTGCACAAACCATCGTTGAAGATGAAGGAGTTATGTGAATCAAAGATCGGGTCGGTTAAACCAAAAGTTCAACTGATCTTTTCTTCAACCTTTTTGTTTGGTCCTTCTGTATGATGGATCGCTCGATGTTGTGCATTGTGTTGGGCAGATCTCGAATGTTTGTGTTAGTTATGCTTGCGAGATCTCCCCCACACTTATTCTTGTACCTATTTATTTTATAAAAAGAAACAAAACACAAAGGAACAAGCAAAGATTCTACTGATTGGAAAACTGGGGAGCTAGGATTTTATTGTGATTATTTAATTATTTATTTGTTTTTTATTACTAAAAATTTGTTCACCCAACTTTTTATTACAACTCATACAAGTCTAAGATAGATTTGAAATGCAAAGCATGCCTTGATTCATCTCCATCACAAAAACTTTTTATTACACCCAAGCCAGGGCTTATAACATAAACAAAGTATGAAAGTATATGATCACATGAAGACAAGTATGAGTAAGTGAATTGGTGAACTAATACCTTTGTATACCTGAGTATATGTACCGACAACATATATGTATGAGGCGTTGAAGTTGTGGTTGCGGTTAGGGTGATGGCTCTACTCAAGTGAATCACAAGGTCAGGCCACACACATTGATGTGCATGGGCCATGGGCCTTGATGGTACTAGCAAAGGTTTGGAGTCTTGCAAAAGCAATGGTGGGTGGAGTTAGGCAACCCATTAGTTTTTTTAGACATGTGGGCTAGCCTGCTCCTTCTCTCTCCTCCCATTTTTTCTTTATTATCCGCTTTCATTCTTTTTTTCTTTCTCTATATCTCTCTATTTTTCTGTTTATTAAACTCCTTCTCCCCTTTTTTTATAATATCTTTTTCTTTTATTTTTTATTTTTTCAAATAAGGCAGGGCTAACATCAACCTTTTTTTTGAAGGACCCCTTAGTGTGTATAAAACTTTGGGCTTCTCACCATCCTCCCCCACACATGGACTTTTGTGTAAAAGTCAAGTATAGAATCAGGGTCTCCTTGTAAGTGTGTTCCATCGCCCAAGAGTGTCAGAATTTATAGTCGATGTCACTTCATGTCGTCAAGCATCATATGACCCACGTTCTTCTTAATCTTTCCTGAAATGGTTAGCTGACATACCCGAAGGTGCATACTAACCTGACAACATGTCCTTGCTTTTATTACAAAGGAAATTTTTTATGACAGTAATCAAAATAATAGTAGTAGTACTACTACTACTAATATTATTATTATTATTATTATTTGTTTTTTATATATTTTTTCAAGATATTCGAGTGTAACGACCCTAAAAATCCCAAACACTAAAAATCACAACCAACAAAAATTTTTCTAAGATAACCTATGGTTGGTGAGTGTCATGTAAGAAACCTACTAGATGTTGCACAAGTAGCACCTAATGTTAGTTGAGCATTTGCATTTTAATCACAAGGTTTGATTTGCTTCTTGTTGATTTTATGTGTTGAATAATAAAATCAACAACACCTTCTTATCACATGTATAAATGTATGTCCTAACCTTAGACATGGACCCACATGACCCGTGAGACCCTAGTGGACCCACCGTGGTGCATGCATCATGGTCGCTAACAATAGTTAGCATAGGATCAAAGCTTGATTAGTTAGAGGCTTGATCTAGAAATAGAAAAGAGAATAGAAAATAGAAAAGAATTAGAAAGGCCAAAGCAGCCCAATGCTGCCAGCAGCCCGAGCAGCCTATCTCGGCCTCCACCATGCTCGCATGACCCACTCAGCAAAAGTTGTGGTCCAATCAGCGGCAGCCCAGCCCGCAGTTGCCAGTAGGCCTGCCGCCACTCCCTCTCGCTGACAGGCGGGCCCTGCCTGTCAGCTGCCACATTTGGCCACCGCGACGTCCCATCCGCGGTGCCAAAAATGGCACGATGCGCCTCCGTCGTCCATCCTTCGCCCGCGCTCATGCCACTGCATCTGCGTCATCCGTTTTCCCCCACGCCGCACCCCGGCGCCCAAACCCTAACCCTAACACACCGGGCCGCCCGATGGGCACCTTCTATCCCCAGCATCCACCATGGTTCGCTGACCGGTTATAAAGGGGAGGGCACCGAGTTGCTAGGGCTTCCCCTGAGCCAGCCGCCACACCATCTTGCCGGCCACCTTGTTTGCCGCTGTCGAGGAGAGAAGGAGAGGTGGGAGAAAGAGGATACAGGGAGGAGGAAGTCATCGCTGTCCGTGCATCAGAAGAGTACCCGACGGCCCGGTTTTCCCGCATCGACACGCTGATGCTCCACCACCTCGTCACCAAGCCATCCGCCACCGCGAGCCACCAAGGGCTGCCAACGCCGTTGCCACGCAGGTGAGCGTGCTCACACCCCTGACTATCGCTAGAGCAACCCCCATGTTCCGGTAGCTCGCACCCCCTCTCACCTCTCTAACTGCATCAACGCATTCGCCACATCCTAGAATGCCTAAATGGCAACCTCATGGGACCTAGCAATGACCACAGTGGGGCTACGCACCTTTGTGGCCCAGGTCACCATGGTTCCCGGCCCCAGAGTGCCGTCGTGGCTTCCGCAGTCGCACGCGCTTCGCCGTGCTTTTGCTAGACCCGGTAGATAGGGAATTGGGGCTCCTAGCTGCTCCAATCGAGGAAAGGGATAAAAAGGAGGCTGAATCGAGGGCTACCGGAGCTCCACATCGCCCGCCGCCACAGCCGCCGAGTCCTCACCATCGACCGACCGACCGGCCGAGAGCCCATCAGCCAAATTAAAGCCCACGCCCGCGCTCGCCTTAGTTCCACAGAGCCCAAGCGCGCGCTAACGCCACCTGTACCACGTCGGGGTGACCTGCCACCGCGCCGTGCCGCCGGCCGCCACCGCAGCGTGTACGCTGGTGAGCCCCTCCTTCATAAGCCCGCAAGGGCCCCACAGCCACCTTTATCACCACCTTGCGCCACCATAGCTGTAGACGGGCCAGCCAAATCGACCGGAGCAGCAACGCCGATCAACGCCGGTGAAGCGCCACCGCGTCGTGCCGCTGTGACGCGCGAGGGGATGGGGGATTTTCCCGTGCTTATGTGGATTGTGTCCACCACGCAGCCACGATGGGCCACTTTGAGCTGGCTACGTAGACCACTAGCCACTGGTCCACCATGGACCAAGTCCACAGAGCCAAGCCATGGTCTCAGCTGTAGACCAGGCCTGTGAGCGGCCTAGTGAGCCACGTGGCTCGTCTCATGTGTCGACACGTGTCTAGGCTGAGCTGGCCCAACCTGGCCCAAATCCGGCCCTACCTAGGCCCATCGAAGCCCAGTCCAGGCCCGGTCCGCGTTGACTGTTGATCGGTCAATGTTGACCGTTGACTTGGGACCCACCTGTCAGTGACTAAGCCGGCAGGACCCAGCTACCAGCGCTGACGTTAGCGTACAGTCAGCCCTGCGCCACAGTACTGGGACCCACGTGCCACGTGGACAGATCAGAGGCTGCCATGTGTCAAGCCCTAAACAATCCAGTTCTTTTTCTTTTTAGAATATGATTTAATCTTGTAAAATTCATAACTTATTCATACCAACTCTAAAAAATATGAACCAAGTGTCCAAATTTTCATAAAAATGAGCTCTACATCATAGGCTTATGTATGATTGCATTTGGAGTTATTGGATTTCATTGGTTCTTTATGTTAACTCTATAGGAGTCACTAATGTGACTATTATATTTCTTTTCAGAGGAGGGGCCGCTTGAGGAGGATGACTACGAGTACGAGGAGGAGCTCAGTGACGACTTCACTGGTGCCACATCCCACCCAACCTTATAGATCCTATTACACATGGCATAATATCTAGTTTGCTAGTGCTTTATTTATGAATATCACCAGTGATAGGTTGCATGGTAGAATTCCTTGATGAGCCTTTACCTTGTCACAACCTTACTCTTGCACACTAGCTGATAGGCTAGACTCATGCTTATTTTACTTATGATGCTTTACTTCTACTACGCTTTATATCTGCGATGTGATGCGGGGTGGAGTATGGTTATATGGATAAGGCATGTGGTGCCATTTTACTCGGGGAGAGTGCTGCGTGTGTCTTGGGTGTGTGGTGAGGGTTTGAGTCGATCAGACAGGATTTTTTGATGAGCCTTGGGCGAGTCTTGCTGGGGGGTGTGTTCTTGCGGACACATGATTTTCTATATCATGGTGTAGCATCTTTTGTTGGTGTGTTGAGCGATTGTCAACATGTCCAACACTTTGGTTGGTGGTCGGTCTTGGTGGTTCTACTGATCCTCTGGCATAGGGTTATGTGTCAAAACATGTCTCTTGGCTAGTGATGTGCAGGTGTAGAGTCTGGAGGCGGTGGCAACGGTCGGGTGAAGGTCAAGTAGGGTGTGCCGTGCTAAGGGTGGACACGAGGCTTGGACCGAGGGACGAGATGACCGGGTGGTCAGCCGCAGTGGCTGACACTTGGGACATCGACAAGCACAAGTGTACATGGCGGAGGACGCGTATGGGCTACGCTACTCGTGAGGAGGTTTGGTGGTTTGTCCTCAAAACCATCGACGGGGGATGCGTACGAGGTATGATACTCATGGAAGGTTTGGTGGTTTGCCCTCCAAACCATCGGCGGCGGATTTCACGGGTTTGCGCCTCAAAACCCGGTGGTCCCGATGTGGACGGACGGCACGTGATGGCATCGGGGAGATTGCGTCGAGGCAAGGCTACCGGTGAGAAGGCACGGTGGTCTTCGGATCAGGAAATCCCGAGTTAGACCATAGTGCCCTTGGCTAGGTGGTTCGCTCTAATAATACTTGGGGGCAAAAGTGGTATTGTGTAGTAGGCATATAAATAGGACTGGACATCCTCCACCAGACCTACCTTTCGGCCGCACACCTCTCAGCCGCCGCCACTGATCTCTGCCTATTTTTTGCTTTCCTTTTTCTGTTCATGTTCTTGTAGAGGTCCAAGAACAAGAATTTTACCCATGTATTTGTGAGATATTTTGTGTGGGAATGGAGGCCCAAATCCTCTTCGTGCCCTTTGGGCTTTTACTCTTTGATCTGTGAACTTGGTCGGTTTCACCATGCGCCGTTGACTTTTTGAAGCTTTGCTGGACGAACTTTGATTCATCAATTTTGGAGCGTTTTGGCTCAATCTTTTTGCGTTGATTGATGCTTTGTCGAGTGATGAACTAGATACTCAAGGGAATTGAACCAATTCCACTCGTGCATCAAGAAACTGAGCAGTTGGCGTTTTAGGGGAAACTGTGTTCTTCGGCCCAGATCTGCGATTCCTAGCCACTGCATTCAAATTGGGGTTCGATTTCTTGGGGATAGCTTACCTTCTCCCTTGTGATTCCCTGTGCGAAATTTAATATCGATCTGTGCTGGTCAGATCTAGTTTTCACTGAATCTCTCTCTCACGTTACTGCTGTTCCAAGCAGGTGTTTTTCCTGAGTTTCCTTCGACTCTTTTCTTTCTGTCTGCATGAGGGATTCTCGTGTAGGGTCTAACTGCAGTGCTACCAGCATCATGCGCTTAGGCGCCAAATGAGCTCCGTAGAGCAGCACTTGCCCTTGACCCAAGTTCTTTGGTTCTTTCGTCGGTGGTCGATTAACTGCTTTGGTGACGCCCGTGGTGGGAGAACAGCAGTACTCTGCAGCGCTGAAGCGCCTCCCACTCTAGGTCGTGGTGTCCTGACCAGTTTTTGGTCAGCTTCTGACCACTTGCCGACCACCGTGAGCTACGTGGTCGACTTGGTTTCGACTAGCTTTCCGACCAGTCCTTGTCTTGTTTCCGACCACCGTGGTCAACTTTGTTCCGACCAAGTTTTACCGACCAGCTTTTATCTTATGACCAATCACTGTTGTCAACATGGTCTAGACCAGCTTTTTGGACCAGCTCCTATTCTATTACCGACCACCTTGGTTTACGTGGTCGGTACCAGTTGCTGACCAGGTTCCCTTCAATTCCCGACTAGCTCCCGACCAACTACAATTTTTCTCTGCTTTTATCCTTTTGCTTTGCATTTGCTTAGAGGTGCTCGGCAGTGTTTCTACCTGATCGGGGTTTTTGAAGAAAAAGTATTTGGCTCCCATTCACCCCCCTCTGGTCACCATTTTCGGTCCTTCAGTTCTGGGCATCCCCATGAGAGATGCCTATGGCGGGTACATTATGAGGTATATGGTGATCCTGGGGGTGAGAGCCTTCGTGGAGTGAGGCCTCGGGTAGGAGGTGCTATTGTAGCATGGACTATTGTAGTCCCTATGAGAAGATAATCCTGCCTGATCCCCTAGGACCTGATATCTTTTGAGAATCGAAACCTTGGGACCTACGTGCTCACCACTCGCTCCTAAATGGGTAGGAGACAGATGTCTGACTAGCTATGATGGTGCCACTACTACTAGGTTGATAGCAGATAGTGTCGGGAGGTACGGGCACTGGGACCCACACCGGCCCGATACTATGTCTCACAGTCTCAGTGTGCTGGTGGTATTTTGGGACGTCCAAGTACTATGTGGTAGGGTGGCATCGCACCGGTTAGAAAGCAGCCAAAATCAGCCTAGGCGGGGCACCGCTGATGATGGTGATCTTGTGGCTACGGGAGTACATGCTCTGCAGAGTTATGAATCTATATACAGTCCGCGGCCTCAGTGTGGCCTTTCCCTTGACCTACGCTTCTCGGGAGTAGTGAGATGAGTCCTTCTCTTCTTCCTCCTGGTGTTATCCTTTCTAACTATGAGCCGCTGAGACAGGCTCCGAGAGGGAGTTGGACCTGTCGACTGAGTGCGAGAGGGTGAGATGTGTGTGCTGATGGGATGGGAATGATGATGAATAAGAATAGGTTAAAATTTGATGAATTACTATTATGTAATACTGGTTACTACTTACATAGGAAACCACAACCATATATAGGTCTCTTTGATTATATCCTTTGCACCCACCAAATACTACATAGAAAAAGCAAAGCATAGGGTGGGACGAGCGGCCAGTACAAACTGTACTAAAAATTATTTGGCAGGTGAGCCCGACTATGACTTCACCGACGAGGAGTAGACGTCTCGTTCCTACACTTAGGCTCCTTTTGGACATTTCTTGTTGCTTCCGCCTATCGTAGCTGCTCCAGATGCTGCTACTCTGATGATTTCTCCAGTATGGCGATGTACTATTGATGTAACCCCCTCTATTTGTACTCTTTTGTTCGATGTATGGATTTCTGTATCAACAATTGCTGGATAATGTAATGGTTTGAGCTTTGAACTCTTATATTATTCGCCATTCTGTGTATTTTTCCTTCGTGGAAAATTGAGAATGTTTCATCCAGGGTATCTCCTGGCAGTGCTTAAGTTATGGTCTTAAGCTTGACTGCGGGACTTCATCTTGCAGCAATCAAAGGTGGCAAAGTTCCTAGCTTCACCACTAAGAAATTAGCATTATGCTCAAGCTGCAAGGTTAGTGCCATCGTGCCACTATGAGATTTACATTGTTTATGATAAACATAGACATCGACAACCATCCTCTTAAAAAGTATTGAAACAAGAATTAAGAAGTGGTTGGAATTCTCATGGGTACACATGGCCAGAAACGAAACAAACTCTAGAGATCCCAAAAGTGAGCATGAAACATGGGATGTCTCAAAAGAGAAGGTAGCATGCTCTCTAGTGGATTCTTGCTTGGTCTCTAGGATTGTTGCTTCTGGCTTGTCCATGGTATGAGGATTTGCGTGTGGAATGAATGTTGCATCTTGGCCATTATCAAGAGCAACATTTCCAAGGCCAAAGGGACATGTCTTACATTCGAGCGAGGGCGATTGTGGATGTTCTATTTCACAAGGATGAGAAATGAATGGAGAAATGAACTTCGCGTCCTCGAACAAGTTATTTTTAGGAAAATGCTCCACCATTGGAGTTTCTAGGCGAGTGGTGGAAGCAATCTTTCCTAACATATCATCAAGGCCCCCATTGGAATGTTCTACTTGAATAAGATTTTCATGTGGGTGGCCTACGAGAATCTCAAACTCAAGGATGGCATAGATATGGAAGTCCAAGGAAACCTCGGTTTCCTCAATTTCTATAGGCACGGCCCTAGCAATCCCACAACACTCAATGATGAGTCCTGATGGATTTTTCAAGATTTTGTCAGTCAGGACTAGCGGGAAATTTCCCAAAAGCGTTTTCGTAAGGTATTGTGACATGATATTTGTCCCGAATGCGATGTTATGTAGGGCTTTCACAGAAGTCCCCTTTAACAAACATGGCATGGTCGTGGAAGGTGAAAGAATCTAAATTGCTTCAGAAGAACATTTCACTTCCATCAACCATTCTTTTGATGGTTCTTCCTTAGGGAAAACTTCCTTAACGGACATGAAATTTTATCGTGCCAAGAGAGGGTTGAGGTTTTGCCAAAGTCCTCGAGTTTGATAGCAAACTCTGAAGGATAAAGCATTCCTTCCTTCGCTGTTCGTGGTTCGGGCGAGGGCTCATGAGTTGAATCTAATGATGGCAAGGGTAAAGTTTTAGCTGATGAGGGTTCCTCAAAACTTGACATGCCCTTGTATTGGAGGGGTTTTGGGTTTGCGACGGGTGAAGCATGCTTCTCTAGGATGTTATCAAGAATTTTCCTCTGTTCCATCGTCATTTTATGTGAAAATGGCCCTCCAGCGACCATGTCAAGGCATAGGGCAGCATCTATGTCTAGTCCCGAACAAAAGATACGCAAAAGCACACTCTCGAGTAAACACAAGTCTGGGCTGGCTTGTACTAACATTGAGAACCTGGCCCAGGCTGCACCTCTGGATTCCTTCTTGTTTTGCTCAAAATCGAGGATTGCCCTTGGTAGAGTTGTGATACAAGACATGGGGAAGAATGCAAGACAAAACTTATCTTTAAGTTCTTTCCAGGCCCCATTCAAACAATCTGTGTCATTGGTGTACCAATGGTTCACCTCCCCCTTGAGGGAGAACGGAAATAACTTCCACTTAAGAATTTCTTGTGTCATGCCAGGAATGCTTAGGCATGAAAATATTTCCTCAAAATCTTGCAGGTGGCTAAAAGAGTCTTCGTGGTCAGGCCCTGAGAAGGGTTCTGCCTGAACTAAAGCTCTTAAACAAGGGTGAAGTTCATAGCTGGATAAAAATTTTGGTTTTGAAATAGATGGTGGCTTTGAGAACTCCCCCTTGAAGCAGAAAGATTTGAATTTGAATTTAGCTTCATGGTGTAAGGATAGAAAAGAAAATATTTTATTTTATAAAACGAAGTGATAATATATATATTTTTGTTTTAAAAATAAAGGATACAAATACGAGGACGAACAGGGTCGGAGAAAATAGCAACTGTTCCCCGGTAACAGCACCAGAAAGCTTGTTGGTATTTCTTAACGTATGTAGAGAATCCGCAAGCGTACGGAAGTACCGTTGTAGCCTTCACCTGGAAGTATTCAGGGTATCATATTTTTCACAGGGAACGGAGGTATTTCTTCTAGGTAATTCGCCTAAGGAACAACACAAGGGTAGAGATAGAGAGGGGGTAGAGATAGATTCCTATAGCTTTAGGGTCCTAAGGATAGCATTCGCAATACTCTGACTTGCTTACTTCGGACACCGGGGCGCACCTGGTCTGCCAGGTGATATCGACCTGTAGCTCTATGCCGCACCCGAACGTGGGGGATTACAAAGGATGAACAGGACAAGGTCACTCCCTACCACCTACTCCTCAACCGTGGAGTGCGAGGCAAATGAAGGTAGACTCTAGCCTAGACACCACGTCTACGCTAGCGACTACTACTCTAGTGTCGCGTAGGGTGATCCGTCTTTATCAGGGACCCTCTACTAGAGCATCCATCACGGGGATGGATGATGAACCCGTAAACAAGAGAAAGTAAAACTTAGCTAAACAAAAGACATTTATCAGACTATAAGAAACACGAATACTCACTTAGCCAAGATCCCGTGAAGGAGCCAAGTAGAATACCCATAAAGGTACAAGTTGGGGGAGACGCCGACAAGCCCGGCACTTCCCCGCTCCCGCACTCACATCTTCTCTCTAACTCTATAGCTAGCCACTTGGGCATAGCCTTTTGGAGTGTTACTCTTGCTTTGGTGCTCTTTCTCCCTTTGTGTGCTAATGAAATGAGAGGGGGAGGACCCCTCTATTTATAGGTGGGAGAGGGGGCATCATCCTTGGAATATTTCCCTCCTAAATGCCCAAAACCGACCTCTCCTCACATCCTGGTTCAGTGAACGTGGAAACCGACCAGCGCACCACCCTCCCTAAGCATTGATTAAACCGCCATAGAAAGTTGGGCTCGATCGATGCCACGTTTGGGCTGGCTGTCCCACCTGGTCCGGCCGGACCACAGGTGACTCATCTAGGCCTCATCAGGTGAGTGGGCCTTCTCGTTAGCTTTCCAACGCCTGGTGGATCTCCTAAAACGGAGTTTGGATGAGCCCGGAATGGCCATTTTATCGTGGCATGGTCTTGCAGGCCAAGATGGATTTGAACACTTGTTGGCCCGTGTGGTTGATTCATGGGCTTTGGCCTTTTCTCTCCACTCAACCAGGCCTTGAATTATCTGGTAATTGGTTTTTACTTCATTCTTATCCTTGTTTTGCTTTTGGTCCAAAGTGGATTGTTGTTTATCTTATTCTTTTCTCCACTTTGGATCCACTTTAGGTATGTTTTCATGTTTGTCCTGCAAAACAAGTGAAACACCAAAACTCGTGGAAAGCATTAGCATAAATCTCTGTTCACTAAGTTTTATGTGCTTTTTATATTCTTATTGGCGATATAAATGTGAGTTAAGGACCTCCTATAGCCACCTCGTCCGCGAATCTGTGAGGGAGGTAGGGTTAGGGATGGATCCAGAGGGAAGTGTAAGAGCAATGGGGAAGAGAGAGTTGTATCAGCACATCCAGTCGGTCTCCATTGGATCCGGCTGCCCTGGGTGTTGCCGCCATGGATGGGGGCCGCCCTGCCCTGGATCATTGCTCGGGGAAGGAGCTAGACAATGCCGGAGGAAGGAGCTCAGGGTAGGAGCCTCGACCATAAGGAGGGTGTCGCTGCCAGCTGGATTTCTATCGATCCGGTCCCCCCGTACCATGGCTGCCTCACACGGGAAAGAGATAGTCAACGTCGGAGGAAGGAGCTCGGGGTAGGAGCCTCGGCCATGGGGAGGGTGCCTCCGCTGGTTAGAGTTACCTCGATCCGGGCTGCCAGCACCATGGACGCCTCACATGCAGAGCCACTGAGCTCCTCGCGCGCCTCGGTGCCGCTGAGCTCATCCTCGCCTGACGCGCTGCCAAGCTCTACCTCGCGTGCGCAGCACCGCCACGCTTCACCTCGCACGCAGCGCCGCCTGCGTCTGTGTGAGGGAGGTGGAGGGGTGCCGGTGAGGGAGGTAGAAGGAAGGGCGCCGGCCTGAGGGAGGTGACACTTTGCCCCTTCCTCAGATGCGCCGTGGGTCTCTACAAATGGGAAGGAAGAAGAAGGAGCGGCTGGGAGAGCGAGGGGTGAAGAGAAACCCTTAGTCTCTATATTTATACCCAGAAGCAGTTATGGGGGTCGTTTGGGCCTATTAGACCTCGATATTTATCATAGCGGGCCTTATTGGATGCCAGCGGGCAAAAGTGTCCGCAACGGTAAATAAAAAGTGTGCGCTACGGAAATTTACCACAGTGGGCAAAAAAGATGAGCTATATGGTGACAGGCCATCGTGGGAAGTGAGCTTTGATGATATGCCATCCCGCAACGAGGATTCGCTAGGATGCCATTATGAAACGCGATGCAACCGCTGGAATGCCATCTGGTGAATTTTGGAGCCTATTTCCCTTGTACACCTGCCTCATCTTCTTTTCCTTTCTCTCATTCCGTACGATCAAAGGGCGGGTGAAACGGATCGAGCGCCTGTCCGCCTGCCCACCCGCCGTCGACGCACGCCCACTTCCGCCTCCCGCCTGCCGTCGCTCGCCTGCCCCGCCCGCCATGGCATGCCCGCCCTGCACAGCCTCGCGCGCCACACGCACACCCAGCTCGTCATCGCTGTGCAGCCGGGACTCGCAGAGCAATGCGCCGCAGATGCCCGTGTCCGGCGCCATTGGCATCACCGTGCAGCTGACCTCCCGGGGCCGCCCGGCGCGGGCGAGGTCGTCCACAAGGCAGCCGCCGTGCTTGATCCCTTGTTCGACGCTGTGTTCGGTGGCTATGGACGCGAACGCGGCCTGAGCCTCGTCGGGCTTGCCGGCGTGGCCGTAGGCCGTCAGGACTGCGATGAAGGTGACGTTGTCGGGGCTCAACCCTTCTTGCATCATGGAGTTCCAAGACGATAGCTTGGCCAAGCCTTGCGACCTTGCAGCGTCGAACATCTGGCGGGCTTCATCTACGGAGCTGCACTTGCAGTCCATGTCCACCAAGGCGGTGACAACGAGTGCGTTCATGTCGACGCCGTGGCGGTTTATGTACGCGTGCACCCGCGCGCCCTGGTCCAGCGCGTCGAGGCTAGAGTAGCGCAGGCCAGCACGCTGACGAGCACGTTGGTGTTCATCTCCACGCCGCCCGCCTACATCGCTGAGAAGAGCGCCAGGGCCTCGCCGCACCTTGCGGCGCACGTGTACGCGCTCACCATGGCGCTCCACGTCGCGATGGTCCAGTTCGGCATGCCTTCGTACACGGCGTGCGCCTCGTCGACGCGGCCGACCTCGCGAGCCCCACGATAGCATGCCATAGCGTCGCGGATTGACAAAGAAAACTCCAAGCACTGCCTTTCTAGAGGGCATAGATAGTTGATCGTGTTGCATGGAGGCATAGGATTGGTTTGAGAAACGGATAGAGGCTGGCGGCTGGCCAGGCTGCCTGCAATTTTGGCAGGGGAACGAAGTTGAGCCGTCCCGTATGGGAGCATCTCCAGTAGCTTACCAATATCTCAACCTCAATAGAGTCGTATTGGTGGTCACAAGTACTACTTTTCTAGTTTATGAGAGGAGTTGTTGCATCAAATCACTAAAAATGCCCCCAAATAAGTGGGACCTAGCTGTCAGATTTGTCTTCCCATCTGCCTTCTCCCACGCCAGATCCAGCGACACCGCCCACTGCACAACGTTGGCGTGACCACACGCCTCCACCCACCCGCCATGCGCGAGACGTCGGCGCGGATGCTTGTAAGACATTGGGGTGCTCGCCTGGGAGGTGGCGGCGCGGGGTTCGTCCACGTGCTCGCCCACGCCGCGACCTTGGCCTAGCTCCGACGAGCTAGAGCCATGGCGCACGACGATAAGCACAGTGCAAGGGCCGAGGCATCCTACGCGCAAGGGGCGGAGCCACAACGGTGAGCGGACCTGGCCGGTTGCGGCTGCGGCCATTGCTGTGGCAGGCCGACGTGCAGCTCCATCCCGCATCTCCTCATCGCCCACCTTCGTCCCCGCCTCGCTGGCCATGGTGCCCATTGTCCCGCGGCGGAGCAGCACAGCAGCCACGTCGTGTCCCCGTCCATGGTCGCTCTGGGAGCATCACGGGCGACGAGCAGGTAAAGCCATCGGAGCTTGGCTGGCTTGGAGCGACGGCAGAGTAGGTGGAAGATGGAAGTTGTGGGTGAGCCTCACTCTTGGGAGAAATGTAAGTCCCCCTTCATTTGAGGGAGATGAGCTGATTTTTTGGTGGCCACCAAAAAAGGGAACCTTATTGCGGGACTGCTGAAGGAGGGAAATTGGGCTATCTCCCCAATATATAAGTTTTATGGGTATGAAAAGTCATATTAGGGTACTGCTAGAGATACTGGCGGGAAAGCAAAGTCTTGGTTGTACTCGTTGGATGCTATCTGGACCATTGAGATTGAGGCAAAGTTTACTCGCTTCTCGATAAATAACTTTAATCATTTATATATTAAAATATATTAATATTTATATTAGTTAATTAGTATCATCAAAAAAATTATTAAATCTTATTTTTAGCAAAAATTATTAAAAATATAAAAATTATACGTATTTTATACGAATCAAATCAAATTTGTAACACTTATTTTAGAACTTACTCGATAAAAAAAGTCACCCAATCTGGCTCTGACGAAGTCGGTCGCCTTGTCATGGAATCGGCCGCATTGAGCAACCTGACGGTCTCCCTCGAGTTCGGCGGCAAGTCGCCGTTGACATAGATATGGCTGTGAACCTATCACGACTCGTCATCTTCTACGACAAAAGGGTGCTGTTGCGTCGATGTGCTATACCGCTAATCCTGAACAAGCGAGCAATTAATAGATGTGCATCGATCACAATTGTTCAAGACCGCTTTTTTTAGTGAAATTAGGGGGTGTTTTGGTTTACGGCCATCGGCCGCCACGCCTCAGTTTTGCCTCGCCATGATATCCTTGGCGCTCGTTTGGTTGATGATTCAACTGTGGCCGCCACAACTTTTGCAGCACAAAACTCGCCAGACTGGCGCGCCCAAACTCGTCGCACCTTTTGCACGCACACGCACGCATGCAGGGCGAACTGTGCGTGGCCTAACCGCGTGTTTATGCCTAGGAAGGGATCCACGACAAGTTCATCAACAAGGCCGTGGAGGCGGCCCAGAACTGGAAGGCCGAAGACCCTTTTGATCGACACAAATACATACCAACATGGGCCCCCACGTATTTATGTATAATAAGGAAAAGTCTAATTCTCTTCCTCTAACTTACGAAAGTCCATTTTTCTCCCTAAGCCACAAAATCAGATAAACCACCTCTTTCCATTTTTTAATCTGTGCATTTTACCTTCCTACGGTGGTTTTGAACATGGTTTTGTCTTTTTTTCTTTTTCATTTCGACTGAATTTTTAAAATATAATAATAAATCATAAAAAAATATAAAATTAAAAATCTAATTTTGTTATACTCTGCATGAGTAGATATACATAGTGAATACATAATATGATATGCTTTACTACAAAGTTTTAAACTTAGATCTATATTTTTTATAATTAATTGAAATAATTTATAACTACAGTTTCTATAGTCTAACTATGGTAAAATTTTTATGTTGACTTAATTATTGTATGCTTGAATAGCGGTAAAAGTTTCATACTTTTTGGATCATGTATAAATTAGTTGTGGATTTGTTTAGTTTTAACAAGCATAAACTCTAAACAAATCTATAACTATGTAACACATATCAATGAGTACGAAATTTTTACTATAGTTCCATCATACAATAATTAGGCCACCATAAGAATTTCACCACAATTTAACCAAAGAAAAGGGAGTTATGAATTATTCTATTTAATTATAGAAAAAACATAGATTAAATGTATAACAAAAACTTTATATTAAAGTATACCATATTATATATTTATTGTTTAGAGCTACTCATGAGGAGTCTAATAAAATTGGATTTTATATTTTATGATTTGTCTATGATTTATTATGATTTTACAAACATTTAGCTAAAATAAGTAAGAAAGAAAAAGATAAACTGCATTCAAAACCACTCCAGAGAGGTAAAACACACTATTTGAAAAGTTGAAAAAGATGGTTTACCTAGTTTTACGATTTTGGAAGAAAAAACAGACTTTGGTAATAATTGGAGGAACAAAAGTAAACTTTTTCCTTTTGTATATCTTTCATTCATCCTCTTGGATCTTCTTCCCTGCCGGGCGGCCCGTGTACTGTACTAGGCTAACAAGTAACGATGGTGCCAACTAGAATGTAATAAACATTAAGATTTATATATGTGTGATATGTGAATATATAAACCTGGTTTCTCCACACACAAAAAAAAAAGAAACAATTTGAGAAGGTCCTCAGTTACATTGAGCATGGCAAGAGCGAGGGAGCGACTCTGCTCACCGGCGGCAAGCCTACGGGTGACGAAGGCTACTATACTACATAGAGCTCACCATTCAATTTGTTACACTGAGATGCTCACCGGACCGGATTGATATGATTGACTCACCAGGAGGGCATGAAGATCGCGCAGGAAGAGATTTATTGGCCCGGTGATGTCCCTCGTGAACGTGATGACAAAATGCGTCCATAAGAACGAACAAGAGGCCGGCGTGTTGCATTCTGATCGAGCTTCAGACTGACCAGACCAGGCATTGCGTATTAAGCTAAACTATTTGCGTTTCTTCTTAGAGGACGGTGAATGAGGCGATCGAGCGGGACCACGGGTACAAAACTGTCTGTGAAATCGGAGCATTAGTCCCGGCTTTTTATCCGGGACTAAAAATTTCATTAATCCCGGTTGGTCTTTTCAATCGGGACTAAAGGACGTTCCAACGGCTCCAAACGTAGTCTTTGCAGGCGTGTAGCAGGCCGGGGGCTTTTTATCCCGGTTGGTAATACGAACCGGGACTAGATCAAGGCCAATAGTCTCTGTTGGTATAACTAATCGAGACTATGTTTTTCTATATATGTCCCAATTGCTACTACCCCGTTTGAGACAACCCAAAGTTTTTCAAATGGCTACGTGTTCTTGCTTGAGGGAGCAAGAAGCCTTCCACCGTGCATCACCTTTTCAAAAGGTAAGCAACTTATTCATATATTTTTTAATCTTTTAATGGTAAATAATTAGATCATTTCATGGTTAAGTCAAGATGGTGAATTTATTTTTATTTTTTCTACATACATTTCTATATGATTGTGAAGTCACGCGGTGAAATTGATGAAACGCGAGGAAACTAATTCACTTCTCTTCGAAGAATGGCTCCAGGATATTTCTTTGGTATATATATACATATTTCTATATATTTTTTTGTATTTCATTATTTAGGTTCATTTTACTTATTACTTGTTAAATTTTATCCATTAGGTTTTAACGTAGCACCTCCTCTACCGCCACCACAGGCACCGGGTTTCTACCCAAGCGATGAGCCATTTCTCCAAATGTGCCCGTTCCGCAATTCCCTTAGCCAGCTATTGCATTAAAAATTTTCAACATCTTTTGTTTTTTATGATAATATAAATAAGTATAATTAGTTTAATATGAGCCACCACAGGCACCGGATTTCTACCCAGGCGATGAGCCATTTCTCCAAATGTGCCTGTTCCGCAATTCCCTTAGCCAGCTATTGCATTAAAAAATTTTAACATCTTTTGTTTTTATAATAATATAAATAAGTATAATTAGTTTAATATGATTATTGCATTGTATTTTTTATGTCGCAGTGGATGGAGCCAGCAGAATGGCTACAAGATGCACTTTTCTTGCTCCTTGCTGAGCACTTTGATGTGGTCACTCTCCGTGTTCCCAATGCTCAAACCTGGCAGTGTAAAATTAGTTTTACCATCCCTTCGAGGAGGCGAGACCCAAATGCTCCTGGGCACACTATCCGTCGGATGGGGACACCGGGCGTATCCATAAGGAGTGCCTAGCAATCTACAGTCGGTGTGTGTTTAGACAATTCTTGATGTGGTAAAATCAGCTTATATTGACAATTCTGTTATGCTTATTATTTATTGTTTATTAACGTAATAATATTATCTTTATTTCTGCCACTAGCAGGTTACGCTCCAAGATGTTACCCATTCTTCATGTGGCTTGATGATCATTCTTAACCAAGCTATAAATTATTTCAACTATGATTGGGATTGGGTTGACACCACTGGCCAGGATACTATTGATGGCAAACAGTTCGACATAAGGTTCACTCACTACGATAGTGAAGTTTTAGTATGTACTGTCTATGGTCGATCATTCTCTTTGTCTCACATGGCCCGAGAGAGTGTAATCATACGGGCTCTGTACTATATCGATACTGAGAGGGGATACACGATCGGAGACCAAAACTGACACATATTTGTAGACAGGTGGGTCGAAGTGAATGGCGATATTCCCTGAAGAGAGTGAATCACATGATAGTGATAAGTGTTTAGTTTATTTGGTTTGCAAGGTTGTAGTTTAATTTGATTTTAATTATAATTTATATTTGTTGTGTCTAATTTATAAGGTTCATGTTTTAATTTGGTCATGTAATAACTTATGTCTGCAGTTGTATCATGATATTTTATTATCTTAATTATTTTTTTGTATGGAGACGCTAAACCCAGTTTGTGATGTAACACCTCTTCGTGCGATACATAAATTTTTATTTTAGTAGGATACCATGATACGACCAATGAGTAATATAAATACATATATGTATCATGAAAAATTCAAATACTAAAATAAATTCTTTATCAAAATTTATTTATAATTTTATACATTTATTTCGAAACTAAAAAAACATATCGATTTACACAAAAACCAAAATTGGTGGTAGCTGGGAGCAGTGTTTGTCTGTGTTGGGTAGGTGGGAGTAGGGACTTTTAATCCTGATTTTTAATACCAACCGGGATTGAATCACTTTTAATCTCGGTTTTTATTTTCAACCGAGATTAAATGTCCCAGCACTGCTCCCACCTACCACCACCCAGCACTGTTCCCACCTACCACCATGGTTGGCACTCCTATAAATAGAGCCCCCATCTCTCTATTTTATTCCACACCTTCAACATTTCACACACACTAGTTCACTACACACACTCTACTTCACTACACAATCTTTTATTTCTAAAAAATCCACTCAAATGAGGTCTCTACGGGAGAAACCCCTACACATACAGATATTCTTGTCTGTTCTATTCCACTAAAATGGTGCACAGTAGAGTTGCTAGAAGAATGCTATTGAAAATAGAGCAACGCCGAATAATGGGGTCCCCACGAGGTTCACGGAACCATCCGAGGCTGTGCACTATTGCCGTCCTAGGGTGGTGTTGGTACTGCATGGTGATGGCGCCGAGTGGAATCCGGTGGGCCTTGGATTGTGCTTGCAAATCCCGGAGGCACTGGTTCATTGGAGGCTCGGAGCATAACAAGCCATGCAGTTTTGAACGTCCCCAATAGGGAGAGCGCAGAGGCAAAGGTTCATCGGGGCGCGCTTAGGCATGAGTTTTTGCAGCCTCCTTGATCATCTCGAATCGGCATAGCTCGTTACCATCCGGCATTTCTGAGGTTCATGGGATGCTAGAAGAACGCTACTGAGATGGTTAAATTTTAATATGTTTGTAACATTGACCTATACAGAAAAAGGTCTTTGTTATCGTATTTGTCATTTTATTTTAAGATCTTTGTTAGCGCATATTTCTCTTGTAAGAAATCTCAATAAATATAATATTTTAAGCTTTTTCTAATATTTTCATGTTTTTTATAATAATTTTGTGCCTTATGTATCTCTGAATAAATATGTATATATATTATGTCAAAATAAATATAATAAGTATAAGCTTTATCTAATATATATATTTACACTAGAAACAATGAAAAAAGGGCAGGAAATGAAATTCGCTGGAGCTAAATTTTTGGCCCCGCGCCAAAATGGGAGGAAACCCGGTTGGGCTACCAATCGGGATTAAAGGCTTATCAATCCCGGTTGGGGGTACCACCTGGGGTTAAAGGCCGTCCATATATTTTCTCATTCCCCTACGCCGCTCTATCTTCTCCTTCCCCTGCGTCGCCCCATCCCGTGCCCCTCCCGCCCCGCCACCGCCGCCACCATCTCCGGCCCTGACACACGCTCCTCGACGCCGCGGCCCCGACGCGCCGCCACACCCCGACGCGCACGAACGTGCGGACGGACGCCAACACGCCGCCACCCCCGCCACCGTCTCCAGCCCCAACGCACGCTCCTCGACGCCGCGGCTCTCGACCCTATCTGCCGATGCGCCACCACACCCCGAATCGCCCAGACACGCAGCAACCCCTGCCAGCGTCTCCAGCCCTGACGCGCGCTCCTCGATGCCGCGGCCCTCGACCCGCCCCCGACCCACCCCCGACGCAACGACGTGCCTCGTCCGTCCCCGACGCGCCTCGACACGCCTCGTTCGTCCCCAATGCGCCTCGACGCACCAACGCGCCTCGTCCGCCCAATGCTGGCCCCCTCGACTCTGGTCCACGTCCACGCCTTCGAGCACCCTCATCGGCCTGCAAGGTTTGCTCATTCTTAATCCTGGAAACTAGTGGGGTTTTCTCCTTGATTCATATGTCATAATCCTGTTATTTTTTCTCTAATCTGTAAAATTTCAATAAGTAAATGTTGTTGAGACATGAGTGTTTTGTTACATTATTATTGTCTGCAATCTCAAACCCTTTGATGACACCAGAATATAAAGTAACTACTGTAAAAAAAAGTATGTCTTACTCCTATTATCTTTAGGTTCTTTCTTTGATGATAAACCTTGATTCATAATTTGTAGTATACATAATTAGTACTATTAGATAGATTGTTCAATAAATTTGACTTGTATATATATACATTTGATTGTCTTGAATTATGAAATATATTAACTTTAGCCAAAATTAAAGAGATGGCTGGGCGTCGTCTCCCTCCGCCGGAAGTCATTGGTTTCAATGGCTATTTATGCTCGAGGGGTTTCTATCCAATATTGCCAGAAGTGCGGCGGCCGCAACCCCACATACTAAGAAATTCTATCTATATGTTTGTAGTAAATTATTAATTTCATATATGTGTGGATGATGTATGTGTATATATATATATGATTCTTAAATGTGCCGCAAAAGATTGACCCAATCATTTGGCTGAAAGAGACACTATCTTACTTCGGGGTTACGGAAGTGGATGTCAGGACCAATACTTTTGATGGTGGTGCACTATTCCAATATCAAATCTGCTTCTCAATTGGTTTTGGTTGTGGTCGTGGTCGCAGACGTACAAATCTCAGATGTAGGACCAGAGGTACATGAACGATCTGTTACCATAAAATATGCCATCAAATCATGTGCAACTAGGCTCTCGAGGATTGGGATGACCTTGCCTACTCTATGCTTAGTGAAGGTTCAAGCTATAAAACTCAACATGCGTGACAAACTTACGGACTTGTGTGCACAGATGTCTTAGAACCTTCCAAATGATGTGGTAAACTCTTAGTTTCAAAGCTTTATCTACTTTTTTGTTGTTATAAGTTATAAATCTTGGTTCTCATAATCCTATTCTCTGCAACACTTACAGATAGAGGAGTATGGCATGAGCTATGTAGGATGCAGTTTTGAAGCCATTTTAAACCAAACAATGCATAGATTGGGTTATGAGTGGAAATATGCTTATGAAAACCCGATACTAACTACACAAGGATATCAACTAAAGGTAATAGCGACTAAGAGGGGAGAACCATTCATTGCTGAGTCACCATTAGTCGTTGTTAGTCGCCCTTGTCCTACTAGTTGTCAGGCACAGAGAGTGCACTAATTAATACTTTGGACTTCATCGATAGCGTTATGGGATACAAGATTGGTGATCTACACTACACAGATCTTGTACCGTGAGAGAGTAAAATCCCCACTCCTCGCTTTGGAGAGTAGTTAGACATGTGTAATTAACTTTGTGGTTGAACATCTAGTTTATTATAATTTTTAGTTAAGTTTTTATGAACATGATGAATGGTTAGTTGTAATTTGTAAGCTCCAAATTAGCTTCTTAGCTTCATTTCTTAATATTTGTATATAATATTCAATGCAAGTAAATTATAAAAGAAAAAGGAATAAAAAGAAAAATAAAAGGAAATAAATGAAAACAAAATGAAACATTCAGTCCCGGTTTATATTACCAACCGGGACTACAGATATGCTACGTGGCAGCGCATGGTGCATGCTTGGCGCAGCCTCTAGTCCCGGTTGGTAACACCAACCGGGATTAGAAGCCGCTCAGTAATCTCAGTTGTCTACCCAGGACTAAAGGAGGCGCCTTTAGTCCCGGATTCGCAACCCCGGTTGGCATACTAGGAATAGAGGAGGGAGCCGGAACTAGAGGCCATATGTGCACTAGTGTACACTAAACACTAGTTAAAATTCCCCGCGTAGTTAGAATTCTCCGTGCGTTGCCACGGAAATTTACAGTTGAATAATGAGAATCTGACTATCAATGATGTTGCTTAGTATATTATTGGAGAGAATGCTTAAGGTGTTGTGAGTAAGATGACAATCGAAAACACTTTAGTCAATTGGTATTGTTGGTATTAATAAGCGAGTGCTGTATTTTTATACCATTAAATTTAATATGGTATAAGTAGGATATAAGAAGCAAGGTATTATTTATGGAACTACGCTTCACATGAGTACATATAAAACAGGATATCTTTAACCTAGCCATATAAAAATTTTAGTATCAGAGATCACTTGATGTCATTCGCAAAGAGAGAGAGAGATCACTCGATGTAGTCTCAGATAACTAAACTGAGATAAACTGCCATGCTTTATGGGGTATAAATATTGCAAAACGGTAGACTTAGTAGTTGCTGCCCCTATAACACTATAAGGGATTTTATGTACGGACCATAGGTTTCTTTTCTTGCATAAATACTGAACTTACGGAAACCTCTGTGTATAACTTGACCAGACTTTAGAGATAAATAAGGTGTTGCTGTTACTGATGGTGTTCTCGACGTTATTCTCCTCGTCCTCCAGTCCTTGTATGAGTCGTCCTCCATTCCTCCTTATATCGGTGGGAATGCCTTGAATGACTGCTTAGCTGCTCTTTTTTCAGTTACTTAAAGGTCATACGATACAAGGATTAATGCTGTGCATAGTCAATGACTTGGCAGCCGCATGCGAGAGTTGGATGGTTAGATGAAGTAATTCATGTTGATCTAACGGTTAGAACTTTAGATGACGTAGCTTAATGTGTAGTAAGATTTGAAGAGAATAAATGCTTAGCGGGTATGAACTATATAATATATATAAATATACGGCGTGGTCCGGATGGTGATCAAGAGCCATGCCTCGGCTGTGGGAGGCGAGACATGGGCGTGACCGCCATTGACCAGTACCTGCAACTCATCAAGAGCGTCATCACGGACACTCCTGGGCTACAAGATAAGCTAGGTGAGTCTTCCATGAACTTCATTATCACCCCAGTGCTCAAACAATAATGTGGCCTTTGCTGCCTATTGTATTCAGAGGTGTTGAATCAAATCCGTGATAAAACTAGTAAGTTCTGCTCCTGTGCTGCACAATTGGTCATTCTATTCTACTATTCAGTACTTATAGGTTTGTTACTGTGCAAGCGATCGCTAGTCCAATTGGTCTAGCTGAGCGCCTTGCACCCTACCGGTCAGAGTTCCGACCTCCTCTGGGGCGGATTTGTTGGCCGAAGGAGACGCAATTTATCTGCGTGTTGAAAAAATCCTCTCGTTTGTCCCACACCAAAGCACAGGTTTAAGGCCAGACTAGTCTTACGAGAGCTGCGGTGTCTCTCTGTATGGACGGGGCGAAGGTTTGGTGATTTTCTCGGTTTCTTCTTTAATGCATAATGTCTAAGGTTGTCTTTCCCGTTAATCGAGTTTTTTTATACCTCTATTGCTGCAATTGTTTTCTCACGCGGCCTGACTTTACTCTTGTGCCGTCCTCTCAAATCGATGACTTTGTTCACATTTGATTTCTTCCCAAGGCTCCGTGCCACAAACATAGGTTGGCTGGGCGCTACTACCGATCATCGCCCTAGAGTTGATCGCGTAGAGGGTGCTCCGTTTGACTTGGGCTAAGGGGGAGTAACACTAGGCCCCACACTCCTTCCAAGGTTAGGGCCGAATATTATCAGTTTAAGACGAACCACACCGGGCGTTGTAAAGTGATACAGCAAAAAACTCCTGCACCGGATGCACTGCCACGCGCTGTAAACGAGAGTTTGGCCGCGCCCAACGCCAAATACAGCGCGTACGGCGGGCGTGCTGCATCCCTAGGTGGCCCCACCACGTGCCTGTGCAAGAAAGAGAGGGGGAGAGCGCGGGCCTGCGAGAGAGAGGGGAGAGAGGTGAGAGAATCAAACACGGGCCCCACTTGTTTAACTAACTAAAAACTCTATAACTCTCAAACCAAATAATCAAATTAAATTCTGATTGCATTATTGAATTCGTTTTAATAAATTCTTTAAAACTAGATCTCACGTTGATAAAATTAGATAAAGTGACAAGTGAGTCCCACAGTGAATAGAGTATGCTGTAAAGAATGGATAAGTACGAAAGAATTGAGTTTAGAGTAAAGAATCTTAATGACTAGGATGAATAAAGTGAAAATATAGAGTTTCATTAGTGCAGGTAGTCTATGTCCAAACCAAGGAGCCTGACCGGCCCATCTGACGTCTATCAGTCTAACTCAAGCACTCACTCCCCAGGTCAAGCATTTTCTCACACTATTAGAAAAAAATGATTTTGCGACACAGTATCAAATCTTTTTTTGAAGTGGATACATCTAGCGCCGTCTCCATAAACAGTCAAGTGAGCTTCAGGAAAATGCTCGTCTCCAGAATTATTTATGGTCACGGATGTCCTCGAAAATCATCGATTCGAAATGGCGGTCGTTCTAAGACAGTCGTCTCTATTTATTGATAATTTTTGAAGTGGATTTTTGGAGCCGGTCATTCTACTCCTAAAATCGATTTATGAATACGGGTACCTTATGTTATCCGTCTTTACAATAGTTGCATCAAAAAAATTTTCTTTTTATATGAATGAGCCAGGATAAAAAGGCATACTCTCCATCAAAAATTGTAGCACTCTATGCGATCTACGACATTGTAGCTGAGAAGTTTTTGAACTCAAACTATTTAGGGTCCCAAAATACTGTCGTAGGTTTTTGTACTGTTTAGGATAAAGACATACTTTATATCAATAGTTCTTCCATCTTCACTAGTTTAGAAATCGCATCACAAGCACAAACCATATCTCCATAGCGTATATGCCTTCCCCTACCTAGTGTGTGTGGGTTGAATAGTATATATTATCTCACATGAAACACATTAGTCCAGTTATATTTGTCACTTAATTATCAAAACCAAACCGAGACTTTCAATAATAGCAAGTTGTTGGTACTAAAGCGCATGGCATGTGTGCAGCTGAGAATAATGGCAGAATTGAAAAAAAAACTTTAGCGCCCTAAGGCTACTACATCGGGTCTCATAAAATATGCTTATGTGTTCCGAACTATCATATATGAGGATAGACTCCACCCATCTCTGATGCGGGCGCCTCTAATCTGAGACTCGATTTTCTATATAGGCCCTATATATGATGTAAATAATCACAACAGGCCGGGTTAGACAACAACTAATATGGACCCAAATATCCTAGAAAACTCTCTATTACTCATCCACAATGTAATCCGTGAGATGGGTCTTGTTGAACCCATCTGTGATATTGTGCCATTTATCATGGATGGGCAGCGGCGGAGCTGCGGCCTAGGGCCTAGTCGTCGGCCCATGAAATGCACATACCCTCTGTAAAAATTTAGCCCATTCGCAAAGATTCAAAGGCCCAAGAGCCTCAAAGGTAGGGCACTCGTCAGTCTTGGTGAAGGCCCACTACCTCCGACTCCGTGACTCCGTCCGAAGTCGGCAGTCCGTAGGGGCAGGGGCGTTGGCGTTACTATGCGTTGTCGTCGCCGCGCGTCCTTCGGGCGGCCCTCCTCCTCCGCTCTGGCCCTCCGCCTCTGGCCAGTAGGGTGCGCCGCGCCCGCGCCATCCGCAGGGGCAGGGCGCCGCCGCAGCGCCTCCTCTGGTGGTCCGGCCAGCCCTCCTCCTCCGCCTCCGGCCGGCAGCCCATAGCCAGCTGACAGCCCCCAACCGCTCCCCAACTCCTTGGTAAGTTTCTGTCAGTCCCCTCGTTTCTTTGCTTCAATTGCAATTCCAATTTCTAATGAATCAATTGAATTGATTCATTATTTTTTCAGCTTGGCGAGACGATGGAAGATGCACCTCTCACTAGACAGTAGGTAATTTTTTTTGTCTCATCTTATATACCATACAATATTATTGACTTCTTAGAGGCCCCGGTCGTAATCAAAAGCTGGCTCCACCACTGCGGATGGGCCTTAGGTAGTGCGTGATAAGAGGCGGCCTCAGCGCTGGCCTCACGACAGCCTATACAGAGACACACATGGTTACGTCGCGTCTGTTTAGTCTGCAGAGACGCATATGGGTAGCCGGGTGTCTAATTAGTCAACACATATACCCAATGTCAGTCCGTCTCTAATAGTTTCTTCTGTGTGTTTTTCTAGTATCTCTATTGCTTGTGTGGTTTGGGTCTCAATTCTCAAGAAAAAAAAAAGGATAACCGTGCATCCAACATCGCCAACCTGTATCCACGACTCGTGCCAACGACGACCAAGATCTGCTGGGTAGTGAATGAAG
Organism: Bothriochloa decipiens; assembly: GCA_023333625.1. Classification (NCBI taxonomy): domain Eukaryota; kingdom Viridiplantae; phylum Streptophyta; class Magnoliopsida; order Poales; family Poaceae; genus Bothriochloa; species Bothriochloa decipiens. The sequence continues at coordinate 51,780,336 of CM041628.1, forward strand.
CTTTGCCACGAGCATTTTTTTCCTTTTGGAATACTGATGACGAGACCGAGACAGTGCTCAGCATCGACGTGACCGGTCGTCGACGCGTAGCAGGTTGCACGAATGGGACAAACGCAAAACGTTGCGTGCCGGGTACACATTACACAGTTGCGACGTGCTCGGGCGAAAGCACGTAGTACTGTGCCTGGCCCATGCATGCCGCCATGCATGGACGTGTAGTAGTACTGTACGCGCTACTATTGCAGCCGGCGGTCAATCACCGTGTCTGTGTCCGTGTCTGATCCACTGGTCCATTCCTGCCGCGTATTCCTGCTCTTGTGGTCTCGTGTGCCACCTGCGTAGGATTGCCCTGAAGGCCTTCGCAAACCATACAAAAAGTTGGCACTCGTACAGTCGTACACCGGCCGTGCCGTGCGCCCATGGTGCCAGTAGCGCGCTAGTTACTGCCATGGCAATGCCAATGCACGCTAGCATGCACCACAGCACGTACGTGCCTGTCCGGGCAATAGAAGAAAATAAACGTGTGTGGAAGTGTGCAGTTCATCAGATTTATACAGCAAAAAAACATTAATACTCCACTGGCATAGGTTTAAGTAACCGTTAATTTTATAGATAACAAATACGAAAAAAATTCTCATTCCTAAATTATAAGACGTTATGCTATTTTTAGATTTATAACTTTTATTTTTGTATCTAGACATACGATATATTAAGGTGCTAATCAAAATCTACAAATCTAGAAATAGCTAAAACAACACATAATTTACAATTGAGGGAGTATGCTATATGTTCTTTTGTGAGACATCAAAGCAAACTTTTGTGGCTAGATAATGCCAATCATATCTCCTCTACTAGTACAAGTGTTATAACATACCAATTTAAGCCCGTGACACGAAACTCTAACGGGACAGGAAGTGGGAAAATACAGTACGGTTACGTATTGGAATGTCCACCTACGTAGGTACTCCATCCGTCCTAAAATATATGTCATTCTCGTTTTTTAAGAAGTCAACATTTTTAAACTATCAGTAATTATATATTAAAATATATAAATATTTATACTAAGTAATTAGTATCATCGGAAGGATCTTTAAGTCTAGTTTTTTAATAAATTTATTTAGAGATATAAATATTACACGTATTTTATACAAACCTAGTTAAAATTGAGAAAATTTAACTGTCACACTTCCCATAACATCATCCTTTATAAGACAGAGGAAGTACAACATACAAGAGCAAGAGGTAGAGCCCAAAAGGCCAAGAGGGAGTACAACATACAAGAGCAAGAGGTAGAGCCCAAAAGGCCAAAAGTGAGCTCCAACCCATTACCCCAACTGCAAATTAACAGAGGAAAGCAGCTTGAAAGTTGCAACCTTTGCCTTTTCAATAAGAGCCTTGTTTAGTTATCAAATTTGGCATCAAATTTCACAAAAAGAAGATTCTCCGTCATATCAAAATATCGACACATACATAGAGTATTAAATGTAGATAAAATCAAAAATTAATTACACACTTTGGTTGTACTTTTTGAGACGAACATTTTGAGTCTAATTAATTAATATTTAGACAATTATTATTAAATAAAAAACAAAATATTACAGTGCAGTGCCAAATATTAATTTGTCCGGCGCCAACTTGGGCGAACTAAACAAGGACCTTGTTTAGTTCCCCAAATTTGCACCAAATTCTACTGCACAAAAAGAAGATTCCCTATCACATCAAAATGCCAGCACATGGATAGACTACCCTATCACATTAAAATGCCAACACATGCATAGACTATTGAATATAGATGAAATAAAATACTAATTACACAGTTTAGTTATACTTTAACAGATGAATATTTTAAACATAATTAATTAATATTTAGATAATTATTATTAAATAAAAATAAAATAATAAAGTATTCAACGGTATTGAACAGTCATTCGGGCATCCCGGATCCGGCGAACTAAAGCCCAAGGCCGAGAGACGACGGACATGATTGGGTGGATGGACGTGACCTGACCACCATGCATGCAGTACGATACATGCCCGCACGCTCTGACCTGCACCAGTAGTCCGGCCACATGCCCACATGCACTTGTCCCGGAGGAGAGGGATAGCCCCCTTGGTCCGTCGGTCCGGCCGCTGTCCATGGATGCCAGGCCTAACGGAGTAACGGTGCTAGCAAGCCCGTCCTAAAAACAACGTAATCTCACTTACCGATGAGTCAAGGATTTTTAACTTCGGTCATACCGTGCTTAGATAAATCTAAAATTTATCTTTCGATTATATGCCAATTTGCTCAATTAAATCTACTTCCTCCGTCCCTAAACAAGTGTTATTGTTGATATACGTACCGCGAGTTTGACTTAATTATAAAAAAACATATGTAATATTTATATTTTTAAATAATTTTGTTACAAACTAGTTTTAAACATGTTTCTAATGATACTAATTACTTAGTGTAAATATTAATATATTTTATTATATAATTATCGACAGTTGTTTCTCAGAAAACGAGAAAGACATTTATTTAGAGACTGAGGGAGCAAGATTCTTTGAGTCGTCATGAACAAAGGTTCATTCCTATCACTACCGGAAACGGCTTCTTTGCCGAGTGCTCTCGGCTTTACCGACTGCCAAAGCACAGGCACTCGGCAAAAAAGCCCATTGCCAACTGCCATAAGCAGCACGCGGCAAAGATTACTTTATCGAGTGCCCGGCTCTCGGCAAAGTTAGGCTTTGCCGATTGCCGCACACTCGGCAAAGTAAGGCACTCGGCAAAGTATCCCTGGCACAAACGACGTCCGTCGCCGTTATCTTTATCGACTGCCCTAAAGTCAGGCACTCGACAAAGATAACGTCTTTGCCGAGTGCCACTCCACGCACTTGACAAAGAGCCACGTGAGAGCCTAGGCCGACCCTCTTTGCCGACTACTAGGCTGGGCACTCGGCAAAGAGCCTGTTTGCCGAGTGTCAAATTTGGCACTTAGCAAAGATTTAATTTTTTTTGAGTTTTGAGCTCAAACTTTTTCTGTAGCCCAAACATATTGTATTCAAGCACATGTTCGAATTATGGACCTTTTATAACCTTTTGCTATATTTTGTTCATTTATTTTATTTACTTAAATTTTTTACGATAATCTAAATTTGAACTACAGGTGCATGAAATAATGAAACGTAGTCATTCTAAAAATGATATTTATGTTGGAGAGTTTATTTTGAGGCCGTGTCCATAAACTCACCCAAAAGTTTGAACTCCTTGTCCACGAAACATGACCATCCAGGTGCGGTAGAAGTATTTTTATTATATAAAATCCAAACAAAGTCCGAAAATCATGAAACTTGTCGAGATGTCATGTTATCGCATGTAGAGGCTATGATAAAAATTTAAAAATGTTTGGAGCAAATTACGACACCAGATGTCTAAAACCCAAACATCTCCACATGTGATCAATTTTGACCCTGGCCGCTCCTCGCCGGCATGTAGTAGGAGGAAGAGGAGGAAGGAAGGAGGAAGAAGAAGGGAAGGAGGAAGGAAGGAGGAAGAAGAAGAAGAAAGAGAAGGAGGAGGAGGAGGAAGAAGAAGAAGAAGAAGAAGAAGAAGAAGAAGAAAGGAGGAAGGAGGAAGAAGAAGAAGGGGAGGAGGAAGAAGAAGAAGAAGAAAGAGAAGGAGGAGGAAGAAGAAGAAGAAAGAGAAGGGAGAAAGGAGGAGGAGGAAGAAAAAGAAGAGAAGGAGGAGGAAGAAGTAGAAAGAGGAAGAAGAAGAAGGAGAAGGGAGGGGGAAGAGGAGGGAGAAGGGAGGAGGAGAAGGACCTTGATCCGATGACCGTCCGCATCGTTCCTTGACGACGTTCGTCCACGCCGTCGTTCCCGCCCATCACGGGAGAAGAAGGTAAAGCCCCAGGTTGTCGGACATCATACCGTATATGTCGTTGACGGCCTTCATGCTGAGTTTGTTGATGTGTGGCTTCCGTGCCGTATATGTGTTGTCAGCCATCGAGCCGGCTTTTTTCTTGTAGGTTTTGGAAACCTCCCCGTGCAGGGCAGGTTCTGCTGAAATTTTATACTTATAGTGTTGTTTTTCTTGTTGAGCAGATCATGTCGGAGGGGACCCCGAGTAGCTCGGCTTCTTGTTGAGCAGATCATGTCGGAGGGGACCCCGAGTAGCTCGGCGATGCCGATCATCTTCGTCGGCATCTTGGGATTGCCAGCACCGCGTTGCCTCTCCACTGCACCGACTCGCCACTGCCCCGCTAGCCTGTCTCCACCGCCACCCTAGGTATAAATCACATCTCTTCCTTACCTTGTCGTGCTTTGGTCGCTTAACCTAGTTAGGCGTCTCCCGTCCAAAAGAGATACGGTTGGAGGTATGCAGGTCTTTGCATATCGGCGACCATATCTGTTTTGGATTGTCCACAGTTTTTGGATAGCTCGCGGATGCGTAGATGGGTTAGCTTCCATGTTCTGCTCACGTCTGAGTCAGAGTTTCGGCAGCACCTCCCTGTTGTTCTCCGGATACACACTCTCCCTGCGGTGACGTGTATCGAGAGAACAACGGGGAGGTGCTGCCAAAATTCTGACTCATACGGAAGGAGAGCATGGATGCTAACCCATCTACGCATCCACGGGTGGAATTAGGACCTATCCTTCACCTATTAGATAGTAGGAACGCCGTGTAGATGCAACTGCTAGTTTATTACTCGCTTATGCATGTGTATGATAGAGGATGGATAACCGTGAGTGGATGTACACGGGCTTCACAGCTAAGAGGAAGAGCGATGAATGGGTTAGGGGGACCAATAATTTCTTGGAGCAAGCATTTGGCCCGGCTGCTAAAGGGTCCATTCGGATGCCATGTCCCTGCAGCCAGTGTAAGAACTCAAAAAGAAAAATAAAAAAAGATGTATACAAAGATCTTTTTAAGAACGGATTTGTGGCAAACTATAAGAGGTAGATCTTCCATGGTGAAGGGGACCGTATTAGAGAGGAGGAGGTGAGAGCATGCCTCGAGGAGTATGATGGAGATGCCGGGATGGCTGACATGGTGGTAGACTATAACGAGGCACGTGGCAATGAAGGATTGGTGGAGGATCTAGAGGAAACCACAAAGTCATTCAACAAAATGATGTCTTCAGTACAGAAGCCCCTTCACGAGAAGACAATAATGTCGCAACTGGATGCCATTGGATGCCTAATAGCATTGAAGTCAAAGTTGAGCCTGAGTCGAGATGGCTTTGATTACATGTTAACAGTTTTTGGCACAGTGGTTCTGAAGGATCACATGCTACCGAAGAACACGTACGAGCCACAGAAGCTCCTTCGTGCACTTAAGATGTTGTATGAGTCGATCAATGCTTGTCTTAATGGGTGTGTCCTATTTAAGGGAGACCTTGAGGAAGTAACGCACTATCCATAGTGCAAAGCCTCTAGGTATGTGGAGGTAGACGGTAGTGATGGTAAGAAGAAACAGTCTAAGATCTCCGAGAAGGTCCTACGGTACCTTCCTGTCATACAGAGGCTCCAATGGATGTACATGACAGAGGAGTCCGCGAAACAGATGAGATGGCACAAGGATGGCAAAAGTTACAGTGACAAGATGGTACACCCATCGGATGGTGACGCATGGAAGTACTTCGATAACCAGCATCCTGACAAAGCTATGGACGCTCGAAATGTACGTGTAGCGATGGCAAAAGATGGGTTCAACTCGTATGGAATGATGGTGGCCCCGTACACTTGTTGGCCTGTGTTCGTGATCCTCCTCAATCTTTCCTTGGCATCATGTTTGAACCCAAGAATGCATTCTTGTCGCTGATAATACCTGAACACCCGGGCAATAATATGGGTGTGTTCATGCAGCCACTGTGGGATGGATTGCAACATGCTTGGGAAAAGGATACTGACATACGACCAAGCTACAAAGAAGAACTTCACAATGCATGTGTGGTATCAGTATTCAATGCATGACTTCCTAGCGTATGGCATATTCAGTGGATGGTGTGTTCACGGGAAGTTTCCTTGCCCAGTATGCAAGGCATCTGTGATGTTCACCTGCTGAAGAAGGGTCGCAAGTTCTCTTTGTTTGACAAACATCGTTAATTCCTAGATAACGACCATGAGTTCAAATGAGACATCAAGCACTTCATGAAAGGTGTTCAAGTCACCGACCCCATTTCTCAGATTATGAGCAGTGCCCAGGTCCTTGCCCAGTTAGAGGCTCTCGAAATTGATGAAGACAATGGTGGTTTTAAGAAGTATGGTGTGGAACACATGTGGACCCATATACCAGGCTTGACTAGGCTCCCCTACTTCAAAGACCTTCTTCTTCCACACAACATTGATGTAATGCACACATAAAAGAATGTCGCCGAGGCACTTTGGGGTACACTCATGGACATAAAAGAGAAGTCAAAGGACAACGTTAAGGCTAGAATGGATGTGGAGGAGATCTACGATAGACCAAAACTAGTGATGAAGAACCCTGCGCAAGGCAAGACTTGGAAAAGGGGCCCGCCCGATTACATCCTAAAAAGGTGCAATAGGAAGTGCTGCAGTGGATCAAGACGTTAATGTTCTTTGATGGGTATGTGGTGAATCTGAGTAGGGGAGTGAACCCTAAGACTATGAAAGTCTTAGGGATGAAGAGTCATGACTTCCACATATGGATTGAGCGGCTCCTTCCTGCGATGACCCATGGATAACTCCCGAGCCAGTGTGGCGCGTTCTAGTAGAGTTGAGCTATTTCTTCTGCCAGCTTTGTGCCAGGGAGTTATCTCGGGAAGTGATTCGTGACCTAGAGCGCTGTTGATCTGCAAGTTGGAGATGATCTTTCCACCCGGCTTCTTCTTGCCAATGGAGCATCTGATTTTTCACCTATCGCATGAGGCATGACTGGGGGTGTCCCGTGCAGGCCCGTTGGTGCTATCCAATCGAGAGGTGTCTAAAGATTTTTTGAAAAAAGTGTAGAAATAGAGCCAAAATTAAGGCTTCCATGGCAGAGGCATTCAGAGTGGAGGAGGTGTCGAACTTCACAATGACGTACTATACTGAGAACCTTCCCAACATGAACTCACCCCCTCGTTACAACGACGATGAGAGTTCGTCGACCCTGAACCTTTTCAAAGGGAAACTCGGAAGGGGAAGCGCAGGTACCCCCAAGACATTGCAACAACATGAGTTTTGCACTATCATGCTCTACGTGTTGTTGAACCTTAAAGAAGTGGCTCCTTATCAAATGTAAGTTCTCAATGAGCTAGTTACATACGCTGTCAATATCCTCCACATATCGGTCCAGCCCCTTTGTCTCTTGTTTTTTCAGAGAGTTTATTAAGGAACACTGGACAGGGAATAGGGCTCCTACCGACCAAGAAGAAGACTATCTTCTCAAAAATGACTCGCCCAATTTTATTTCCTGGTTCTGTACGAAGATACCATTCAACTTACCTTGTTCCAACTTTGAGATTCCATTTTGCTCCTAGGAGCAAGTAATGTAATGATATACCTGGCCTCACCTTGCAGGCACGCACGGATAGGGCAATGAGTGGTGAATTGAAACAAGTTGCACCGGGCTTCACCCGTAGGGTCAAGCCATTCATCGTTTCTAATATGAATGGCTATCGCTTTCGCACGAGAAGCTACGAGGAGAGTCGGCCCACCGGAAAGACCACGTGCACAGGAGTTCGTATGCCTAGCAATGATGATCGCGACTAGTATGGCATAGTCGAAGAAATATACAAGCTCCACTTTGAGGGCCCAAAGATCTTAAACCAGTGGTATTCAAATGCCATTGGTTCGATCCTAATGACACGAGAAGAGCAGATGACATTGGGAATGTCAAAATTCAATAGGATTCCGTCTATAGTGGAGAAGATGTCTGTATTGTGGCTCAATAGGCCATGCAAGTTTGTTATCTCCCATGGGCGTGCCAAAAAGATGAGAATCTTAAGGGTTGGTACCGTGTGCACTTGGTATCGCCGCGTGGTAAAGCGTCTGTCCTAAACGATGATGATTACAACTTTGACCCAAAGGCAGATACCGACGAGTTCTATCAACCCGAGAGGCTAGAAGGGCGTTTGGAGATAGACATTCTTTCGCTGATGGGCATGGAAGTAGACAACGACATTGATGAGGATGAGGGTGAAGTGGTGCAAGATCCTAAGGACATAATTATGCTTGAGCGATGGAGGACTTAGCATGATAGAGTTGTTGAGGACGATGGAGGTGGTGAGGACAATGGAGATGATGAGGACTTAGGTTTTGACAATATTGATAGTGATGATGACAATAGTGATAATGATGACATGGAGCCAACCACTGCCATTCGTGGAGATAATTTCTAATTCATGTAATACTATATTATTCTTATTGTTACTTTTCAATTATGTTTCATTCATCTTGCATCTCTTTACAAGTACTTATCGATTATTTATGCTAATTGGTTTAATCTTTGTCTTTGTCATTGCAGGCACAGGACAAATTATCGGGCGGAAGTAGACGACCGTGATGAACGGGGGTCAACTCACGCTACCTGAGGACTAGCCTCAACGAGGAGGAGGTGGAGGACCCACCATTGTGGAGTCTTCGACGAGGGCCTACAGGACGAGGGCGCTGTTTCCAGCGGACGACGACGACCGGCAGGACGTCATCGAGGAGGAAGGGGACGAGCAGCACGGGGGTGAGCAGGACAAGAAGGACTAGGGAGAGCAGGACGGGGCGAGGCAACACCAGGGGAGATGGTTTCCTCAGGTTCGAGCAAGGTCTACCAGCACGAGATCACGCGCCTCTCTTCAGCGCCGCTCGCGCCAGATCAGCATCCGGTGATTCAACCCGACGGTGATAAGTAAGTAACCATTCATGTTTTCATGACTTATTCATATGATATATTTAAAATTGAACTTCAGACTAACAATTCTTCTTAATGACTCATGCAGAAACTGGAAGCGTGTCAGTGGGGCCAGTTCACGCAATCCTAATGGCATGCTGGCCCTCCTGATTTAGAAGCACTACCCTGGTCTTGTCACCCACGACAGGACCACGACGCTACCCTGGAAGTGGCAGGACTTCTTCAATGTTAGGGACGCATACGATGTCCCCATTGTGACCAAGATCAAGAGGGAGTTTTGGGTGAGTCTTCATCACACCGCTTTGCCAATACTACGCATTTGTTAGACGTTCTTGAAATAATGAAATGATACATGATATCTGTATGCAGGAGTGGTTCACGTGTGAGCCAGAAAAAGAGGTCGAGGCATCACAAGTGCAGGACAAGGTCTGCATGGAGCGACTCAAGGACATGTACTAAGAGGCGCACCTCCAGGTCCTCATCACCTACCACACCGAGTGCTTCGCCAGTCGTTGCCGAAGATGCAAGCCAGGGAGATGATCCTCTACGCCGACACCGACCTCTCCAAGGAGATTTACCTCCAGGTAAGTAGGAAATATTAATTATGATTCCTTCCATGAAAAATAAGTAGAAAACATAAATTCTAATTCATCTTCTGACATGTCAAATGCACGTTGTCATGCAATTTCCTGCTGATTGGTGTAAAATGCACATGGACTGCTGGGAGGCCATTGTGGACGAGTGGAGAAAGCCGGAGTCGTACGCACAGCGTAGAGCCAAACGGGGACATTCCAAGGTGAGGACAGGGCTGGCACACCACCAAGGGAGCCGCCCCCTTGGAGGGTTCATGGACACATGGGTACGCTTCTGTTGATTTATTTATTCATTCTCATTACGTGTAATCATCCTTGTGTTTTTATTGCAGTCCCAGTCGCATGGTGGGAAGGTGATCAATGAGTTCACGGGCTATGCCCTGTCTCACAAGGGCAAAGCGATAGATCTGGACAACGTCTACAACCCGGCGGAGGGGGTCGACGCGTACACCAACCCGAACGCCTATAAGAAGATGGTCCAATACACTGAGGCAGCTCGCAAGAGCCATGGTGAGACCTTCGATCCTGCCAACCAGCCCCTGGATACAGACATCCTGACGAGGACAGGAGGAGAAAAGCAGCACGACCGGTACTTTATTGCCCACAGCGCAATCGACCCAGCCAAAGTTTCCACCCTTTGTCAGGTTCGTCGATCAGACAACACGACCTCCTCCAACGTCCCCATATGACCTCGGTAGCCGAGCTCCACGCAGATGTTGGTGATGGTTCAGGTAACTTTAGTTGTATTCGCCGTTCATTGGTTTTACGTATGTACTTTTCCTTTTCTATTGTTTAAACATCGTGGGTGTAATATTGCAGTCCGAGCTGGCCGAGTTGCGAGCCACGCAAGGCCCATTTGTAGGAGCTGGCGGCCCAACAGGAGGCCCATCAGCAGGAGATGGCGCGCCAAATGGAGGCTGTCCGGCAGCACTCGCAGCGCATATGTAGGACTTTGCCGGCTTCTTTCAGAACCTTCACATCCCTGGTGTTGTCTTGCCTCCGTTGCCTGCCTCGATATTTGCTCCACCCCCTTCTCTTGGCTCTATAGGGACTCCGGTGAGTATATTGTTTGTCTATTATTTTGGCTTGTGCGGCCATCTCGCTAGTACTAATGAGCTCGCTTCTCCTTTGTGCAGGCACAGTCGGCGGGTTCGAACGCGACTCCTTCACATGGCGCTTCTCCAGGCCATGAGTGGTAGGTTGGCCTAAGTCCACACCAAACGTGGCCAGGTGGCGCTCCTCCTTCTCCTCCGCAGCACGGGTGGTCAGGTGGCGCTCCTGAGCCTCAACAGCAGGTCGGGGCCTGGACGTACTCCTCGGCGCCGCAGGGGTGGCCGGGGTGGCAAGGTGGGGGCTCTTCACACTCTCGGGGCCATGGGACGTCGGATTGTCGTAGGCATCTCTCGTTTAGCTTGTGATGGATTTTGTGATGGATGTTAGACATGATGAACTTGCTATGTATGTTGGACTTGGATGTGGATGGATTTGTTATGGCATGCAGGCTCTCGGATTTGTTATGGCATGTGATATATATGTGGATTTGTGCTTTATATGTGGATTTGTGTTATATATATATGTGTTTGCCTGTTGTGATATATATAGAAAAACAAAAAAAGGAAAAAAAATTCTACGCTTTGCCGAGTGCCACGGCACTCGGCAAAGTTGGGCACCGACTGCATTCAGCACCAGCTTTGCCGAGCGTGGGCGCTGGCACTCGGCAAAGGCTGTTTTAAAAAAATAAAATCTCTTTGCCGAGTGCCGGGCCTGGCACTCGGCAAAGACTTTTTGAAAAAAATAAAAAATCTTTGCCAACTGCCATGTCAGTAGTCGGCAAAGAAGCCGCCAGACGACGGAGGGCCGCTTCCTTTGCCAAGTGCTGATTTGGCTATCGGCAAAGTCTTTGCCGACTGCCCTGCCACGTGGTAGTCGGCAAATATATATTTGCCGAGGCATTCTTTGTCGACCAACCTTTGCCGACTGCCACGTGGAGAGCAGTCGGTAAAGGCTTTGCCGACTGTATTTTGGCCTTTGCCGAGTGCGTCGGGTACTCGACAAAGCCGATGGATCCAGTAGTGCATTCACTCGAACTTATTATGTAGCGTTTTTTTCCCATAATAAATCAGTCGGTTTATCAGACAAACAGCTCAGGGGAGGCCGGGGCAGTACTACGGTTTTGTCTTGTCGAGCAGCCACCGTCGGTCGGCCACTGCAACGGCGATTCCGGTACCCGCAGAGCTTGGCAATATATAAAAAGAAGATTTTCAGTCATATTAAAATGCTGGTATATATATAGAGTATTAAATATAGATAAAATTAAAATCTGATTGTACAGTTTGGTTGTACTTTGCGAGACGAATATTTTAAGTCTAATTAGTCAAAGTTTAGATAATTTTTATCAAATACAAACGAAATGCTATAGAAATTCTGCTACAGAGTCAATGTTGTGCATGAGTACGGTCTTGTTTAGTTCCACCCTAATTACAGAATTTGACATTATACAAAGAGAAAATTCTCCGTTACATTAAAATACCGACACATATATATAAAACTAAATGTAGATAAAATCAAAAACTAATTACATAGTTTAGTTGTACTTTATAAGACGAATATTTTAAGCCTAATTAGTCAATATTTGAACAATAATTTACTGATACAAACAAAATGCTATGATGCAAATTCTGACATATATTCACGCAACTAAACAAGGCCTACGACGCTCGCCAAGGCCGCCAGCTTTTGGGTTACTCCTTACTGGCATGGCCAGTATGCATGCTAGCACCAACGTCAACGTGTGGTGTGGATAGGATCGTGCATGGTACGTACTACGTGCCGTGCGTACATATATTAATCTTCTGTTCATTGTTCAGTCATGGTTTCGATGACACTGCGTCTACGTATGTACCACCACGTATGCATACAGCATACTCCCTCCGATTACCAAAAAAAATTATAAATTTTGGTCCTAAATATTTATAATTATTACTTTCTAATACAATTTTATTATCAGCCATAGTGTTTTCTTCCACAGCAAAACAATATCAGTCGTCTTGTCAACCACATAAACCATTAGCTCAACATCATGAACCAATGAAGAACTTCCTCTTTGTTTTGACAGGTTGTCTCCGTAGCCAAGCTCTATAGACATGCCTAAGTCCAATAACCTCTTGTATGCTTTATTAGATGAGAAGAAAGAGGGTCCCTATACATAGGACCAAGAGCATCCTCAATTACGGGGTGGTGCGATGAAGACGTGATAGAAGAGTGGTGTAGAGGCCTCCTTAGAACAATGACAAAGAGATAAGGGGAGAGCAGGTCTCCATTTTCTCAGGGCTCCATGACGAGGATTGCAGATTTGCTTGAGAATAGCATATCAAGAACCCATCCACAAGTGTTAGAAAAGTCACAATGTGTGACGATCTGGATTAGACTATCCCAATTCAATCAAAGCTCTCCAAAGGGTGAATTAACGAAGGACTTCGTGAGGATGATTGCAAATTTGCTCATGGAGAGCAGGTCAAGAAACCATCCACGCCAAGTCTTATAGAAGCCACATGCAATGTGAGAGGATCCATATTAGACTATGCCAATTGAATCGAAGGGTTTCTAAAAGGAGAGTTTAAGATTGATCGTGGGGGCACAACAGCGTTAACAGGAGCAGAGAAGATCGATCAACCACTCAAAGGGTTTCTAAAAGGCGAGTTTAAGAATGATCATGGGGGCACAACAGCGTTAACAGGAGCAGAGAAGATCTTTCAGCCGCGTAACCATAATTTTAACATTGGAGAGAGGTTTAAGCACACCATTTTGAAGGTGTTTTGATCAGAAGTCAGGTGTGCACCGAGCATTATCCTTTTTATAACGGTTCATGTGCTCACCGTCCATGATAATGCCACTTATAGTGAAACATCCTCAATTTTTCACGAAGAGAAAATACACAGAATGGCAGATAATATAATAGTTCAAAGCATCAAACCATCTCATTATCTCGCAACAGTCGATACAGGATCCATACATCGAATAAAAGAGTACAATTAGGGGGAATTACATAAATAGTTTACCGCCACACTGGCGGAATCATCAGAGTAGCAACAGTCTCTGGAACGGCTGCGGAAGGAGGAAATACAATACATCTCCAAAAGAAGCCTGAGTATAGGAACGAGACGTCTACTCCTCCTCATCGTCATAGTTGTAGTCGGGCTCACCTGCCAAATAATTTTCAGTACGGTTTGTACATGCCACACCTCCCACCCTATGCTTTGCTTTCGCTATGTAGTATTTGGTGGATGCAAAGGATATAATCAAATCGACCTCATATATGGCTGCAGTTTCCTATGCAAGTAGTGACCAATATTATATAATATAATACACCAAGTTTTAACCCATCTCATCCAGATATCCCTCCCATTCCATCATCACACACATCTCATCACACACATCTCACCCTCTCGCACTCAGTCGACAGGTCCAACTTCCTCTCAGAGCCTGTCTCAGCGGCTCACAGCCGGAAGGGTAACACTAGGGGGAAGAATAGAAGGACTCCTCTCACTACTCTCGAGAAGCGTGGGTCTTAGGAAAAAGCCATACCAGTGGCTCGCGGACTATATATATAGATTCATAAACTCTGCAGAGCGTGTACTCCTATAACCACAAGATCACTATCATCGGCGGTGCCCCACCTAAGCTGATTCCAGCTGCTTTCTAACCGGTGCGATGTCACCCTACCACTCAGTACTGGGACATCCCGAATAGGTACCACCGGCACACTGAGACTGTGAGACATAGTACCGGGCCCCCGTGGTCACTATGCTATCTAAGGAGGGTGTGGGTATCCGCGCTCGTACCTCCCGACACTATCTGCTAACAACCTACTAGTAGTGGCACCGTCCTAGCTAGTCAGACATCCACCTCCCGCCCAAACAAGAGAGACTGGTGAGCACGTAAGTCCCAAGGTTCCGGTCCTCAAGAGATATCAGGTCCTAGGGGGATCAGACAGGATTATCTTCCCTTAGGGACTATAATAGTCCGTGCTACAACAGCACCTCCTACCCAGGGCTTCGCTCCACAAAGGTTCTCACCCTCGGGATCTCCTTATTCCTCACAATGTGCCCGCCACAAGCACCTCACACGAGAATGCCCAGAACACATTCCCCAGTAAGACTTGCCCACGTGGCTCGTCGTAGAATCCTGTCCGATCGACTCAACCCTCACCACACATCCAAGACGCATGCAGAACTCTGCCCGAGTAAAGGTGGCACCACTTGTCTTAGCCATTCAACCATACTCTCCACCACGCATTCATCACACAGATATAAGCGTAATAGAAGTAAAGCATCATAAGTAAATAAGCATGCGTCTAGCCTATCAGTGGGTGTGCAGGAGTAAGGTTGCGACAAGGTAAAGGCTCATCAAGTAGTTCTACCATGCAACCTATCATCAAGTGATATCATAATTAAAGCACTTGCCAGCTAGATATTATGCCATGCGTAATAGAATCTACGAGGTTGGGTGGGGTGTGGCACCTACGAAGTCGTCACTGAGCTCCTCCTCGTACTCGTAGTCGTCCTCCTCAAGCTGATCCTCCTCTGAAACGAGACATAATAGCCGTGTTAGCAGCTCCTATAGAGTCAACATAAAGAAGCAATAAAATTCAATAACTCCAAATGCACTCATACATAAGCCTATCACATAGAGCTCATTTTTATAAAAATTTGGACACTTGGTTCATATTTTTCGGAGATCGTATGAAGAAGTTATGAATTTCTGAAGTTTATTCTATTTTTTGAAAAAGAAAAAGGGCAGATTAACCTGGACGCGACACGTGGCGGCTCCTGATTGGGCCACGTGGCGTACGGGCACAGGTGCTTTCGCAGTGCTGACGTCATGCTGACGTCAGCACGGACGCGGGGTCAGATGGCTTGGATGACGTCATGCTGACGTCAGCACTGACGTTGACTCGGTCAGCGGCTGACAGGTGGGACCTAAGGGTCTGGTCACTGACAGGTGGGGCAGGTCAACGTGAACGTTGATCGGTCAACGGTCAACGTCGATCGGGCTTCGACCGGGCCTCGACAGGTCTGGGCAGGGCTGGATCTGGGCCGGGTTGGGCCAGCCGGCCCAGACACGTGTCGGCTTATTAGGGTGCCACGTGGCGGGTCGGAGTCCAGTGGGCTCGGGCCACGGTGCTTTGGCTCACGGGCTCGGTTCACGGTGCACCGAAGACTGTGTGGCTAGGTGGCGCTACGCGGTTGGCTGGCTGGGTCTACGTGGTGGACTTGGTCCACATGGGCAGGGACCTTTCCCCCCTTTCTTCTCCTTCACGCGGCCGGGCACCGATGCCATCCGCCGGCGGTGAGCGGTGCGGCGGCTTTGGCCGGCCCGGCGGGCTAGGGCTACTGCTACGGCTGTGGCTAGGCTAGGTAGGTGCGGCGGTGGAGTCCAAGCGGCTCGCGGGACACGGCCTCGTCGGTGGCGCACACGGCGGCGGCTCAGCATGCGCTACGGCGTGCGGGGCTCAGCATTGACTAGCGCAACGGGGTCATCGGGCCAAGACAAAGCTGGCAGGCAAGATCAATTTGGACACGCACCTTCTAGTGAGGCAAGCGGTGGTGGCGGGTTAAAGACGGCGAAGGTCAACGGCGGCCGGCGAATCTTCAAATTGGCGTAACATCAAGCTTCATCTCCTCCATCTCCTACCGTGTGGAGCAGCTGGGAGCTCCGAGTGGCTACTAGTGCGGGTACGAGGGCTCGCGGGGGTGCGCGCGACGGTGGGGACGCAACGGCGCACCAGCGGCCGGGAACCGAGGTGACCAGGGCCGGCAAAGGTGCCAGGCCCGACTGTGGTCCACCCCTCGTCCCACAAAGTTGCCATGGAGGTGTTCTTAACCGAGGCAGAGGTGTTGGTGACGTTAAAGATGGGAAAAGGGGAAGAGGGGAGCAGGAACAGCGACGGTGGTGCGGCTGGTGTCAACTGGCTGCGCGGCACTGGGAAACCCTAACGCGCTGAGCTCCCCTTCTTATAGCGGCCGGCAGCCATGGCGGACGGCGAGGATGGCAGATGCCGATCCTAGGGCAGGGCACGGCCGCAAGTTAGGGTTAGGGCTTTGCGCTGCTCGGCCGAACGAGGTGGACGGCATCGGAGCGCAGCATCGAGTCA
Organism: Bothriochloa decipiens; assembly: GCA_023333625.1. Taxonomy (NCBI): domain Eukaryota; kingdom Viridiplantae; phylum Streptophyta; class Magnoliopsida; order Poales; family Poaceae; genus Bothriochloa; species Bothriochloa decipiens. Next base: position 51,796,912 of record CM041628.1, read on the forward strand.
CGGGCGGACGGCAGACGGTATCGCGCGGCCATGGCCATTTTTGTCACGGCGGACATGACGCGCGGGCGGCCATAAGAGGGAAAAGGAGGCAGCTGACATGAGGGCTCCGGCGGTCAGCGGCAGCGGGTGAAGCACGGGCGCGCGGTGCCTATTGGGCCGCCTTGCTGGGCCGGCTGGCCTTGCTGGGCCTCGATAGCGCGGGCGAGCGGTCAGGCGGCTCGCGGGCGGGCGGCAACGTGCGGCCTTGCTGGGCCGCGTCGGCCATGCTGGGCCGCGGCAGCGCGCAGGCGGGCGACGCGCGCGCGGGCGAGGCAGGCCGAGCGCGGGCGCGTGCGAGCTAGGCCCCGCAGGCCGAGCGGCCGTGGCGGTGGCCGAGGCAGCAGCGGGCTGGCCTGAGGTGCTAGCTGGGTTGGGCTGGTTGCTTCATGGGTTTCCCTTTTCTTTTTCCTTCTATTTTTCAAATCCTTTTCTATTTCTATTTCTTGCCACGCAACTAATTGAGCCATAACCCTATGTTAGTGTGGTTAGTGACCATGATGTATACACCATGGTGGGTCCACTAGGGTCTCTACGTCATGATGGATCCATTTCTGGAGTTAGTCAACACAACTTTACACATGCGATATTAGGTTATTCGATTTTATCGGTCATCACATAAAATCGAGAAATGCGAATCAAGCTTTGGTAAATTAAATGCAATGCTCGGGCTAACATTGGGTGCTACTTGTGCATCTATTGGCGGGTTTCCTACATGACATCCACCATACACTGGTAATCTTTTAGAAAAAAATTTAAAAGTCCGTATTTTCGGTGACCGGATTTCTAGGGTTGTTACAGTCCTACCCCCTTATGAGAATCTCGTCCTCGAGATTCAAGAGTGTAACTTACTCTTCAAACAAGTAGGGGTAGAGCTTCCTTATTTCTGACTCTTTCTCCCAAGTCGCTTCTCATTCCGTGTGGTTGCTCCACTGAATCTTCAAGTATGGTGTGCTGGTGTTTCTAGTTTCCTTGGTGGTTCTGCCCATGATGCGGATGGGGTGCTCTCTGTACTCCAGGGTGTCCTAAATATCAAGTGCCTCTGCGGGTATTGGATGCTCTAGCGGTTGCAAACATTTGCGCAGTTGCGACACATGGAACACCGGGTGTACTCCTGCCAGTTGCGGAGGTAACTCTATTCTGTAGGCAAGCTTGCCAATCCTTTCACTGATTCTATATGGTCCCACATACATTGGTGCTAGCTTTCCCTTCACATGGAATCTGACGGTTCCTCAAAGTGGGGAGACCTTGAGATAGACATAGTCTCTGACTTCAAACTCGAGGTCCCTATGCCTCTTGTCGGCATAGCTCTTTTGATGGCTCTGAGCAATCTTTAAGTTCTCTCGCACTCGTGTGACTCCTTCTTTGGCCTCCTTGATTGTGGCAGGGCCAAAGAATGATCTCTCACCTATTTTGGACCACATCAAGGGTGTTCTGCATGGCCTTCTATACATAGCCTCGAAGGGTGACATCTTGAGGCTAGCCTGGTAACTGTTGTTGTAGGAGAACTCTGCAAAGGGCAAGCTCTTCTCCCAATCAGTCCCATATTCCAGAGCACAAGCTCGAAGCATATCTTCAAGGATCTGGTTCACTCTTTCTGTCTGTCCATCTGTCTGAGGGTGGTATGCCGTATTATAATCTAGCTTGCTCCCTATTGACTTGTTCAGGGCCTTCCAGAACTTGGAAGTATATTGCAGCCCATGATCGGATATTATGCTCTTAGGGGCTCCATGCAGCTTGAGAATGTTCTCAACATACAGATCTGCTAGCTGGCTGACTCGGGCATCAGTCTTGATGGCTAGGAATTGAGCTACCTTAGTCAAGAAATCGACTATCACCCATATAGCATCATGGGCCTTTGGGGTTCAAGGCAAACCCACAATGAAGTCCATAGAAATGCTATCCCACTTCCATTTAGGTATATCAAGTGGCTTTAACAGTCCTGCAGGTCTCTTGTGCTTAGCTTTGATACGTTTACAAATGTCACATCTAGCAACATGCTCTGCAATGTCTAACTTCATGTTCTTCCACCAGAATTTCCTCTTCAAGTCAGCATACATTTTAGTACTGCCTGGGTGGATACAATACTTGGAGTCATGACCTTCTGATAGGATTTCATTGCGGATAGCAGGGTCTGTAGGCACACAAATTCTGTCCTTGTACCAATAAGTGCCTAGCTCATCCTCACTGATCTCTGGGCACTTGCCTTGTGTCAGGAGCTCGTGTATCTCCCAAATTTCTGGGCAATGGCGTTGGGCTTCATGGATCCTATCCATGAGGGTGTAGTGCACGTGAAGCTCATTCAACAGGCCATGAGGTATCACCTCCATCTGTAACTCATTAATGCCCTCTTGCAACTCCTTAGGCAAGGTGGTGGTGAACAAGGCATGACAATGGCTTTTGCGACTAAGAGCGTCAGCGACCACATTGGCCTTCCCAGGGTGATAGAGAATCTCCATGTCATAGTCATTAATGAAGTCGAGCCAACGTCACTGCCTCATGTTCAGATTTTCCTGGGTGAAAAAGTACTTCAAGCTCTTGTGAGTGGTGTAGATCTCGCACTTGTTCCCAATCAGGTAGTGCCTCCAAATCTTCAAGGCATGGATCACAGCTGCAAGTTCGAGATCATGGGTGGGGTAACGCTGTTCGTGCTACTTAAGCTGGCAGGAAGCATAGGCAATGACTTTCCCATTCTGCATCAGAACACAACCGAGCCCGTGGCGAGATGCATCGCAATAGACCACAAAGTCCCGGTGGATATCAGGCAAGGCTAGAACAGGCATTGTGGTGAGCTTCTCCTTCAGGGTCTGGAAACTTTGTTCACATTGGGGCATCCATTCAAACTCTTTGGTCTTCTTCAGGAGGTTGGTCATGGGGCGAGCTATCTTGGAAAAGTTCTCAATGAATCGACGTTAATAGCCAGCCAATCCCAAGAAACTTCTCACATCAGTCACATTCTGTGGCTGCTCCCATCCCTTCACTGTCTCAATCTTAGATGGATCAACAGCTACTCCATCAGCATTGAGCACATGACCTAGGAAAGCGACCTCCTCAAGCTAGAACTCACACTTGTTGAACTTGGCATAGAGCTGATGCTTTCTCAACTTCTCCAACACTATCCTTAGATGTTGCTCATGCGCTTCGATGGTGGTAGAATAGACAAGAATGTCATCAATGAACACCACCACGAACTTATCTAGCTCCTGCATGAACACTTTATTCATCATGTTTATAAAATAAGCCGGTGCGTTTGTAAGACCGAAGGACACGACGGTGTACTCATACTGCCCATATCTGGTGACAAATGCTGTCTTGGGAATGTCCTCCTCTCTGATCGTCATCTGATGGTAGCCTGATCTGAGGTTGATCTTAGAGAAGTACTTAGCATTGCGAAGTTGATCTAGCAGGTCATCTATCCTCAGCAGAGGGTACTTATTCTTTATAGTTACGGCATTCAGGTTCTGGTAATCAACGCACATCCTCTGTGTTCCATCCTTCTTCTTAACAAATAGAACAGGAGATCCCCAGGGCGAGGCACTGGGCCTAATGAACCCTTTCTCGGATAGCTCCTCAAGCTGTTTCTTAAGCTCCTTAGGCTCGTCAACTACCATACGGTAGGGTTGCTTGGAAATCGGACTCGTACCAGGTATCAAGTTGATCACGAACTCTACATCCCTGTCTAGTGGCATTCCTTGTAGATCTTCCAGAAAGACACCAGGGTACTCACAAACTATGGGCACTTCCTCAAGTGACTTCTCTTCCAGGGCACACAGCATGGAGACATCTGTCCCTTTGTCTGGTTCACATCTGATCTGACGGCCACTTGGATGGGTTATATCCACAAATCTAGGTGAGAAAGATATCACTCCTTTGTTCTAGGTTAACCAATCCATCCCTAGAATGACGTCTAGGCCTTCGAAGGGTAGCAAGGTAAGATCAGCAAGAAAGGTAAGACCCTCGATGGTGATACTCACTCCCTTACATATTTTGGTACAACAACTGTTGCCCAAAGGTGAACTGGTGTATAAGGCTTCTCTTTATGGAGTGACAGGTATATGGTGCTCTCGTGCAAACTTGGAGGATATATATGAACATGTAGCAGCTGAATCAAACAGCATGTATGCCTTAACTCCATGCACTAAAAACATACCGTACACCACGTCGGGGGCACTCTGGGCAGCCTCTACTGAGATGTGGGTGAGGCAGCCTTGGGTTGCTCTGGATGGCACCTGCTTGTGCGCGGTGCCCTGGCTCTGCCTGGCGGGCGCTGGTGTAGCTGGTGCAGCCTTGTTCAGGCACTCGGCTGCCTTGTGACCTGGCTGGCCACAAGCGAAGCAAGTGTAGGTCACGCTGCCTATGGGGGTTGGCGCGGCGGACCTCCACGTGCTACCTTTTGTGCAGCACGAGCGTATGCCTGGCGGTCCTGAGCAGGGTGGGGGTGGTTGCTGGTGTGGGTACCATTGCCCTGGCTCGAACAGTGAATAGCTCCCTGGGCGAAGCGAGAGCGGGGAGGCTGAGATGTCTCACCACATGACCTCCGTGGGGCAGTGCGTGGGAGGTGCCCTTAGTACGGCGCTTCTTGTTCTTGCCAAGCGCCTCCCTCTCCGCGAAAACCTCGTCGCGGTCCTTCTCAATCTCCATGCACCTGTCAATCAAGTCACGCAGGGTGTGGCTCTTGGTGCCTGAGAGGGAGAGCCTGATGCGGCTAGACAAGCCCTTACGATAGTAGTACATCTTCTCCTTCTCAGAGTTCACCACTGAGATAGGTGCATAGCGCAGCAGGTTAGTGAAGCGGGTGGTGTACTCATGCACTTTGTCGGCTTCCATGGAGATGCTGCGGAACTCGTACTCCTTCTTCTCCAGCGCGCCTTCACGGATGAAGAATGCGTGGAACTCATCCACAAACTCATGCCAGGAGATGTTGGTGGGGTCCTGGTGGGTTTCGCAGAGGCTGTCCCACCAAGATTGCCCAGCACCCACAAGCTGGTGAGCTGCCAATCCAATACACTCCTCGTCAGTGCAAGTGGTCAAGTCCAGCTTCTTCTCAATCTCCTTAAGCCAGTCATCAGCAGCGAAAGGGTTGATGCTGGTGCCATCGAACGTCGGGGGCCTCAGCTTGAGAAAGAACTCCAGCTTCTTGTAGAAATCATCGCGGGGCTCCCGGTGCTGGGGGTGCAGCACGTTCTCAGCTAAGACTCAAAGAAGCTCAGTCTGTTGGGCCATCACATCCGCCAAAAGTGGCACGAGAGGTGGTGGTGGAGTTGCATATCCTCCTCGCGGCAGGCTCAAGCTCGGGCTCAGCAGCCGGCTGTGGCTGTCCTCTAGCCGTGCCTTCGGCAGCTGGTTCCAGCTCAACAACCTACGGTGGCAGTGGGTGCACAGGCCATGGGGTGGTAGCGCGGGGTGGCTCCTCAAGGTCAATGGGTATGTGACCAACGTGGCCACGACCACGACCACAACCGCGTCCACAGCCCCTGGCAGGCGCAGGTGAAGGGGAGCGGTTGCTCAGGCGGCTGGAACGACGAGTGGACATCCTGCTTAACATAAACCTCAGATTAGGGCATATGCGTGCATAATATAACTTCGATATTAAAGATGTAATAATTTGAAGTATTTAAAACATTTTTAATCTATCCAACACTCATACAAAGAAGCATGAAGATCCAAAAGACACGATAAAACCTGAATCACTCTTTGCATCAGTTGGGTACATGGTGATGTCTCTAGCAGCTACGCTAGGAGACTCGCGAGAAACGTACTACACGCAGGTAATTCTAGAAAAAGGGGTGGACAACTACTCAGCATCATGGTAAGTCTGGTCACTTGGCCATACAGGACCCATCATCTCCTGATCTGATACTACACTAAACCATCTCTAGAGGCTGGTCCAAACTATAAGCTGTGGGAGGTATACCGATGCCAGAAGCCTGGATCTGCTCGTTAGTCATCTGAAGGTGAGAGACGTAACGATGGGCCTCCTCGAGCTGAGGGGTGGACACTGCCTGTCCACTAAGTCCAGTGGTGGGACATCCACTCAAGTTGAGGCGAGATTGCCCCAGCTCGAATGTCTCGACCCTGACCCTCTTACGGGCATGTAAGGGAAGCTCATCCTGCAACTCCTCGTACTCTCTGACTCTCTTGCGATCTGACCTCTTCCAAGCTTCCATAGTGTGTTTGAGCTTATCCATGAGGTATGCTGTCTTGTGGACGTAATTGATCAGGTGTCCCTGGTTGTAGCTAGCAAGAGTGTACTCCTGCAGTAGCTTCTCACGTTGAGCCTTGCACTGCTCATGGAGTTTGTCCCTGTAGGCAGCATCTTGACTCTTTTCCTGGAATCTCTTTGCAATGTCTTCGTTCTTCTCAGCTATAGTGGCCTCAAACTCCCAGATATTTTTGTTGAGACAACTATTGTGGATTTGAAGCTTATCCATCTCGTTCATCAGTTTAGTGATCTGATCCTGGTGAGTGTGCTCTTCGGATGCTAACTCACATTCTAGGTTCGCAATCTTTTGCTTCCATGCTGCCTCCTTACCTTTCAAACTGCGGATCCTCTCGTCAACTTCCATCAGGTAGCGATGATCACGGCGTCCCTTCCGCTCCAACTCAGCAATGTACATTTCCTGGCACTGCATGTACATCATAGAGGCGCGGTGGCAGGGGTTGCGGTCAACTCTGGTATTCTGCTCGGTGTAGGCGATCTCCACCCAAGTACCCTGCTGAACGTCGAGGGCACGAGGAAGCAGACGAAAGCAAGTCTCCTTCAGGTAGTCATCCCCGTTGCGCAGCACAGTGCGAAGTGCCTGGCACAAAATGGTCTGAACACACATGCCGATGTCGTTGTCGAAGGCGAAATCGGCGAAGGTGGTAACTTTGGGCAGGTTCATGCTTGCAGGCACGTTGATGTCGACTGCCTTGTAGCCCTTGATGCCTCCTCCAAGGGTGGGCTTGCCACGGCAAAGGTACTCGACGTTCTCTATGGGAACACCAAGCTCGGTGAGAACCTCGCGAAGCATGTGAGCATAGCCTCCATGCTCCGTCCCATCGAGTGTGAACTCAACGACATCCATCAGCGGTAACGGACCAAGCGGCAAGTTGGGGTCCATCTGCAGGTTGACACGAGAATGGAATTAGAAAAGTTGCAGAGAGAGGTAAGCCTTGCATAAAAGCGTATGCAGCGGTCGGTGTATAACCGAGAGATTTCAAGATTTTCCTAATCCTATCGTCCAATCCTAAGGGTCTCATCCTAGGTTCAAGCATGGCTCTGGTACCAACTGAAACATCCTCAATTTTCCACGAAGGGAAAATACACAGAATGGCAGATAATATAATAGTTCGAAGCATCAAACCATCTCATTATCTCGTAGCAGTCGATACAGGATCCATACATCGAATAAAAGAGTACAATTAGGGGAAATTACATAAATAGTTTGCCACCACACTGGCAGAATCATCAGAGTAGCAACAGCCTCTGGAACGGCTGCGGAAGGCGGAAATACAATACATCTCCAAAAGAAGCCTGAGCGTAGGAACGAGACGTCTACTCCTCCTCATCGTCATAGTCGTAGTCGGGCTCACCTGCCAAATAATTTTTAGTATGATTTGTACTGGCCACACCTCCCACCCTATGCTTTGCTTTCGCTATGTAGTATTTGGTGGGATGCAAAGGATATAATCAAATCGACCTCATATATGGCTGCGGTTTCCTATGCAAGTAGTGACCAATATTATATAATATAATACATCAAGTTTTAACCCATCTCATCCACATATCCCTCCCATTCCGTCATCACACACAACTCACCCTCTCCCACTCAGTCGACAGGTCCAACTCCCTCTCAGAGCCTGTCTCAGCGGCTCACAGCCGGAAGGGTAACACCAGGGGGAAGAATAGAAGGACTCCTCTCACTACTCTCGAGAAGCGAGGGTCTTAGAAAAAAGCCATACCAGTGGCTCGCGGACTATATATATAGATTCATAAACTCTGCAGAGTGTGTACTCCCATAACCACAAGATCACTGTCATCGGCGGTGCCCCGCCTAAGCTGATTCCGGCTGCTTTCTAACCGATGCGATGCCACCCTACCACTCAGTACTGGGACATCCCGGATAGGTACCACCGGCACATTTTGACTGTGAGACATAGTACCGGGCCCCTCGTGGTCACTATGCTGGCTAAGAAGGGTGTGGGTATCCGCGCCCGTACCTCCCGACACTATCTGCTAACAACCTAGTAGCAGTGGCACAGTCCTAGCTAGTCAGACATCCGTCTTCCGCCCATACAAGAGCGAGTGGTGAGCACGTAAGTCCCAAGGTTTCGGTTCTCGAGAGATATCAGGTCCTAGGGGGATCAGACAGGATTATCTTCCCTTAGGGACTACAACCGTCTGTGCTACAATAGCACCTCCTACCCGGGGCTTCGCTCCACGAAGGTTCTCACCCCCGGGATCTCCTTATTCCTCACAATGTGCCCGCCACAAGCACCTCACATGGGAATGCCCAAAACACATTCCCCGGTAAGACTTGCCCACGTGGCTCGTCGTAGAATCCTGTCCGATCGACTCAACCCTCACCACACACCCAAGACGCACCAGCACTCTCCTCGAGTAAAGGTGTCACCACTTGCCTTAGCCATTCAACCATACTCTCCACCATGCATTCATCACACAGATATAAGCGTAGTAGAAGTAAAGCATCATAAGTAAATAAGCATGCGTCTAGCCTATCAGCGGGTGTGCAGGAGTAAGGTTGTGACAAGGTAAAGGCTCATCAAGCAGTTCTACCATGCAACCTATCATCAGGTGATATCATAATTAAAGCACTAGCCAGCTAGATATTATGCCATGTGTAATAGGATCTACGAGGTTGGGTGGGGTGTGGCACCTGCGAAGTCATCATCGAGCTCCTCCTCGTACTCGTAGTCCTCCTCCTCAAGCTGATCCTCCTCTGAAACGAGACATAATAGCCACGTTAGCGGCTCCTATAGAGTCAACACAAAGAAGCAATAAAATTCAATAACTCTAAATGCACTCATACATAAGCCTATCACGTAGAGCTCATTTTTATAAAAATTTGGACACTTGGTTCATATTTTTCGAAGATCGTATGAAGAAGTTATGAATTTTCGAAGTTTATTCTATTTTCTGAAAAAGAAAAAGGACAGATTAACCTGGACGCGACACATGGCGGCTCCTGATTGGTCCACGTGGCGTGCGGGCATAGGTGCTATCGTAGTGCTAATGTCATGCTGACGTCAGCACGGACGCGGGGTCAGATGGCTTGGATGACGTCATGCTGACGTCAGCACTGGCGTCGACTCGGTCAGCGGCTGACAGGTGGGACCTAAGGGTCTGGTCACTGACAGGTGGGGCCAGGTCAACGGTCAACATTGACGGTCAACGGTCAACATTGACCGGTCAACGGTCAACATTGACCGGTCAACGGTCAACATTGACCGGTCAACGGTCAACGCCGACCGGGCTTCGACCGGGCCTCGGCAGGGCTGGATCTGGGCCGGGTTGGGCCGGCCCGGCCCGGACACGTGTCGGCTCATTAGCTGGGCCACGTGGCTGGTCGGAGTCCTGCGGGCTCGGGCCATGGTCCTTTGGCTCATAGGCTCGGTTCACGGTGCACCGGAGACTGGGTGGCTAGGTGGCGCTGCGTGGTTGGCTGGCTGGGTCTACGTGGTGGACTTGGTCCACACGGGCAGGGACCTTTCCCCCCTTTCTTCTCCTTCGCGCGGCCGGGCATCGATGATATCGGCCGGCGACGAGCGGCGCGGCGACTCTGGCCGGCCCGGCGGGCTTGGGCTACTGCTACGGTTGCGGCTAGGCTAGGCAGGTGCGGCTGTGGAGTCCAAGTGGCTCGCGGGACACGGCCTCATTGGCGGCGCACACGGCGGCGGCTCCGAGCGGCGGGGACGTGGCGACGGAGCGCTACGGCGTGCGGGGCTCAACATTGACTAGCGCAATGGGGTCACGGGGCCAAGGCAAAGGTGGCAGGCAAGATCAATTTGGGCACGCGCCTTCTAGTGAGGCAAGCGGCGGTGGCGGGTTAAAGACGGCAAAGGTCAACGGCGGCAGGCGAATCTTCAAATTGGCGCAACATCGAGCTTCATCTCCTCCATATCCTACCGTGTGGAGCAGCTGGGAGCTCCGAGTGGCTACTGGTGCAGGTACGAGGGCTCGTGGGGGCGCGCGCGACGGTGGGGGCGCAGCGGCGCACCAGCGGCCGGGAACCGAGGTGACCAGGGCCGGCAAAGGTGCCAGGCCCCACTGTGTTCCACCCCTCGTCCCACGAAGTTGCCATGGAGGTGTTCTTTACTGAGGCGGAGGTGTTGGTGATGTTAAAGACGGGAAAAGGGGAAGAGGGGAGCGAGAACAGCGGCGGTGGTGCGGCTGGTGTCAACTGGCTGCGCGGCACTGGGAAACCCTAACGCGCTGAGCTCCCCTTCTTATAGCGGCCGGCAGCCATGGCGGACGGCGAGGATGGCAGATGCCGATCCTAGGGCAGGGCACGGCCGCAAGTTAGGGTTAGGGCTTTGCGCTGCTCGGCCGAACGAGGTGGACGGCATCGGAGCGCAGCATCGAGTCACGGGCGGATGGCAGACGGTATCGCGCGGCCATGGCCATTTTTGGCACGGCGGACGCAAGGCACGGGCGGCCATAAGATGGGAAAGGAGGCAGCTGACATGAGGGCTCCGGCGGTCAGCGGCAGCGGGTGAAGCGCGGGCACGCGGTGCCTATCGGGCCGCCTTAATGGGCCGGCTGGCCTTGCTGGGCCTCGGCAGCGCGGGCGAGCGGTCAGGCGGCGCGCGGGTGGGCGGCAACGCGCGGCCTTGCTGGGCCACGTCGGCCATGCTGGGCTGCGGCAGCACGCAGGCGGGCGACGCGCGCACGAGCGGGGCAGGCCGAGCGCGGGTGCGGGCGAGCTGGGCCCGGCAGGCCGAGCGGCCGCGGCGGTGGGCGAGGCAGCAGCGGACCGGCCTGAGGTGCTAGCTGGGCTGGGCTGGTTGCTTCATGGGTTTCCCTTTTCTTTTTCCTTCTATTTTCCAAATCCTTTTCTATTTCTATTTCTTGCCAAGCAACTAATCGAGCCATAACCCTATGTTAATGTGGTTAGTGACCATGATGTATACACCATGGTGGGTCCACTAGGGTCTCTAGGTCATGATGGATCCATTTTCGGAGTTAGTCAACACAACTTTACACATGCGATATTAGGTTATTCGATTTTATCGGTCATCACATAAAATCAAAAAATACGAATCAAGTTTTGATAAATTAAATGCAATGCTCGGGCTAACATTGGGTGCTACTTGTGCAACTATTGGCGGGTTTCCTACATGACATCCACCGTACACTGGTAATCTTTTAGAAAAAATTTGAAAGTCCGTATTTTCGGTGACCGGATTTCTAGGGTTATTACACACACACTCATTCATGACTATGTATAACACCTCTCTACCACTACACTACACACTCATTCATGACTATGTATCGGATGCTATCTTTTTGTATCAATGTTTTTTAACATCATATTGAATATCTTGTCAAACACTGCAACTTTAGTATATGAAGTTTATCCATCAAAGATTGTTTGAAAAAATATAAAAAATTGATCATGACAACTTTGGTATTGATTATGTAAATATTATGGTTGTTTAGGAATTCTCGCTTTTAAAGAGTCAGTTTGGTTGGTGCCATAGTTTGTCATGTGTAACCTTCAATAAATTGTGGTTGCCACAAAAATTGTGGCGAACAAAATCGAAGCAATACTAATGGCACTAGACAAAAATGGGTCTTTGACATATGAAATAGAGTGTTAAGAAAGTATGACGCAAGATAATTGTAGCATTGAACAAATGGTTGCTAAGAAAACCGTGGCATGACTAATCTTTAGTGTAATATGTTTGGTTATGAACCAAACAGTCCTTGAGAACTATAATTTTGATATAGGCTGTCAACATCCAAGGTAGTTTAAGTAATTTTGATTTTTTTAGTTTCTACATTCGTAACTGAAAACAACATTTTAGAATTCTAAAGTCCCAAACAAAAACAAATTCAGGAACAAATTCGTAGATCATGTCAGGAGCTATGATTTTTTAGTATAATATTTATCTTTATCCGGGCGAAGTTTGTATGGAAATTATAAATTATTTTATTAAATAAAACTATTTGTAGAGATGGACAGCTTAGGACATCTATCTTTGAAAATCAATTTTTACACACTATAATATCTATTTTTTGTTGTAATATGAAATTTTAATTATCTTTTTCGTAAATACTATGGTAGAAACAAAGGTTCTAAGACTAGAATGATTACTGTGACAGGGAGGGTCGTCCTGGACGGACGGACGAGGATGCCAACGTGCAACCAAAACTGAGCTGCATCTCATTACCCCAAGTGCAAACCGCTGCAGCTCAGGTACTGTGTACTTGCCTGGGTCGGCAGCCTTTGTAAGGAGAGACGTGACGGGATTTGACCTGACCATTAATTACCATCCGTGCATGCATGGATTCCTGCCTGCACGCTGCGCCTGTACTGTACCACCACACGCTAACGGTGTTAGTACTGGATGCATGCGGATGAGTGAAAGTGATAGCGACGGCGTTGCGGGGCCTCGTACGGTTCACACGGACACGCCATCAGATTTGCGATTCTGGAGTTGATTGATGATCAAGCCCTCGGCTGTACTGTAGGAGTATAGCATCGCGTCGTCAGCACAGTACGTCAATCTCTGTCTCTAGCTCTCTCGGTCGAGGCCCACACATTTTCCTGGCACTGCAATTGTGACGACTGTGCGCGCGAGTACGTACTTGCTACTATGTTACTTTAGTTTTAATTCCAGAATTTTTATTTCTTATCACGTCAAATATCGATAAATACACATAGAACTAAATATAGATAAAATTAAAAACTAATTATATAGTTTTTTTATATTTATAAGACGAACGTTTTAAGTCTAATTAATTAATATTTAATAATTATTATCAAATAAAAATAAAATTACCATGATACACAGTCACCGTACAAACGACCAATCGGCCGTCGGAATCTGCGAACTAAACAAGCCCTAGCGCTAGCGCAGTGTACAATGGATATAAATATGCATGCGACATGCGTGTCCACTCATCACGTGCAGGGTTCCTGGACCGATATGCGGCGCGTACGTACAACGGACGCAGGTCTCTAGCTACTGCAATACTCTACGTTTCTTCCATGCATGTCTGGGAACTTTATGTAAAGAACGGCTGGCGTGCATGCATCGCTATGGGCGGCGTACCATCATATTGGCGCATTGAAGCGGCGCAACTAGGTAGGATCTATCGGAACCGCTGCATATATAGGTATATATGTACGTACGTACATGCACCTGCCGACCTGCATTTTCTACTCCGCAGCATCTACTATGTTGGCTTGCCCGACAGCGTCCTTGAGTACAAAACATATACCCGTCAAATTATGCCATGTTTTAACTTTTCTAGTTCAAGATACGACAACTTTAATTTTTCTATGTATTTAAATATGAACTATGTCTAGATATATTATGAAAACAATAAATCTAAAAAAACCAAAATATCTTAATGCTTCAAAACAGAGAGAGTAAGAATTTATCTCTTTCTTGTGTTACAATTCGTTGTTAATTTCATGACCATTGAGATACTATTTTTTTCGTTTTAAATTATAAGTTGTTTTCGACATACTTATCTTGAGCAATGTAGCTAAGTCCATGTGCGTTGTGAAGTGACCAAGCTAGGATAAACTAGAGGAGTGCACAATACGGAGGAATGGTTGGAAGCTTCTTTTCAAATTTCCCGGCCTCGTAATAGATAATAGATCTTTCCGTGGGCAACTACTGAAATACGTTGGCTGTCGTTCTCACGTCGTCCGCGCGCACATAGCCGAGAACCCCAATGTAGCTAGTGCTCGACCATGCATGGTGCATGCATGTAGCAGTTAGCAAGAGGCGGCGGCGTGCAGGGGTCGACACGCCCACGACCTACGTAGTCCTGCTGATATCAGATCCCGTTCGCTAGGTGCTATACGACCTACTCCTGCTGCCGGCCAACCTCTGGAATGCAGCTCAAAAGAAAACGGGTGCCCCCTCACGGCTCACCTACACATATCGATCAAAGGTACGGTTCTGTCCTATACTAGCAATAGTCCGTTACGACAAATACGACAGGCACAGGCAGGCTTGCGTATGTACTTTGTGTTACTGTGTAGCACACCCCTACTAGAAGGGTACTACACTCCTGCTATATATACAGATACTAGCTAGCTGGTACTACTTCCCATAGCCCGAGTAGCCATAGGACGGCTAAAGCTTGCCTGTATTGCAAGGTCGTATAGGTATGGGCATGGCCGGGGGTTGTCCCCTCGTCACGTCGTGGCTGCTGTACTGGATATCCGGCCCCCGGACCCGGACCGGGTAGGGTACAAAAGACAGGCTCGGTAGGTCTGCGCTTGCACGCACGAACGCACGGGCATGCGTATGCATACTTACTACTGCAGTCAGCACGTCGTCACGTGAGCCTTGAAGCAAGGGCCAAGCGCGCACAGCAACAAAGGGTCCTAGCTAGCTAGCGGTATCTCTGTGTGCGCCGGAAGTACCACGGCCAAACTACTGTCTGTGTAGCCAGTACCGCTAGTCATGGTCACGTCGTCCTCGTACACGCATCTATATGTACTACATCCAAATCTCGTACACTCCCTCCGTCACATAATCATATATTTTTAGTCTCTAGGCTATCTCTATCTTCGTCTTAAATTAATTATGTCACTCGTACTTCCCAATGCACGTTTATCTCTTCACATTATCTCTCTCATCTCTTCCTACTTCGTCCTTGCTTTCTATACACTACACCCTTGTATTTGCTTTTCTTAATTCTCATGTCCAGAGCAAGAAAGAAATCATCTACCATGAAACCGAAAGATCAAATCTTCACAAATTAGATAAACAGCATAGCCAAACACTGTTATATAAAGATATTACCAAAAACTGCTCAAACATTAACAAGATCGGACATATATAAAAACTAGCAACTGCCTCTATAAACAATATTGGTGCTCGTCTCCAAATATTTTACGGAGACAACCTGCCTCTAAAATAATCGATTAATAGAGGTGATTATGTTACCTATATACATAATCAATTTTTAGAGACGGGCACCTTAAGATGCCGTCTCTGGAGAGTGCTGATAACAAACATGGCCATTTTAAGGGACTATGTCTAAAATGGGTTTTCAGAGGTGGGCCTATCCATAAATTATATCAAGAAAAATAATCCATAACTTTTCCACATAAACTTGAATAAAGACAAATTTTTTACCGAGTTGTAGCTCGAGACGTGATCTTCAACTTTATAGTTGAAATGCTTTTATTTGAAATTGTTTACAGTCCCAAGAAAATTTCCTAAGTTCATGAATTTTAAAATTTGAAATTCGCAAACAACCTTAGATGTTCAATGATCTATACAATACAATCTACTCCCTTAGTTCCTAAATATTTCTTGTTTTCGCTCCCCAAAAAACCTTTAATTAAATATATATTAAAATATTAATATTGATGGTACATAATTAGTGCCACACGAAAGATATTTAAAACTAGTTTTTAATAAATTTATCTGAAGATACAAATGATATATATATTTTCTACAAATCAAGACAAACTTATTACACGCATGCACACCAACGGCAATACGTAAAAAGGGACAGAGAGAGTACAACTTTTTAGTTGAAAAAGTTTTTGATTTGAAGTTGTTTAGAGTCCCAAATATGTCATAAGGTCACAAACTCTGAAATTCAAAATTTAGAATTCTAAGTGACGTTTAATGTTCACATGGTTAATACCGAATTTCCAAAGGACAACCTGAACTACATATTTGCTATGATAAGTTTTTTTCAGGTCACAATTAGTTGTTTAAAATTCATATATTTTGATATTCAATTTTTTTCTGAAATTTCAAATAAATGTTGGATGGATATATGCTTCACCAAAGTTGTACTGCTTGACACATGAAAACACAGCTGCAGTGGTATGTTAGAAAAATACTAAACTCAAGTGTGGACAAAGGCACTTTTCTCTATTGCATTTTTAAAAAAAGAATGCAACTGATGTGAAATTTATTGCAGTATAATATTAGAAATCGTAGTCAAGGCAACAAGAGCTATAGGTTTAGCCATACCACGCGAGTGCCTACATGATATGAAATTATTGAATGCAGGAATGCCTTCTTTTAGACTTTATAATTATCCTTGCTTGATAAAGTTATTTGTCAATGGTCAATATCACTTCTACTATAGGTGCGTCCAAACAACACAACACTGAATCACAGTCGACCAATATTTGTGTGTTCTTTTGTCTCATTTTTCTTTACATAAATTGGTTATATGTCCAGATGTAGTAGTATTCAATATTTTTTTAAGTGATATAGGATCAAAAATGGGTTTTCTTGATGTCAATAAGGCACGAAAATAAAGTCGTGGCGAAAGGGAACTTAGTCTCTATTGATAACACATATGTAATTGGATGAAAAATGCTTGGATATGAATACGTCGCAGTTGCTGTTCACAACATTCGTGACACTGAGGATGAGAACTTACCTAGACCATATGTAAGTCTTCGCGCAGTGAGAGAGGCCATATAGGTTATGTTATTGTTGCTTAGCCTAGACCACGTGTAAGTTCAATTCCACACTGACCTGTTGTGTACAATCCAATTATTTATTTATTTTCTTACTCATACTAATTTAAGATGTCCTATGACTTCAACTCCAAGATGTGCAAGATAACTTGGTTAATTACACTCTTTCTACAGCTGTTGCTACAAAACTCACCATCCTTTAATTTTGAAAGAAAAGGCCATTGCCTAATTTTCTTCACTCTCTTATTCT
The DNA here is from genome assembly GCA_023333625.1 of Bothriochloa decipiens. NCBI lineage: Eukaryota > Viridiplantae > Streptophyta > Magnoliopsida > Poales > Poaceae > Bothriochloa > Bothriochloa decipiens. The sequence continues at coordinate 51,813,841 of CM041628.1, forward strand.
GTAGCAGAATGGAATGATTTAGATGAATGAAGATTGTAGATTAATTAGCTACATCTAGTCGGTAGAACTTATTTATGGTTATGTACATGTTGTTTGTAGATTTTTTTTCTACTTATAGATATGGCTCATTCACTATGTAGCGTTCTAAAGGATGTTTGACTCTGCTATTGAACACATTTTTTTTATAAAAGTATGTGTGATGCAAAATTTTATGCTTTTGTTGTTTATTTGTCAAAATAGCATCTCTTGATCTTGTTAACGTGATTGTAATATGAATATGCTTAAAATGGTTTGTATATTACACATAAAACATGTCTTGTTACTAGACAAAGTGCATCAATTATTCTTTAGCACATAGTAAAACGATGCTATACAATGTGTCTATACATTAGTAGATGCATAATGTAAAAGTATATATAAGACCATTCCCACAAGTGTAGACACACATCAAGCGCATCTATGAAGAAAGCATATCAAAGCTCTTAGACATGTTTAATAGTTTGTGTCTACAAATCTTAACACAGTATGATGTTGACACGCTAGGAACGTGTCTATAAAAATGTCTCAAAGCCTTTAGACATGTTTTCTAATTATATCTATATATCACACAGTATGTAGGAAGACGCTGCACAGTCATGCTCTACCAAAGCATATTTACAAAGTCTTCCAAACCCTGAAAGTGTATCTACATGTGGGGGTGTTCTGTAGTGTTTTTTTAAGGCAAAAAATTGTGGGGGAGTTGCCCAGAACACTTCATTTTCTATTTATATTGAAAAACAAAGAATTAGGAGTCACAAGAAGACTTACATTGTGGTTAACTAAAAGCATCTAATTAAAAGAAAAAGCCCAATCTAAGATCCTCCTTACAACGGAGGGATTGGAGTAGACATTCATTCCTAAAGTTCCTAAACCAGTTGCTAATAACACTTACCATTTCTGATCTTCCATATCTCACATGCTGCTATGACCAATGCCTCCATGAAGAATGGAAAGTTCTGCTGCTGCCTTGAATATGCTATACTCTTGAATGCAGACTTAGGTTATTATTCCATTGTATGCCGATTTTATCCCAACATCTAAAGAATAGGTGATCCTAGTCCTTGTCTACGCCTTCAGTACAGAGGACACAATAATGTGCATCTTCATCTTCACCATACAGATTTCTCCGTTTTAGCATCATCTCTGTGGTATTTATTCTGTCAACTAGAATCGTCGATGCAAAAAGTTTCTCTCTTGGCAAGGATTTGGATTTCCAGATCCACGTGAAGATGGGGTGTTCTGTAGTGTTCATCTCTTGTATACTTCGTGGTATGCATCTAGAGAGGTGTTCTGTAGTGTTCATCTCTTGTATTTTTCATGCTATGCATCAGAAATAGAGAGAGATTTGTTAGTTCTGTGACTTGCGCGTGGTTGTTGCCTGGTCGCTAGTCTACAACGACATGGATCGGACCAGTGGTGAGACAAGTTGGGCATCCACACGTTTACGCAATTTTACATTGGTGACTCATGTTTTTCGTGAACGCAAGTCTCATTTGTCATATATTTCACCATACTACTGAATACGGTTTAAGTTATTTGGATTTTGTATACTTCAGACGATCAGCTTCAAAATCAAAATATTATATAACCGAATATTGAATTCAGAAATAACAAGTTAATTGGAGGCCAATCCGGACATATATAAACAATTAAACAGTAACATATAAATAGCACGGTTCTTGATAATCACATTACAATACATAATTGTATATAATACAGAAGACTTGAGCACGACTTCCATGACTGATCAACACAAACACTGATCTATATCTTATATAGGTGCTGCACTGATACTGATAGTATGTGGGTGATCCAAACGCAAACATGTCTAGGGGTTAACTCCTAACACGCACCTTTTCCAAAATTGGAGCCCCGTTGATGGTGAGACTAAGGGAGACACACACACTCACTACTTTGCAAGGAACGAAACGAAACGAAACCCTAGGCAAAGGCAGGCACGAACGAGCACAAACTTAGCGAAGACCACAAAGACACAGACAAAGATACCATCATCCCTGCAAACCACGCGTGACGTGACGTGACAACGCATAGTCGGTTCTTGTTGCAGGCGTCGGCGGCAGGATGAATCAGGCGGCGCGGGGGGTGGCCGCGGCGGCGAACGGCGTCTTCATCTCCAGGGAGAGCTTGAGGACCTCGTCGAGGCAGACGGGCGGAGCGCCGTCAGGCAGCGCCCACTCGAAGGCGTGGACGAGGCGGGCGACCCAGAGGCCCACGGTGGTGAGCCCCAGGTTCTTGCCGGGGCAGACGCGGCGACCGGAGCCGAAAGGCGCCAGGCGGAGGTCGATGCCGCGGACGTCCACGTCGGCACCGCCCTCGGAGGGCAGGAACCGCTCCGGCGCGAACGCATCCGGGTTGGCCCACACGGCGGCGTCGTGGGTGATGGCCCACATGTTCACCATCGCCGTGGTGCCGGCCGGGACCACCATGCCGTTGGAGAGGGGCACGTCGGCGGTGGCGAGGCGCGCCCAGCTCAGCAGCGGGCCAGGCGGGTGCGCGCGCAGCGTCTCCTTCACGACCGCCTGCAGGTACGGCATGCGCGCCACATCGGCGTCGGTGGGGCAACCGCCGGCGCCGACGGCCCCGTCCACCTCGGCGCGCAGCCTCGCTTGCACCGCCGGGTGGCGCACCAGCTCCGCCATGCACCACTCGGTCAGAAGCGCCGTCGTGTCCGTACCGCGGAAGATCATCTCCTGCAGAAACAAATCATATATTCTTTTTTCAGCGACGGACACAAAATCTTTGTTCTTTTTTTCCCTTTCGGGATCAACCGACACAAAGACTGTAGACCCGAGAAGTATGCCGTTGAACAAGCTTGGAAAGCGATCGATTTGAGCTTTACCCAGAGGATAGCAACCATGTCGTCGTCGCGGAGCTTCTCGTCGCCCTCGAGGGAGAGGAGCACGTCGACGAAGTCAGCATTGTCGTCGACGGGGGCGGCGTTCTGGCGGCGGCGACGGTGCTCGTCGATGACGCCACGGACGAAGGTCTGGACGCGCGGCACGAGCGCGGCGCACCTGCGGGTGACGTTGCTGGGGTCGTACAGGTGAGCGAGCCAGGGGAGGTGGTCGGACCAGTTGAAGGCGCCGAGGAGCTCGAACCCCTCCCGCACCATGCTCTTGAGCTGCTCAGCCTCCGCGGCACCGGCGCCGGACGAGACGTCGTACCGCGTGCCGAAGACGCTGCCCATGATGTTGTTAAGAGCGGCGGCCTGGAGGTGCGGGCGGAGGACGACGGTGCAGGAGCCGGCCTGCTCGGCGGTAACGGAGCGGAGCATGGCCTCGGCGTCGCCCTGGCGCCCCGGCTCGTGCGCGGCGACGCGGCGCGGGGAGAAGAGGTGTGTGGACGCGACGCGGCGGAGGCGGCGCCAGTACTCGCCGTTGGGCGCGAAACCGATGGCGCGCGCGAACATGAGCTCCCGTGCCGACCGCTTCACTGGGCGGTCGGCGAAGGACGGGTGCGCGAGCACCTCGCGCGCCGTGGCCGGGCACGACGACACCACCGCAGGCGTGTCCCCGACGGAGAAGGCCATGAGCTCCTTGGCCCGGGTGCCGGGCCCCGCGTCGCGAGCCATGGCGGCGAGGGCGCGGTGCGGCAGCCCGCGGGACAGCGCGAAGATGCTGCCGAACACGGGGAGGCCGCGGGGCCCCACGATAGGAGTGGCGCCGAGGCGGCCGCGGCCGTGCGCCCACGCCGGGCCTCCCGGCGACGCAGCCCACGCCAGCAGAGCCGCCGTGACGGTGGTCAGGAGGAGCAGGCCGGTCAGGAGGGCCGGGTGGGCGCACAGGGTGTCCGACCCGAGCAGCGCCGGGAGCGCGTACACCCACCACGTGCCGTCCGTGCACGAGGAAGCTGCGGAGGCCATCGCCATGGGCGAGGTGTTCTGGCTAGCTAGCTGCTTCTAGTGGCTGCTACCTAGGCCTTGATCGAGATGGTGAGGGTGGAGTGAGTGAATGGGTGAGGAACTGTCGCCATGGGTATTTATAGAGGAGGAAGTGAAGGCCTGGAGGTGGGTATATATATGGCCATCGGGCCGCCCGGCCCGTCGGCACGTTGGGCCGTGCCAACCTGACACGGTATCGTGCCACGACGGGCCGTCGTGCCTGACGAGCCGTGCCTATGCCGTGCTCGTGCTTGGCCTTCAGCTCGAGGGCACGATGGCATCCTGGCACCGCCGCGCTGCGAACGCGGCGTATGTCGGGGAGGGAGGAAGGCCGGCGGGGGAGGAGGAAGGGGGGCCAGTGGCTGGAGGCGCGAAGGCCGGAGGCGTGAGCGCAGCGGCTTGCTCGACGAGGGATCCAGCGGCGAGCA
>CM041628.1:51818218-51874476 GCA_023333625.1 Bothriochloa decipiens
AGGGATCCAGCGGCGAGCAGGTTGAGGTGGTGGTGATGCTGCGCTTGCGCCATAGGGACGACATCCTGGCGCCGCCGCGCTGCGAACGCGGCGCATGTCGGGGAGGAAGGAGGGCCGACGGGGGAGCAGGAAGGGGGCCAGTGGCTGGAGACGCGGAGGCCGGAGGCGTGAGTGCAGCGGCTTGCTCGACGAGGGATCCAGCGGCGAGCAGGTTGAGGTGGTGGTGATGCTGCGCTTGTGCCATGGGGACGGCATCCTGGCGTCGCCGCGCTGCGAACGCGACGCATGTCGGGGAGGGAGGAGGGCCGACGGGGGAGGAGGAAGGGGGCCAGTGGCTGGAGGCGCGGAGGCCGGAGGCGTGAGCGTAGCGGCTTGCTCGACGAGGGATACAGTGGCGAGCAGGTTGAGGTGGTGGTGATGCTGCGCTTGCGCCATGGGGACGACATCCTGGCGCCGTCGCGCTGCAAACGCGGCGCATGTCAGGGAGGGAGGAGGGCCGCGGGGGAGGAGGAAGGGGGGCCAGTGGCTGGAGGTGCGGAGGCGCAGCGGCTTGCCCGCCATGGCGTCGCCGCCTTCGTCGCGCTAGCGGTGCAGATCACGGAGTTGTAGGGATGCGGCCGTGCCGCCGTGGGAGTGGAGTCAAGGTAGGGTTAGGAGGAAGGGTGGGCCGGTGGGCTGATGGCCTTTTCAGCCTATTGGCCTGTTTGCCTTGTTTTCGGTCTACAGCTAGCAATTTCATTACCGGGCTGCCTCTTCGACCGGGCCGTGCCCGTGCCGTGCCACGGGCCTAACAATTTCATTACCGGGCCGCCTCTTCGACCGGGCCATGCCCGTGCCGTGCCACGGGCCTAGGTGGCGGCCCAAGCACGGCCTGGTGCGTCGGGCCGTGCTGGCCCGGGGACGCTGGCCACCGGGCCGTGGGCCGTGCCAGCGGGCCACGGGCTGCATGGCCAGCTATAGCGGTGGGGGTTTTTATAACACCCTGATTTTGAACCTTGAAAACATTAAATGAATTTTGATTTTATTTCTGTATAGATGCCTTACATTCGTAGGCCAATTATAAGTGTTTTATGAATTACTTTAAAATGTGTAGCATATTAGAAACCATGTATTGTTGCATTCATGCTGCTGCATAAGTTTTTGGTTGACTTGTTTGAGCTTGTTGTTTAATCTTTGCTTTGCCTTCTAGTTACCAACATGCTCTAACTTGTCCCCTCTAAGTCCTTGATTAACTAAAACTAATCTAACTAGCCTAGGACAGTCCCTAATGGACCCTGGCCAACCCGAGCCCCTACTGGCCAAGTATGGCAAGCCCTAGCCGGCTATGGCCAACACTGGCCAACCATGGCCAAGGTAGTAGCAGCCCAACCTAGCAACCCCAGACCAACTCCTACCTAGCTTGGGCTGTCACCGGCCTCACCTGGCCTCCCCTGGCCACCTCTAGCTTCCTATGGCCAGTCCTGGCCAGCTTCGCCCAGCCACGGCCAACTCTGGCCGGCCACGGTAAGCAGCAGCTGGCCACCAGCGGCCAAGGCCAGCCGGGCCGTATTGCCGCCAGCCTGCCAGGCCGCAGCCCAGCTCCCGCCTGCATGGGCCGAGCACCAGCAGCTGCCGGCCACGGCAGCGCCTCCGCCCGGTCACTGACTGGCGGGTCCTGCCAGCGGTGGGGCCCAGCTACAGTGTCGTCTCCCCCAGGGAGACAGACACGAGCTGGAATCCCGGCTCCGCCCGCGCCGCGCCCGTGCGCGTCGCGCACACGGACTCCGGTCCGCCGCGCACTATAAAGCGTGTGGCGCCGCCTCCCTGCGCCGCTTCCTAACCGTAGCAGAGCCACCGCCACCCGGTACCCTAACCCTAGGGCACCGCCATAGCCTCCGCGCTGAAGCTCGCGTCGCCGTCATTTTCGTCGTCCGCCGGCAAGGTGAGCCCACTTTCGAGCTCCGCGTGATCCCGAGGGTCACGCTGCTACCCTCCATGGCCGCTCTCACCCTCTCTGCTCGCCGCTACGCGTTGCCGTAGAAGCACCGCCATTGCAGCTTATCGCACGCGCAATCACACGGGCAACGCGCGCGTGGCCTCATCTTGGCCCTGCGTGCCCCGCAGCCACCCGCCGACGAGCTCCCCGCCGTGCCAATGGCGCCGCCGTTGCTGGACCCGCCTTCGGCCACCCTCTTCCGTCATGGTGCTCACAATTGGACATGCGAAGCCGAGCTCGTCACTCCCATGCCCCCCGCGCCGTCAGCCGTGCCCTGGAGCGCTGTTCCGGCGAGCTCCGGCAAAGCGCCGCCGTCCCGGCTGCCGCCTCGGTCAGCCCCGATCGCTGCCGGTCCACCGTGGACCCGTGGACTTGGTCCACGGGGTCGGTCCATGGCTGGTCCACGGGACCCGGACGCTCCCGCACCGCCAGTGGCCATCAACGTGGTCAACACCGCTGCCGCCGACAATTTTATAGAAAAGCCCCTATGGTTTTCTTTATTTATGATCTAGCCCTGCGTAGTTCAAAAGTATTTAGTTTTTAGTCCTGTTTTCTGCAGATTAGACCCTAGTCTTGTAAACTCCATAACTGTCACATTTTAACTCTGATTTTAGCAAACTTATACATTTTGGAATCGTCTCGATGAGTACAACAGTTTTATGCTATTGTTTGCTACTGTTATGATGTTTTGGTGTACTGCTCTAATTGAAGTATGTTTGCTTGCATGTGTTGTTCGTGTGTGATGATTGTGGCATATAGAGAACGAGACGTGGGTGAACGAGGATCAGTAGGACCCGGAGGACTATGTACAGCAGGACATCAACCAAGGCAAGTGCAGGCACCTTTGATCATATTGCGCCTATTCACTTTTAATTAATACATTGCATGTGCCTTAAGTGACGGGGGAAACGGATGCTAGTGGAACAGGTTGCAATAAGTTAAATCTTAATTGCTACATTAAAATGCTGTCGTAGTTTACCTTTCAGCTGTACCTTGTTTTAGCCTTGCATGTCATTACTTTCCGCCTGTACTTGCTGAGTTTCAACATGGAACTCACCTTGCTAATTTCCAAATAAAGGATGCTCAAGTGATGACTCAGATGGTGATTTCCCTGAGAACTATTCGGGATGTTAGGCGTCGTGATGCTGTCGTCGACCTTCTTGTGGCGAGATGGAGTCGCTACGTCTATGTTGTTTAGTTGCCTTTTGCTTTGGATGACATTATTTATATTTCGCTTTACTCTGATGACAGTTATGTAATAATGGTACGATGTAAATGTTATACTATTATTTTATTCGAACACTGTGCTTATTGGACCATGTAATTTATTGTGCATGTGTGTAATTTGATCCGGGCGCACATGAGCTTTTGCCTTGGTTTTAATCCTTCAAAACCAGGGTGTGACAAAGTGGTACCAGAGCCGTGTTGACCGTAGGATCACGAAGCCTTAGTTAGAAACGGCCGTCTTAGGTTGACCTTTATAAGTTATTGCATATCTCATCATTATTAGCATGCTTCATTTACTATCCTATTCATTACCTTGATATGCATTTACTTCAGCTATTATTATTCATTTATTGATCATTTATTAACTTATCTTAAAATTATTACCTTGCTTTTGTCATTAGGATCATTATATGCATGTTTCTATGCTATTTTTGTTTTACTACAAATACCACAGAATGCATGCTATTCTTACTTCAATTTCTTTCTAGCTTTTATATCATTATCTCTAGATATCTATGCATGCACTCTCCATATATATCATCCTTGGATCATAGCCATGTTTATTTCTTTATCATGATCTATTAACTGTTTGCTGCATGTATTTGATCTCTGCATACTAGTAGATGGTGCGCCAGCTTCAGACCTGTCGCAAGAGCTCCACTGGCTACCGTCGTTCTTGGCGTCCCATAGAGTACCCGATGACTGGACACGTGCACCGCTACGAGTTCTGACCTAGCCAGCACCTGACAACGGTGTTATCCTCGGACGTGGGGGTCAGTACGTACAGTGCCAGGCTCTAGTCCCGCAGCAGCAGGCGCCCGACCATGGTGCACCAGGTGGAGGACCTGGCGCAGGAGGTCCAGGTGCAGGAGGCCCTGGAGCATCAGGTGGAGGACCTGGAGGTCCAGGAGGGCCAGGAGGACCTGGCAGCCCTGGAGGTCCTGGAGGCCATGGAGTCCAGGGAGTGTACCAGGCACACGATGGTTGGATCGTCACACTCACTCTTCGTGACGGTGGTGATGACTTCTTCCACGCTCACCTTATGAGGCTTCTTCACCAGCTCTTTGGCCATGGGATGGTTGGAGTGGAGTACCGCAGCGAGTTCTGGAGCCACCCTGTCTATGTAGAGTTTTGGAGGGTTGTGTGCTATGTTGGGCACTCCAACCCTACACTTTTGCTCTTCGAGTTGCTTCAGTCCACGAGGCGCCACCAGATAGAGCTACCCAGCTAGCATGCATCACGGTTGCAGCACGACAGGCCCTGTTTGCTTATAGGGATCAGTACTTTCACCTGATCAGTGAGGAAGCATGTCGCTACTACCCTCGCCATACCCGTGGTCAGATTTCTGCTAGAGTTGCTTCTGCTACTGGGGAGGACCCGAGGTTGCGTGCCACAGTTTAGCTCATGGCGTGGCTGAACACTGAGCTGAACTTCACTCTGTTGGAGCTACGTCAGGTGCGTCTATAGTCAGAAGAAGATAGGAGGAGGATTGCTCAGCTGGAGACGCAGATCACTGGAGTAGCACCGCCACCACCACCACAGTGGCCAGCACTGTCACCTGCACGTGACCACATCCCCTACTAGCTGGAGGCCGCACTAGGATTGACTAGGACTTCCCTTTTATGTAATAAATAATACTATTTTAGCACATCTAAACATTTAGCTTATAGAGTCTGTGGTGAGTCTAGTGCAAGTGTGCTTTGCTTTATTGGTGTGAGAACTTGTTTATCATTATGAACCATGGATGATTTGCTTCTTTGTAATGATTGAGATAAGATGTGGGGTGACATCCACGCTTATCATATCTATATAAGTTTAAGACTATGTTTAGTAAATTCGGGGTTTGGGTCTCTATATATTATGTTCTATCTCTCCTTTCGCTTTGTCATATCAGTTTTCTATCATAGCCTATTGTCACTTATTCATATTAGCTATCAGCTTGGAGATCATATCATTGCTATCTGTTAGTAACTGTGATATTTGGGTTATGTCAGAAGGTTCATTGATATGAGGGGGCATTATGTTGTTACAGTTATATTCACAGTTTACATTCAGCACAAATATATATTGAGACTACATATCCTTATACCCTGCTGTTATTTGCATCAGATGGTTAACACCAGGAGGACCCAGTCAGACACTGGTGGCGCTAGTGGTCCTAGTGGGAACAACCAGAACAACAACCAGAATCCCCCACCACCACCTCCTCCACCTACCATGGAGCAGATGATGGCCATGCAGACCCAGTTCATGTAGGGCGTGTCCACCATGATGGCCATGATGCAGCAAAACATGGCAATGAACCAAGTTCAGAACCAGCACCAGAATCAGAATGCTCCACCACCACCCAGGGACAGGGACAGTGAGTTCTTGAGGGGGCGCCCACCTTTCTTCTCTCATTCCCCTAACCCTCTTGTTGCTATGGATTGGGTGAAGGATCTGGAGAAACAGTTGGAGATCGCTCAGTGCAATGATAGGGAGAAAGTTCTTTATGGATCTGGTCAGCTACAGGGAGCAGCCGCTTCTTGGTGGGATTCATACCGCTTTGCTCATTCAGCTCCGAACACCATCACTTGGGCGCAATTCACTGAGGCATTCAAGGAGTTCCATGTAACAGCAGGACTGGTGAAGCTAAAGAAGGAGTTTGCTGATCTGAAGCAAGGCTCCATGTCTGTTTGTGAGTACTGCGACAAGTTCATTGCTTTGTCTTGCTATTCACCTAGGGATGTTGAGCAAGATCAGGACAAGCAAGATCATTTCCTGGGAGCGCTTAATGATGGACTCGCTTACATGATGGCAAACGTCAAGTATGCCAACTTCCAGGAGATGGTTGATAGGGCCATTATGCTTGAGAGCATGCGCAACAAGATGGAGGACAAGAAGAAGAAGAGGAAAGCCCACAAGTACCAAGATCAGGGAAATAGCAGCCGTCCTTGCTTCGATAACTCCCAGAACTACCGGCAGTGTTCTTCTTATCAGTATGGGAAGAACAATCAGGGTCAACAAGGTGGTCAACGCTATAATAACACCAACAATGGAAGTAATCAAGTGCAGCGCCAGAATAATCAAGCCCCTCGCCAAAACAGTCAGGCTCCTCACCAGAATGCTCCCAATAATGCACCTGTGAAGCCCAACAACACCCCCAACAATGCTTGCTTCAAGTGTGGCAAGGTGGGACACTATGCCAATGGTTGCCCCCAAAACAGAAGCCACAAAATTTTGGGAAGGTGAACCACATCAAGGTGGAGACTGCTGAGGAAGCTACAGATGTGGTGCTTGGTATGTTCCTTGTTGATTCTCATCCAGCCTCAGTTCTATTTGATACTGGCGCATCACATTCATTCATTGGTAGTCATTTTGTTTGTAAGAATAGCATACCAACCTAACTTATGCCTAGCTCAATGAAAGTAAGGACACCGGGAGGAACCATGAACTCTAATATCTAGTGTCCAGATAGAAAGATTAATTTAAGGGGTTAGATTTTCCTGCTAGACCCATAGTGCTTGAATCTGAAGGTCTTGATCTTATTTTGGGAATGAGTTGGTTGAACAAGTGGAAGGCAAATATTAAATGTTCAAAAAGGATAGTGAGCTTGACAGCACCTAATGGAGATATAGTAGATGTTGTAGTTTCTTTGCCGTCAAGAATCAGGGAATAGTGAATCACCTCAGCGATGAGCCATTAGAGAACATCAGAGTTGTCAATGAGTTCCCAGATGTCTTTCCAGAGGATTTGCCAGGTATGCCACCTGAATGAGAGATTGAGTTTATCATTGATTTGTTACCTGGTACTACACCCATAGCTAAAAGACCTTATAGAATGGCTGTTAATGAACTAGAAAAACTTAAGTCACAACTTAGAGAATTACAGTCTATGGGTTACATTCGGCCTAGTTCATCACCATGGGGAACCCCAGTGATCTTTGTAGAAAAGAAAGATAGAACACAGAGGATGTGTGTAGATTATAGATCTTTGAATGAGGTGACTGTTAAGAAATAAGTACCCTTTACCTAGAATTGAGGATCCGTTTGACCAATTGAAGGGAGCTAGTGTCTTTTCTAAAATAGACTTGAGGTCAGGTTACCATCAGTTGAGGATTAGACCTAGTGACATTCCAAAGACTGCTTTCACCACCAGATATGGTCTTTATGAGTATACAATGAGGTCTTTTGGGTTGACCAATGCTCCAGCTTACTTTATGTACTTGATGAATAAAGTTTTTATGGAGTATCTTGATAAGCTTGTGGTTGTCTTCCTTGATGATATTCTGATTTATTCCAAGAATGTGAAAGAACATGAAGAGCATCTCAGATTGGTGTTGCAGAAGTTGAGGGAACATCAGCTTTATGCCAAGTTCAGTAAATGTGAATTCTGGTTAAAGGAAGTTTCTTTTCTTGGGCATGTTATTTCCAAGGATGGAGTTACAGTCAGTCCTAAGAATGTTGCAGATGTGCTTAAGTGGAGTCCACCTAAGAATGTCAAGGATATTAGGAGTTTTCTAGGAATGGCTGGATACTACAGGAGGTTTATTGATTGGTTCGCTACCATAGCTAAACTGATGACTGCTCTACTAGAGAAGGATAAACCATTCAAGTGGACTGAATAGTGTTAGGCCAGCTTCAAGGAATTGAAGGAGAGGTTGACAACATCACCAGTGTTAGTTCTGCCAGATATGACAAAGGAGTTCTCTATTTATTGTGATGCTTCTAGACATGGTTTGGGTTGTGTGTTGATGCAAGAGGGTAAGGTCATTGCTTATGCCTCTTGACAGTTGAAGAAACATGAATTGAATTATCCAACTCACCATCTAGAATTGGCAGCTGTAGTTCATTCATTGAAGATCTGGAGACATTATGTTCTTGGTCACAAGTGTAACATTTATACAGATCACAAGAGTTTGAAGTATATATTCACTCAGAAGGACTTGAACTTGAGGCAAAGAAGATAGTTGGAATTAATCAATAATTTTGATCTAGAAATTCTCTATCATCCTGGTAAAGGTAATGTTGTGGCTGATGCTTTAAGTCGAAAGAGTCAGCTAAACATGTTAGAAGTGCTAGAGTTACCTCAAGAGTTGCTAGCTGAATTCGAGTATCTTAATTTGGGGTTTATTACCAACACTCAGGGATCCTACATGGATGTGGAGCCAACACTTGAACAGGAGATTAGGAAGGGTCAAAAAACCAATGAGAAACTTCAAGAAATTATCAAGTTGGTTAATGAAGATAGAGTCCCAGGATTCAGTGTTGATGAAGAAGGAACACTCTAGTATAAGCACAACTTGGTTGTGCCTGATATTCAGAAGATCAAGGGTACTATTCTTAAGGAGTGTCATGAGTCATCTTACTCTATTCACCCTGGAGGTACTAAGATGTACTAGGATCTGAAGGAACACTATTGGTGGAAGGGTATGAAGAGAGACATTGGGGAGTATGTTGCCTTGTGTGATACTTGTCATAGAGTAAAAGCAGAACATCAAAGGCCAGCAAGATTGTTGCAGCCATTGAAGATACCTGAATGGAAGTGGGATGAAATCAGTATGGATTTTATTATGGGTTGCCTCGAACTCAGAGAGGTTTTGATTCTATTTGGGTAATAGTGGATCGTTTGACCAAGGTCGCTCATTTCATACCTGTCAAGACTACTTATAGTGGAGCACAATTAGCTGAGAAGTATATGGCTTGAATTGTGTGTGCTCATGGAGTTCCCAAGAGGATTGTTTTGGACAGAGGTACATAGTTTACTTCTAAATTCTAGAAGATGGTACATGAAGCTTTGGGAACTGAGTTAAGGTTTAGTTCAGCTTATCATCCGCAAATAGATGGTTAGATAGAAAGGGTTAATCAGATTCTAGAGGATATGTTGAGGTCCTATGCCTGGAATCTAGTGATAGTTGGGACAATAATTTGCCTTATGCAGAATTCTCTTACAACAATAGTTATCAGGCCAGTCTCAAAATGTCTCCTTTTGAAGCATTCTATGGATGAAAGTGTTGGACACCCTTGTTCTGGAATCAAGTAGGATAAAGACAAGTTTTTGGTCCTGATGCTTTGAAGATAGTAGAATAGCAAGTTCAAGTGGTTCAGCATAATCTGAAAGCAGCTCAGGTGAGGTAGAAGAGTTATGCAGATGTCCGTCGAAGAGAGCTTGAGTTTGAAGTAGGTGACTATGTCTATCTTAAAGTGTCGATGAGGAATCTCAAGACGTTCAAGGTCAAGTGAAAGTTAGCCCCTAGGTACATTGGTCCTTTCAAGATTTTGGAAAGGAAAGGAGAAGTACCTTACCAACTTGAGTTGCCAACTTACTTATCCAATGTGCATGATGTGTTTCATGTCTCTCAGTCCAAGAAGTGTTTGAGAGTCGCAAGGGAAGAGTTGCCTACAGAAGAAGTGGATTTGTAGAAAGATCTGACTTATGAAGAGAGTCCATCCAGAATTTTGGAGACAGCCGAGAGAGTCACCAGATGTAAAGTTATCAAGTGGTGTAAAGTACAATGGAAGTATCACTCAGAGGATGAGGCTACTTGGAAAAAGGATGAGGATCTACGAGCAAAATATCTAGAATTATTTCCTGAGTCTTCTAATCTCGAGGACGAGATTCTTTTAAGGGGTAGGTCTATAACACCCTGATTTTGATCCTTGAAAACATGAAATGAATTTGATTTTATTTTTGTTAGATGCCTTACATTCATAGGCCAATTATAAGTGTTTTATGAATTACATTAAAATGTGTAGCACATTAGAAACCATGCATTGTTGCATTCATGCTGCTGCATAAGTTTTTGGTTGACTTTGTTTGAGCTTGTTGTTTAATCTTTGCTTTGTCTTCTAGTTACCAACTTGCTCTAACTTGTCCCCTCTAAGTCCTAGACTAACTAAACCTAATCTAACTAGCCTAGGCCTGTCCCTAGTGGACCCTGGCCAACCCCAGCCCCTACAGGCCAAGTATGGCCAGCCCTAGCCGGCCATGGCCAACACTGGCCAACCATGGCCAAGGTAGCAGCAGCCGAGCCTAGCAACCCCAGACCAGCTCCTACCTACCAAGCGCTGCCATCCCGGCTGCCGCCTTGGTCGCCCTCGACCGCCACCGGTCCACCGTGGACTCGTGGACTTGGTCCACGGGGTTGGTCCACGGCCGGTCCACGGGACCCGGCCGCTCCCGCGCCGCCGCATGGCCGTCAGCGCGGTCAACACCGCCGCTGCTAGCAGTTTTATAGAAAAGCCCCTATGGTTTTCTTTATTTATGATCTAGTCCTGCGTAACTCAAAATTATTTAGTTTTCAGTCCTGTTTTCTGCAGATTAGACCCTAGTCTTGTAAAGGCCATAACTGTCATGTTTTAACTCTGATTTTAGCAAACTTATACTTTTTAGAATCCTCTCGATGAGTAGAATAGTTCTATGCTATTGTTTGCTACTGTTATGATGTTTTGGTGAACTGCTCAAATTAAAGTATGTGTGCTTGCATGTGTTGTTCGTGTGTGATGATTGTGGCGTATAGAGAACAAGACGTGGGTGAACGAGGATCAGCAGGACCCGGAGGACTACGTACAGCAGGACATCAACCAAGGCAAGTCAGGCACCTTTGATCATATTGCGCCTATTCACTTTTAATTAATACATTACATGTGTCGTAAATTGGCAAACCATAGGAATGACTAGCCACTTTATCCAAATATCACCTATGGGGGTTTTAGTTGATAGGTTATTAGGTTGCTAGTGCTCTACCTCACCTGTCGCCAGCTTAACGAAGATAAAACATGCTTCTTAAAATATGTTGGAGCCATGGGCTCTTGGCTTCGGCCGTTGGAGAAGTTGATGCTGTTCCGCATCGTTGGTTGGCGGTGAGTGATGGGGGAAACGGATGCTAGTGGGACTCGTGTTGACGAGGTTATCCGTATCTCCTCCCCCTTTTGGACCCTATCATGGAGTGATAACATGGGACTTCCGTACATCTCTAGGCTAATGGGCACTAGCTTGGTCTATTAGCAGGACCATGATGGGTAGTTGGGTAGCTTACTGATGGGTAACATAGCAATGGCGTGAAGGGTGTTACAAGTTCTAGCATGTGAGTACTGGTTGATCCGTAGACTGGGGCGATGGCTACGAGTACGTCTCTCATGTGCTTGGGACATCACGGATCGGGTTACCACTACCTATGACCCTATGAAAAACCTCGATTTGACCTCTGCCAGCCTATCTTAGTAATGGGCTAAGAGGCTGATCACCTGAGGCATAAAGAGTAATCACAATCTGGAGTGAAAGTGTACACCTCTGCACAGAGTTAAAATTGATATATCGTCCATGCTCACAGTCACGAGCGGCCCAGATCCTCACATGACTTAGCCAAATGGTTTAAGCTGTTAAATCATGGTGATGATGTTTGAGGTTGCTACCTCTGTTTTTGAATGGGATGGCAATCCTATGTTGCTTGAGATGACACTCTCAAGGTTGATGATGTTTAATGATATATGCTTATATCTGTGATCTTAAATGACACATTAAGTGCTACTTGAACCTTAATAAAGGGTTGGGTGTTTCAACCAAGTTGATTAGAGAATAGGTTGCAATAAGTTAAATCTTAATTGCTACATTAAAATGCTACCGCAGTTTAGCTTTCAGCTGTACCTTGTTTTAGCCTTGCATGTCATTACTTTCTGCCTGTACTTGCTGAGTTTCAACATGGAACTCACCCTTGCTAATTCCCAAATAAAGGATGCTCATGTGATAACTCGGATGGTGATTTCCCGGAGAACTATCCGGGATGTTAGGCGTCATGATGCTGCCGTCGACCTTCCTATGGCGAGATGGAGTCGCTAAGTCTACGTCATTTAGTTGCCTTTCGCTTTGGACGATGTTATTTATATTCCACTTTACTCTGATGATAGTTATGTAATAATGGCATGATGTAAACGTTATCCTATTGTTTTATTCGAACACTGTGCTTATTGGACCATGTAATTTGTTGTTCATGTGTGTAATTTGATCCGGGCACACATGAGCTTTTTCCTTGGTTTTAATCCTTCAAAACCAGGGTGTGATAGGTTTTCTTGCAGCAGGCCAAGGCTTTGCATTGCACCTCCATGGGTAACTGATAGGATAGGATGGGGCCTACTGTAGCGATGTAGTATTTTGGCTTCAGATCTGCTAGTCGAAAAAAGTGTATAGATGTCGACTAGGACAAGGGGGTACCCTAAACCCCTGATATCCGGGAGGATTAATCCCCCAATAGCAAAACCCCAAAATCATTAAAGAAGCCCACAATTAGAGATACGGGTCCACCAGCGTACATCGAGCTACGCCGGGCCGGCCCATGAGCGACACCGTCCGAGACAAGGCCGACTCCAGTTCGGTGGGGACCTCGAGTGATAGAAGTCTGCCCGAACAGATGACCCCTCACTCGAGTGACAGAAGTCGGCCCAGGAGGACGCCTCCCCCTCGAATGACGGAAGTTTGCCTGAACGGACCACCCCCATCGATTACTACCACCCCCCTCAAATCCACCTACTTCTAGTACGGGAGTCAGTGCATTTAATGCTCCCACCAACTCCTGCCTTAACGCATTGCTACAGTGGTTTATAGTGATCGGGTACAGTGGTCGAATCCTACATTTATTGCCCATCCCTAGACGTGCGGTGATTTGCCCGGTACTGCTGTACCTTATCGAGCACTATTCCACCTCTTACTCCCCCCTCGACGCACTACGCGACAACTGTCAGCCTCAGATTCCCTGGGGCTCGGTCTTATCCACCCGACCTCAACCCCCAAGGCTACCCCTCGATTGGGCCTCAAGCATCATCAGCCACCCCTCGAGTTAGACTCAGACGCCTTTGGTCAGCGCCCCCAACAACTCCGGACGTGACGCCTACAGGGATCCGCACGACCGCACATGGGCACAAGTCCTTCGCTGACCACCTGTGGTGTCATCTTGACACACCTGGAGGACAGCCGGTGACCCCAAGCACATTGCTATAGGGCAACCCTTGCCAGACGTCACCACCTATGACAGCTTAGGACTCCTATATGCCTGTGCCTCTCCTTGGTCTATAAAAAGAGACGCCGGGCATGTCGTAAAGAGAGGTTCTTTCTGGAGCCTGAAACACTCAAGTCTTAGCTCAATCTCACTCCCTACACCTCTGTTCTCACTCGCTCACTTGTATTCACCCCTATACAAGCACTTCAGTGCAACAAGTCTTCTCCCCCCGCCGGATGTAGGGCCTTCTTTTGCCCGAACCAGGATAAAAATCATGCGTTCATCTCTTGCCTGAATTAGGGAGCACACAGTACATGTTTACTGGTTGGCTTAGGGCACCCCCGGGTCCCAACACCGATAGTTGGCGCACCAGGTAGAGGGATCTGTGTGTCACCACCACTTCCCGCCATTTTTTGGATGGCAAACTCTGCACCATAGCTTCTGTTCGACATGGTGATCTGGTTTAGGAGTTTGGAGTTCATGTCGCTAGGCCATGGCCATGACATGGTCCTGCTCTCAATTGGAGATCCGAGTGGAAGCAGTCCCAGGTCCCTGCAATGGGCCCCTCGCCGGTCTCGTCACCACGCTTCCCCGCCTAGGAGGAGGCGTGGCCGGCGCAGCCATCATCGCCGCTCTAGGACGACAACCACCCCAGCTTCCTTGTCCCCGATGGAGGACGCAGGGTCCCTGGTTGGGAACCTGGCAGACCTACATCTGGGATTGGAGGAGCCAGGAGGTCTTGGCGGTGACCCCCACTTCATCCGCGCTATGCGCCCACCGAGGGGACCGAGCGTGGTCTCTTCTGTGACCGCGGCTCCAATGCCACCTAATCTGCTCCCACATGGGCTGTTCGAGGGTCATCATCTGTTCCTGTTTGGTCTAAACAACACTACCAGGTTGTAGTCCTCCTCAATGAGCACCAACATGAGCTTGTATGAGGACCTCCCGGGACACCTCCTTCGCACCATCGAAGGCTTTCCGGCTCCTACGTCGGCCTCTGGGCACCCAGAGTCCTCACAAACTCTAGGCCCAAGGTGCTACACCCTCGGTATGATGCGACGACAGCTAGAGGAAGAGCGTCAGGGGTAGTTCCCCATCTTCTACTTCGGCAACCCCGACTCCAATTCCGGAAGCGGCTTCTTGTTGGCTGTCCTATCCAATGCCTCCTTCAGGACTGCATTCGCCCAGCGTGTGGCCCTTGCCAGGATGACAGGGACAATCCTAACTAAGGACCTTGTCAAATTCGTCGTCGTTCGTCCTCTTCTGGCCCTTTACCGCGTTGATGAAGGGGTCATCACGGTTACACCGACCACCGTTGTAGCCATCCCAACCACGTCGCTTGAATGGACGATCGTCACCGTGGTGGTCGGGCTCGTGGTTGTCCCAACGATTGCTATGATTGTTCTACTAATCTGGTCTATGGTCGTGGCTGCTGTCAAGGTCATGGTCGTCATCGCGGTGGTAGTTGCGGTTTGGGGGAATAGGGTCCCCTCGTTCAGCCCGTTGTCGAGATGAGTGAACTTGTGGGTGGTGGAGAGGAGATCTTCCATGGTTCTCAGTCGCTCAAGGAGCAACTCCTTCTTGAGGTCTAGGCCACGTGGTTGAACTAAACCGGCGATGAAAAGGTCAATCCCTTCCACCGGGGTAACGTCGACCACATGGTTCCATGAGTTGGAGAACCACAGGACGTACTGTCGTAGCGATTCCCCTGGATGATGCCGGACTTGTGCCAATGTGTATTTGGTGTTCGGCTCCACACAGGTGGGCTTGAAGTTGTCGATGAACATCTGCCTGAGTTGGGGCCAGCTGTGGATGCTGTCGGCGTGCTGACAGAGCAGCCAGGAGGTAGCGACGTTGCTCAGGACCACCGGGAGGTAGTTTGCCATGATGTACTGGTCGCCTCCTGCTGCTCGGACCGCCACTTCATACAACATGATCCAGTGCTCAGGATCGTCTTGCCCATCGTACATCTTGATGTCTCAAATCTAGAAGTTCTTTGGCCAGAGGACGGCCTTGAGTTCCTCCGACAATGGGGCTGGTCCGTTCAGGTGTTGCCAGCATGGTAACGTTTGTCAAGATGATCATGGAGGTCACAATCTCTGGTCTGTTTGACTTCCTGATGGCGCTCGACACGTTGGTTGGTCTGCTACCTATTGGCTCACTGGCGATTGCCGCATTGGCACTCATCATTGCACGGCACCTCTCGTGGAGCGTCATCGGTGTTGGCCCGTTGGGACAGCTGCGTTGGGACCGCCGTGACCGATGCGATGTGGTCAGTGACCTGGCAAAGCGGAGCGGAACCACCTGTGCTTCAACGGCGATCAGAAACTCCCAGATTGCTTTGACCCTGAGTGTGTTCAGGGGAAGGTTGTTGAGCTGATCCATGGCTACAGCGATGTTGGCCATGGGAGTCTCATGGACAATCTAGTTGCTGATGATGTTAAACTCGTCTTTGAGATTACGTTGAAGGTGGTGTGGCAGTTGATCTGGCCCCTTGCCCCATTGCCTCCGTTGTTGACGGGGTTCGCGTTTTGTGCCTCCCGGAGGCGTTGACTCTCTAGATCGTTGTTGTGGTCTTCTCTTGCTTGCCTCTCCTGGTCTGCCTCATTCAGGATGGGAGGCTGGTCCATGCTGACTACGAAGATGGCACCGTCAAAACCAGGCGGAGTCCTC
The DNA here is from genome assembly GCA_023333625.1 of Bothriochloa decipiens. NCBI lineage: Eukaryota > Viridiplantae > Streptophyta > Magnoliopsida > Poales > Poaceae > Bothriochloa > Bothriochloa decipiens. Next base: position 51,834,064 of record CM041628.1, read on the forward strand.
GAGGTGCCTGGCACCGTGTCGGTGAAACAGGGTTGATTGTCCAGCGTGGTCGGTTCTTTCTCCTAGACGTATTGCCAACTTGGACCTTAGGACCCTCTTCGTTAGAGAGGAGGTACTTTGTAAGGTCAAAAGAAATGGAGGGTGCCCTGTTGAGCCAAGAGGGTGAGTCGGACGTGGCGTTGTCTTTGGGGACCATCACGCCCAATTTGGAAGGATGCTGTTGTAGAGACGCCATGCCAATCATGGGCCTTGGATCTTCTAGGACCAGAACCAGATTGGGATCTAGGTTCTGCAAGTAATCGTTACATCACCGGGGAGTGTCCTACAGGTTCCTTGTGTAGGACGTGGCTGTGCTGCTCAACCTGAGTGGGAAGACAGCTTCGCGGCTCTGGTCAGGGATGATGGGATCTATCTACCCTAGGGTGGGTTGCGCCTGCTATGCCCGGTGCTACTGCCTCTGCTGTGCTCAGGCCTGTTGAGCGGCGTGGGTAAGTGCTTGCCGGTGCTGGTGTATGTCAATGAACTCATCCAGCTTAACTGGAGGCGGAGCCCGAGCGGCGACTAGAGTTGGATCTGGTTGGCGTGGGTGACTTTGCGCATGGTGCTGCTGGCGACACCCCTGGTCAGGCGCGGGTTGCTATCGATGGTGCTACTCCACATTTGGGGGCCTGCCATGGCGCGTGGTCGGTGGCCCTCTTCAGTGTTTGGTAGGAGATGCTTAGGCCGGGACCAGATTTGGATCTAGTTGGCATGGGCCACCAGCTTGGCTCGTGCGTCCTTGTTGGTGCCGAGTGTTGCTGACCTGACAGATAGGTGGCAGCCCAGGGACTACGGGCAGATTCAAATCTGTGTAACATTGCTGGTTGGTGTGATTGCGCCAGCATAGTCGGACAGGGGTGAACTCCAAGTACTCCTCACAAAGTCATGCAGGAGCGGACTCCACGTACTCGAGGAGCTTAGCCAGACCTGCCCCATGCCGATCGATCATGTTGATGAGGTCCGAGGTTTTAATGTGCCTCCTCTGGTAGCGAGGAAGCCGCCAATTCATCGCTGGCATGGCCATCATCTCTTCCCTCGTCATGGGCGGCTCGAACGATCCCGGGGGTGGCCCCGAGATCTAGGTTGTCGGAGGAGTGATCGGTGTGGTCGGTGCAGGGGCCGACTATGTCACAACCAGAGCTGGGACTGGCTGTGATGCTCCTGCGAACGTGAGGGATGCCGTGTCACCAGTGGTCCACATGAATGAACTGATGGTGAGGGAGATGCCTGCCTCGAAGTCCATGAATGCCATGAACAAAACCATCTAGATCACCTGAAGATCTAATCGCACACCCCCTACTAGTGTGCCACTGTCGATGAAACCTCATCAGCAGTCTACCACAGGATACCCTGTGGCAGTAGATTGCGGTAAAGGGCACGCTAAGACCTACGATCCGGATGTGGGACACAAGACGAACACCGGGGTTTATCCAGGGATGTGGGACACAAGACACAAGACCATCCGGATGTGGGACAGAATACCCTATGTCCTGCGTCTCTGTTGTTATATTGATGAGGTGTTTACAGATGCATTCTAGGGGGGTCCTTGCCCGCCTTATATAGCGGGGGGCAAGGTACATATCTAAGGTTTCCCGATGTGGTTGGTTACATTGAGCCGTATCCTTGGAGTACACGACTAGATCTAACCAACTAAGACTCCTTGCATGCCAAGTAGCCTTCAGCGCCCGCATGGCCCCCTGACCTGGTCGGTAGCGGACCACGGGCTTGGTCCTGTCATCCGGCCCACCGATCATGATGATGATGGACCAGCCTTCGTCTTTTGGTCTAGGCCATCTTGTACCGAGCAGCCCAAAGTCTAGCCGTAAGGGTATATGGGGTTTATACTCCCACAGGGCCCCCTCGAGCCCTGAAGCTCGACGCATCCAGCCAGAGGTTCAGGGCCTCCTCAAGGTAGCCGCTGCACAGCAGGCTGAAAGCTCGGCCCCGAGACGTCGAGGGGCGGCTTCGGGCAACCCCTGAACCCTCCCGGCACGAGAGGCACAGCTCGGTCCACCAAGTAGACTCTCCCCGACTGATGAGGGTGATCCCCATCAGTGAAGGCATGCCCCAACATCAATGAGGACTACAAACGCAAGAGCGGTGATGCCGAGGCATGAAGCTACAACGCACATAGGGGCGGGCATTACAACAGCGATGAGGACCGACATCGTTACCCCGAGCCGCCGGGCCCTCGAGTCTTCAGCTGAATGATTCGGAGGACACCACTGTCGAATCCCTTCCATCCCCCATGAGCCTCGTTAAGTACAATGGCGAAACCAAGCCCGAGCTGTGGCTAGCCGACTTTAGATTGGCATGCCAGTTGGGTGGAGCACGCAGCGACCATGCCATCATCCGACAATGCCCCCTCTTCCTATCGGACACCGCTCGGAGGTGGCTCGAGAGCTCCCATCCAACCAGATCCATGATAGGGCCGACCTCGTTAGGGTGTTCGAGGGAAACTTCAAGGGAACCTACATGCGCTTTGGTAACAAATGGATCTCCGGAGCTACAAACAAAAGCCCGGAGAGTCTCTCCATGACTTCACTCGACGCTTCTCCAAGCAACGCATCGAGCTTCCCCACATCGCCGCTGATGATGTGACCTGGCTTTCATTGCCGAGACCACCTAAAAGACCTAGTATGGGAGCTGGGGTGTAACTCCCCAAGACCGCCAATGAGCTGATGGATGTCGTGGCCAATTACGCCACCGACGATGAGGCAGTTGGCGCCTTCTTCGACGACGGCCAGGGCAAGCGTAAGGCCAAGCCGGGTGACCCTAAAAGCTCGAATTGGGGTACCAAGAAGGGTGGCAAGAAGAAGAAGAACCAGCAGGGCAAGCACGAGGATGCCCCCGATGATCTTCTTGCCACCGCTGTGAGCAAGAAGCCACGAGGTCCTCCCGAGAGGGGCCTCTTTGAAGAAATGCTGAAAAAGCCGTGCCCCTATCACAAGAGGCCTGCCAACCACAACCTCGAGGACTGCCAAATGACCAAGAAGTACTTCGAGAGCGTGGGCCTTGGTAAGGATGACAAGAAGGAGGATCCCAAGGAAAAGGACGGTGACAAGGAGGATGGTTTCCCCGAGGTCTATGACTGCTACATGATCTACGGGGGGCCCTCGACCCGGCTTTCAACATGCCAACACAAGAGGGAGCATTGAGAAGTCTTCTCTGCACGGGTCGCTGCTCCCCACTACCTCAACTGGTCCAATACGGCCATCACGTTCGACCGTGACGACCACCCGGACCACGTCCCCTGACCTAGGATGTACCCGCTCGTCGTCGACCCCATCGTCGTCAACACTCGCCTTTCCAAGGTGCTCATGGATGGAGGCAGCAGCCTCAACATCATCTACACAGAGACCCTCGACCTCCTGGGGGTCCCAAGAGAAAAGCTCAGCCCGAGCACCAGGGGCTTTCACGACATCATACCAGGAAAGAAGGCTCTCCCCGTTGGCTGCATCGACCTCCCCATCTGCTTTAGCACTCCCACAAACTTTAGGAAGGAGAAGCTCACCTTCAAGGTGGTCAGGTTCCATGGCACATACCACGCCATCATCGGATGACCCAGCTACGCCAAGTGCATGGTGATTCCTAATTACACCTACCTCAAGCTCAAGATGCCAGGACCCAAAGGTGTGATCACCGTCGGCCCCTCCTTCGAGCACGCATACGACTGTGATGTCGAGTGCGTTGAGAATGGGGAGGCCATCGAGGAGTACCCAAATGCTAGCAGCAACCCTCGAGGCGTTCGCCACCAAGCTTCTCGACCCCAAGCACCATGCCGGCAACTTCGAGCCTGCCAAGGACACAAAGAAGGTCCTCCTTGACCCGAGCAGCTCCAATGAGAGGGTGCTGATCATCAGCGCCACCCTCAGTGACAAGTAGGAAGTGGTGCTCTTCGACTTTCTCTGTGCAATCGCCGACATGCTTGCATGGATTCCTTCGGATATGCTGGGCATACCAAGGGAAGTCGCCGAGCATGCCTTGGAGATGCGAGCCGGGTCCAAACCGGTGAAGCAACGCTTGCGTCACTTCAACAAGGAGAAGCGCAAGATAATCGGGGAGGAAGTCAACAAGCTTTTGGCGGCTGGTTTCATCAAGGAGGTTCATCATCCCGAGTAGTTAGCTAATCCCGTACTAGTTAAGAAAAAGAATGGGAAATATTGGATGTGTGTAGACTATACCAGTTCGAATAAAGCATGTCCTAAAGTTCCCTTTCCCTTACCATGTATTGATCAAATCGTTCATTCAACTACAGGATGTGAGACTCTCTCCTTTCTTGATGCTTATTCCGGCTACCACCAAATCATGATAAAGGAGTCTGACCAGCTCACGACTTCCTTTATCACCCCCTTCGGTTTGTATTTCTATGTAACCATGCCCTTCGGCCTTCGAAATGTCAGGGCAACATACCAACGATGCATGCTCCACGTCTTTGGTGAACACATTGGGCCAACGGTCGAGGCCTATGTCAAGAACATCTTAGTTAAAACTAAGAAGGTTGATGACCTCATCAACAACCTCGAGATCGTGTTCAAATGCCCCCGAGCGAAGAACATCAAACTCAACCTCGAGAAGTGCGTCTTTGGCGTCCCCCGAGGCATGCTCTTGGGGTACATAGTCTCTCAGCGCGGTATCGAGGCCAACCCTAAGAAAGTCTCCGTAGTTAGCAAGATGGGTCCAATCCGAGACCTCAAGGGTGTCTAGAGGGTCACGGGCTTCCTCGCAGCCCTCAGTCGCTTTATCTCATGACATGGAGAAAAAGCACTGCCTTTGTACCGCCTCTTGAAAAAATCAGAGCGCTTCGTGTGGACCCCCGAAGCCGAGGAGGCCTTCACCAAGCTTAAAGCCATGCTGACCTCACCTCTGATTCTTGTACCTCCAAACCTTGCCGAGCCACTCTTGCTCTATGCCGCTGCAACCACCCAGGTGGTCAATGCAGCGTAGTTGTCGAGAGAAAAGAAGAAGGGCACGTCTTGCCCATTCAGCAGCCAGACCAAGAGTTCGCTACCCCGCAGATCTAGAAGTTGCTCTATGCCATTGTCCTTACACGATGCAAGCTCCAACATTACTTCCTTGGCCACTGGTAACAGTAGTCTCATCTTTCCTCCTTGGAGATATAGTCCAGAACTGGGAAGCCACCGGGAGAATCGCCAAGTGGGCGGTCAAGCTCATGGGCGAGGCCCTCACCTACACACCATGGAAGGCCGTCAAGTCCCAGGTGTTAGTAGACTTCATCATCGAATGGACCGACATGCAATGTCCCCCCGCACAAATCCAAGCAGAGCTCTGGACAATGTTCTTCGATGGGTCGCTGAAGAAGACAGGAGCAGGCGTAGGCCTGCTCTTCATTTCACCCCTTGGAGTCCACATACGCTATGTGATCCGACTCCACTTCGCTGCCTCTAACAATATTGCAGAGTATGAGGCCCTCGTTAACAGTTTGCACATCGCCATCGAGCTCGGAGTCCGACACCTCGACGTTCGTGGTGACTCGCAAATCATGATCCACCAAGTCATGAAGGCCTCAAACTGCCACGACCCTAAGATAGAGGCCTACTGTAAGGAGGTTTGCAAGTTGGAGGACAAGTTCTACGGCCTCGAGCTCAATCACATCGCCCGTGGATACAACGAGGACACAGATAAGCTGGCAAAAATCGCGTCGACTCAATCATGCCTGACATTTTCAAAGGACCTGTACGAGCCTTCGATCGATCTAGGAACCAGGGAAGGGGTTGCAGTGTAGGCGGTTGAACCCTATCCTCCTACTGAGGCCCCCTCAACTGGGGCCGAGGTCATGGAGATCGAGGGGTCGCCTCCTCAGCAAGCCCCAGAGCTGGACTGGTGCACTCCTTTCCTCAATACCTTATTCAAAGGGAGCTCCCTGAGGATTGAACCGAGGCTTGGTGCATTGCTTGACGGGCTAAGACCTACGTTCTCTACGACAACAACAAGGAGCTCTATTGGTGAAGCCCCACCGAGGTCCTTCAACGCTGCATCACCATCGAGGAGGGAAGAAAGCTGCTCAAAGACCTACACTCGAGGGCTTGTGGTCATCACGCTGCCCCAAGAACCCTTGTCGAAAATGCCTTCAGACAAGGCTTTTACTGGCCAACCACAGTCTTTGACGCCATCAATCTAGTCTGCTCTTGCGAGGGGTGCCAATTCTATGCCAAGAAAATGCACCTCCCCACTCACACTTCACAGATGATCCCCACCACGTGGCCTTCACCGTGTGGGGGCTCGACCTCGTCAGGCCCCTGAAGAAGACAACCGGGGCTACAACCACTTGCTCGTAGCCGTCGACAAGTTCACCAAGTGGATCGGGCTTGACCCATCACCAACATTCCCTCCGAGCAGGCAATTCTATTCTTCACCAACATCATCCATCGCTTCAGGATCCCCAACATCATCATCACCGACAATGCCACACAGTTCACCGGCAAGAAGTTCCTGGACTTCTGTGACCATCATCACATCTGTGTGAATTGGTCCGCGGTCATCCACCCTCGAACTAACAGCCAGGTCAAGCGTGCCAATGGCATTATTCTCCAGAGGCTTAAGCCAAGGATCTACAATTGCCTCAAGAAGTACAGGAAGAAGTGGGCCACCGAGCTACCCTCGGTGCTATGAAGCCTAAGGACAACGCCAAGTCTTGCCATGGGTTTCATGTCATTCTTTATGGTCTACAGGTCTGAGGCCGTCCTCCCCAACGACCTCGAGTATGGGTCCCCTCGACTAAAGGCCTACAACAAGTAGACCAATGAGGAAGCACTCACAAATTCCATTGACCAACTCGAGGAGGATTGAGACGTGGCTCTCCTCAACTCTGCGAGGTACCAGCAAAAGCTCCGGTGCTACCATGACAAGCACGTGTGTCGGTTACCTGGGAAAGGGGTACCCTAAGCCCTTGATTAGCTGGGCGGATCCCCGAAGTTAGCAACACAAGCCCTCCAATGACATCCCTCATTACCACTTGGAAATCCACAAACTAAAGAATGCTGGACCGGCCCACGAATGGGCGTCGACAGCCCAAAGCGACAACCTGCTTGACAGACCACTGCACGGACCTAGACTGTACTCTCGAGGGTGCGACTCGGGCGACCCCTCGAGGACGGAACTTCACCTGGGCGAACAGACCATCCTCGAGGATGGAACTTCACCCGCACAAATGGGCAGCCCTCAAGCGTGGTAAAACCCTCGGCTACCTACTCCCAGTACGGATCCAGGCGCATTCAATGCATTTTACCTGCTCTCGCCTAACCGTATGGCCACAGTTATTGAAACAACTATGGGTATGGCAGTCAAATCCTGCTTTTACCGCCCATACCCTGGAATCCTATGAATGTACCTCACTGCCGCGCCATACCGAGCATTGTGCCCCGTTCGGTACCCCCTCGAGACGCATATTCCACGCATATCCCGAGATTCGACCTTATCCGATGAGCCTCGACCCCCTCGACTCGAGCCCCTCGACTCGACCTAAGGCCTCGACCGTCGCCCCTTGACCCCGTCACGCCGACCCTCGAGCGGGACTTCAACAACTCTGGTCAACACTTCAACAACTCCTGACGTGACGGTTGCAGGACCTCCCATGCCGACGTACACCTCTACAGCGACGCCGACATGGTCGGCATCGGCGTCATACTTCACCGACCATGTTAGCACTAAAAATATGTACTCCTGTGCCTCTCCTTCGCCTATAAAAGGAGGCGCCAGGGTGGGATAGAGGATCCGAGATCAGAGAGATCTGGGAGCACCATACACTACGGCTTAGATCACAGAACAACATCGTGAGACAGTGTAGAGAGCTAAGCGCCCAAAATGCTTGGGCTCAAGCCCACACTTCTCACACCCGCTTGTATTTACCCCTGTACTAGCACTTCGGGGCAAGATAACATGAACTATCCCCCTCTCGCTGGACATAGGGCCTTCTTTGCCCGAACCAGGATAAATCGCTGTGTCCTTCTTGCATCACCCACCGGATTAAGGGAGCACGCAATTACGAATTTACTGATCGGTGTTGACCCCCGGGGTCGAAATGCCAACAGTTGGCATGCCAGGTAGGGGTCCTGCGTTTTACCAATGATTTCCTGCCATTCTTTCCGGATGGACGACTCTGTTTCACCACTTCATCATGCTATGGTGATCTGGTTCGGGAGCCTGGAGTTCATGTCCCTCGAGCAGGGCTATGACATGACCTTGCTCTCGATCAGTGACCCAAGCGGAGGTCGTAGTTTGCCCCCACACTCAGGAAGGGGCACTTGTCGGGCTCGCCACCATGCGGCCACAACCAGGAGGTGCGATCGACGCCGTCATCATCATCAACCTAAGTCAAGATTGGTGCCCGCTGCATTCCCCTCGCTCCTGACCGGTGATGAGGAGCCCCTTGTTGAGGGATTATCTGACCTGAGTTCAGGAGCAGAGGACGGACTGGCAGGGCTCCACAACAACCTCAACTTCACCTTCACAATGCACTCATTGAGGAAGCCCGGCAAAGCTCCCCCGATCCACGCAACCCCCACTACATCGAGCCTACTTCCGCATGAGCTGTTCGAGCGTCATCGACTGTTACCATTCGGCCTCAACAATGCCGCAAAGGCATTCTTAACCTTGACCCACGCCAACATGAGCATGATAGGGGACCACCCAGGCACCCTCCTTCAAGCAATGATGGACATGGGGATGGTCATGCCAACTTTTGTGGACTTGGGCTTCACGAGAGCACCCGGCCCCCGAAGATACAGCGTCGGCACACTCCGACAGCAGCTGCAGGAGGAGGCGTAGGGACAATTCCCTGTCTTCTACTATGGCGACCCTGACTCCAGCTCTGACCATTGGGACCCTACCCGTGAGTGTCTCCACATCGACGGTGACATTGCCTCCAGTGAGGACACTGTCGGTCCAATGACCTCCCCCCAGAGCAGAGGTTCGACAACCAGTCGTACCCCGAGAGGCGTGCCCCCGTTCTGACGACCAGGATGCACAGCTGGCACAAATTTGAGAGTTGTAGGCTAAACTCATCGATGACCAGGAACGACTGTGCCAGCTCGAGCGAACCCTCGAGTAGGAGTGACCACCACCCGGCAGAAGAGCTAGGGCCCGAGAGGTCAACCGGTAGATCAACGAGGGCGGGGCACCCGAAGATCCTGTCAACCGTTACCCTTGAGCAAGCCAGAACGTTGTTGCGGTGGCTATGCTTCTTCGCAATATGCCCGCACCATCCAACTCGCAAGCTCAACGGGTACAACGCGAGATCGAGGGTCTCCTCCAAGTTGCTGCTGTTCAGCAAGCCGAGAGCTCAGCCTCGAGGCGTCGAGGGGCAGCTTCTGAACCACAAGACGAGCCCTCCTAGCCTGAAAGGGAGGGCTCGATCGATCCAAAGGCGGCCGCTCGAGCGAAGAAGACACCAGCCTGAGATCGTGTCATCGACAACCGCACCCCGCGTGACACGCGCCCCGATATCATCGAGAACCGCAAGCGCAAACACAGGGACGCCGAGGGTCGAGGGTACAGCGCCCATCGTGGGGGACGTTACGACAGCGATGAAGACCGACGGCCCCGGAGCCACCGGGTCCCTGAGTTTTCAGCAGGACGATCTGCAATGCCCGGCTGCCCGACAAGTTTTGACCCCCCACGAGCGTCGTCAAGCACAACAGCGAAACCAAACCCGAGCTCTGGCTAGCCGATTTTCGACTGGCTTGTTAGGCAAGCGGGGCACGTGATGATCGCGCGATCATACATCACCTTCCCCGTTCTTATCTGACACTGCGCGTAGGTCTCGAGGAGCTTCCCCCTGACCAGATTCATGACTGGGTCAACCTGGTCCGGATCTTCGAGGGGAACTTCAAGGGCACCTATGTGCGTCCTAGAAACTCCTAGGAACTGCACAACTGCAAGCAGAAACCAAGGGAGTCCCTGCATGACTTCGCTCGGCGTTTCTCCAAGCTTTGAACTGAACTCCCCCACATCTCTGATCTTGATGTAATTCTAGCATTTGTTGTAGGTACGACCTGCAAGGACCTAGTCTGCGAGTTGGGGTGCAACCGCCCCAACACCATTGATGAGCTCATGGATGTGGTCACCAACTATGCGGCTGGTGAGGAGGCGGTTCGAAGAAGAACAAGAAGAAGAAGAAGAATTAGCAAGGCAAGCCTGAGGTTGCAGAAGACGATCTCATCACAGCAGCCGAACGCAAAAAACCTCGAGGTTCCCCCCGAAGGGGCCATCTTCAACAAGATGCTTGAGGAGCCCTGCCCTTATCACAAGGACGGGGCAAAACATAAACTCAAGGACTGCCGCATGCTTCGAAAGCACTTCGAGCAACTGGGCATCAAGAAGGGTGACGACAAGAGAGACCAGGGCGACAATGAGGGAGACAACGGGGAAGACAGAAAGTTCCCCAAAGTATATGACTGCTACATGATCTACAGAGGCCCCTCGACCCAGCTCACGCCTCCACCCAGCTCACGCCTCGACAGCGTAAGAGGGAGCATCGAAAAGTCCTCTCCGTCCAAGTCACGACACCCCACTACCTCGACTGGTCCAATGCACCCATCAAGTTCGACCACAATGACCATCCGGATCGCATCCTCAACCCCGGGGCCTATCCGCTCGTCGTCGACCCAATCATCATCAACACCCGCCTCTCGAAGGTCCTCATGGACAGTGGCAGCAGCCTAAACATCATCTACCTCGAAACCCTTGACCTCGTGGGGGTCAAGAGGTGGCGACTCTAACCCAGCACCGGGGGCTTCCATGGCATCGTACCAGGGAAGAAGGCTCTTCCCATCGGCCGCATTGACCTTCCTGTCTACTTTGGCACCCCCGCAAACTTCAGGAAAGAAACCCTCACCTTCGAGGTGGTTGGGTTTCACAAAACCTATCACACCATCATCGGCTGACCAGGCTAAGCGCAATTCATGGAGATCCCAAACTACACCTACCTCAAGCTCAAGATGCCGGGACCCAGAGGCGTCATCACCATCGGCTCCTCCTACGGGCATGCATACGACTGTGACGTCGAATGCGTCGAGTACGGAGAGGCCGTCAAGCAAAACGCGATGATAGCCTCGACCCTCGAGTGCCTCGCCGACGAGGTGCCTGAACCTAAGCGTCACGCCAACAGCTTCCAGCTGGCGTAAGACACCAAGAAAATCCCCCTCGACCCAAGCTGCTCCAGCGAGAAGGTGCTGACGATCGGTGCCAACCTTGGGAGCAAATAGGAAGTAGTGCTCGTTGACTTTCTCTGCATGAACACCGATATGTTTGCGTGGAGTCCTTCGGACATGCCGGGCATACTGAGGAAAGTCGCCAAGCATGCCTTGGAGATCCGAGCCAGGTCTAGACCGGTGAAGCAAAGCCTGCGCCACTTCGACAAGGAGAAGCGCAGGATCATCAATGAGGAGGTAGACAGGCTTTTGGTGGCTGGATTCATCAAGGAGGTTCATCACCCCAAATGGTTAGCTAACACCATGTTAGTTAAGAGAAAGAATGGAAAAATGTGAGTGTGTGATGACTATACTAGTTTAAACAAAGCATGTCCCAAAGTTCCATTTCCTTTACCACGCATTCATCAGATTGTTGACTTTACCGCGGGATGTGAAACCCTCTCATTCCTTGATGCTTATTCCGGCTACCATCAAATCAAGATGAAAGAGTCCGACCAGCTCACGACTTCCTTCATCACACCTTTTGGCATGTACTGCTATGTCACTATGCCCTTTGGCCTTCGAAACGTCGGGGCGACGTATCAGTGATGCATGCTCCATGTCTTCGGCAAACACATAGGCAACGCGGTCGAGGCCTATGTCGATGACATCGTGGTAAAATCCAAAAAAGTCGACAACCTCATCCATGACCTCGAAATCGCATTCGGATGCCTTCGAGCCAAGAATATAAAACTCAACCCTAAGAAATGTGTCTTTGGAGTGCCTTGGGGCATGCTCCTCGGATACATCGTCTCCCAGCACGGGATCGAGGCCAACCCCGAGAAGGTCGCAGCCATCGCACGAATGGGTCCGATTCAAGATCTTAAGGGCATACAGAAGGTCACGGGCTGCCTCGTGGCTCTCAGCCGTTTCATCTCATGATTAGGGGAAAAGGCCCTACCCGTGTACCACCTCTTGAAAAAATCTGAATGCTTCGCATGGACTGCGGAGGCCGAGAAAGCCCTCAAAAAACTCAAGAGCATGCTGACCTCTGCCTCGATCCTCGTCCCTCCTCGATCAGTGACGTCGACTGAACCGCCCGAGCCCCTCCTCCTCTACGTCACCGTGACCACTTAGGTGGTAAGCGCGGCCATAGTGGTCAAGAGGCAAGAGGAAGGGCATGCCTTGCCCGTCCAGTGGCCGGTCTACTTCGTCAGTGAAGTGCTATCAGAAACCAAGATCCGCTACCCGTAGGTGCAAAAGTTGCTCTACGCCATTGTCCTTACACATCACAAGCTCCACCATTACTTCCTAGCCACCCGGTTACCGTGGTGTCTTCTTTCCCCTTGGGGAGATCATCCAAAACCGGGAGGCTGCTGGAAGAAATGCTAAGTGGTCGGTCGAGCTCAAGGGTGAGACCATCACCTATGCACCACAGAAGGCCATCAAATCTCAGGTGCTGGTGGATTTCATCGCTGAGTGGACCGACACCCAGTTGCCGCCAGTTCAAATTCAAGCTGAGCTGTGGACGATGTACATCGATGGGTCACTTATGAAGATAGGAGCAGGTGCAGGCTTGCTCTTCATCTCACCCCTCAGAGTCCACATGCGCTACGTCATCCGCATCCACTTTGCCACTTCTAATAACATTGCAAAGTACGAGGCTCTTGTCAACGGGTTGTGTATTGCCCTCAAACTCAGGGTCTGATGCCTTGACATTCGAGGTGACTCACAACTCATCATTGACCAAGTGATGAAGGCCTCGAGTTGCCACAACGCCAAGATGGAAGCCTACTGGAATGAACTACGCAAACTGGAAGACAAATTCCACGGCCTCGAGCTCAATCATATTGCTCGACGCTACAATGATGCTGCGGACGAGCTCACTAAGATTGCATCAACTCGAAGTACTATCCCTCCGGATGTATTCTCGAGAGACCTCTTCGAGCCCTTCATCGACTTGTGCTCGGGGGCTGGCATCACACCCTCGAAACTTGACCCCGCGGCCTCAACTGAGGCCCCCTCGACCGAGGCCAAGGTCATGGAGATCGAGGGGACACCTCCTCTGTTGAGCCCACCTCCGGATTGGCGAGTCCCTTTCCTTGACTGCCTCATTCGTGGGGAACTCCCGGAAGACCGGACCGAGGCTTGCCGGATTGCGTGACGGGCCAAGGCCTACGCCATCTACGGTGATGGCAGGGAACTCTACAGGCAAAGCCCATCAGGCATCCTCCAGTGCTGCATCACTATCGAAGAAGGCAGGAAGCTCCTCGAGGACATACACACGGGGGCTTGCGGCCACCACGCAGTGCCGAGGACCCTCATCAGCAATGCCTTCTGATAGGGTTTCTACTGGCCAACTACTATTTTCAACGCCATCAACATTGTCGGCTCATGCAAGGGGTGCCAATTCTACGCCAAGCAGATGCACCTCCCAGCTCATGCCTTACAGATGATCCCCATCACCTGGCCGTTCGTGGTCTGGGGGCTCAACATCATGGGGCCTCTCAAGAGGACCACCAAGGGGTACACGCACCTACTCGTTTCTGTTTACAAGTTTCCCAAGTGGATCAAGGCCTGGCCTGTCGGCAACATCCGCTCCGAGCGGGCGATCGAGTTCTTCACCGACATCATCCATCGCTTCGGGGTCCCGAACGTCATCATCACTGACAATGGTACACAGTTCACTAGCAAGAACTTCTTGGATTTCTGTGATCGCCATCACATCTATGTGAACTGGTCCACAGTTGTTCATCCTCGAACTAACGGCCAGGTCGAGCATGCCAATAGCATGATTTTGCAGGGCCTCAAGCCAAGAATCTTCAACCGCCTTAACAAGCACGGAAAGAAATGGGCCATGGAGCTGCCTTTGGTCCTATCGAGCTTAAGGATAACACCTAGTCAAGCCACGGGGTTCACACCATTCTTCTTGGTCTATGGGTCCGAGGCCGTCCTCCCTACTGATCTCGAGTATGGTTCCCCGCGACTAAAGGCCTACAACGAGCAAACCAACGAAGAAGCCCTCACAAACGCCATCAACCAGCTCGAGGAGGCTCGAGACATGGTACTGATTCACTCCGCGAGGTATCAGTAGAAACTTTGATGCTACCACGACAAACACGTGTGCTCGAGGGACTTCCAAGTTGGAGACCTCATCCTACGTCGACGACAGAACAACAAGGGGTGTCACAAGCTGACTCCACCATGGGAAGGTCCATACAACATAGCTGAGGTGCTGAAGCCCAAAACGTACAAGCTGGCAAACAACAAGGGTGAAACCTTCACCAACGCATGGAACATCGAACAACTACATCATTTCAACCCCTAGGGCACCGATGCCCTTGTACATTCTCGCATGTTTCATACATTTTTGCTTGATAAATATAAGAAGTACTTTTGATTATAAGTTCAAACTTATTATTATACATGCAAGAGGTAGCCTTGACCCTGTCTCGCCAGAGTCGAGCCTCGCTCGGGGGCTACTGGGGGAACCCCCTAAGTTCCTAAAAAATACGAATAATTTTTTAAAAAATCGAGCGTCTCCTTTTGCTTCATAACTAAGTAGAAAATGCCTCGAACTCCCTCGAGGTCGATGAGGGCTGTCGAGCTGGGAGCTCTCCTATGCCCCAGGCTATGGTACCTCCATTCACTCCCCCTCAAGGGATACGAGCATGCGTTGAACGCTTAGTCGAAAAGCAAAGGTCAGATGATCGAAGCTCGAGCGTCTCTTCTTTCCTTCGCTTCGACGTGCTTCGCGACTAAGAAGAAAACGCCTCAAATTACCTAAGGATCAAGGGCTGTCGAGTCGGGAGCTCTCCTACGCCTCTGGGCTATGGTACCTCCACTCACTCCCTCCTCAAGGGATACGAGCACGTGTTGAACACTTAGTCAAAAAAGCAAAATCTAGGCAAAAGAAAACAGAGAAAACTCAAACTTGAAATATCCAAATGTATTACGATAGATGCATAGATGTTTTAAAGGCCTCTGAGGCCATACTGAATATAAGTTACAAAAACTAACTTATTTACATGGGCACCTTTGCCTAGTTTTGCCCTACAGGCCCGCTCCGCCGTCTCCGTCACCGCCCTCCTCGACGGTGTACCCTTCATCTTCGGGGGGAGGACTTCATCCTCGAACAGCTTCGCCAGTGCTTCCCCTGGCCTCTTGGCATCCTGGATCAGCCCTCGGCATCGCTCCTTGTTCTCGGCATCAGTCTTGAGATGTCGGGGACGAAGCCTTGGGCAACGACGTCCATGTCGAAGATGAAGCCAGAGGAAACCACCACTAGCGCGTGCTTCACGCCGGTGTGGAGCGCCTCCCGCATGCAATCCCGAAGGGTGGCATCGAGGTGGTAGTGCCAGTCGACGAGCGCGACCCCTGAGACATCTTCTTCAACCACCTCGACGGGCTTGACCTCCCAGGAGGTACAGAGCCTGTTGATGGCAACCCGGAACCTGCCAAGAAGCGCCCCCTCTGCCACGAGGCTCTCCTGTAGTGCCTTGGCAGCGGCTTGAGTGGAGAGCAGCTTGGACTCAAGGCCCAAAAGACAAAACAAGAGTTAAACAAGTCACACGGAAAGAAAAAGGTCAAAGGCCACCAAGGAACTCACTGGCACAGTGGGTCTGGAGGGCGCTGCGGTCCTCCAGCATGGCGTCGCGCTCCTCCCGAGCCTCGTCTTGCTCCCGCTGGGCCTCCTTGAAAGCCCGAGTCAAGTCGATCTTCTCGCACCAGAGGGTCTCGAGGGCGCCACCAGCCAAGATGATGGCTTGCTCCTTTTCTCGAAGGGTAGCCTTCATTGCCTCGAGCTTGGCATCCAGGCTATTGGCTCGACCCTTCTCCTCCTTGACCAAGGCAGAGAGGGTGTCGCGTGCCATGGAGACCTAAGCTAGACTGGCCTCGAGCAAGCGGATACGCTCCATGAAGCCTCGAGCCTCCTCCACGAGCAGCTTGACGTGCTCTTGAGCACGAGCGCCATCGCTCTTGGCCTCCTCTGCTTCACCCCTGGCCGCGTCGACCACCTCCTTGACCCATCGGAGCTCCTCCTTGACTCAGGTGGCTTCGCCTTGAGCTGCCTCGGTGTCCTCCTTCGCCTAGGCGGCCTCCTCCTTGGCCCTGGAGGCCTCCTCCCTAGCCCACTTCACCTCCTCGACCTCGGCCACCCTGCTCTGCACAGAACGGCCAGCCTCAAGTTGGCGAAGCACTTCCTTCTGGCTGTTATGCATTTCATGGAGGAAGTATGACTTGGAATGGGAACGCCTCCGCAAGTCCTGGAAATAGGAAATTGAGGGTTAAGGCGATCCATACGGGAACAGCCAAAAACCGTAGGTGATCCAAACAGGGACTTACCGCGAGACTCTGGTCGAGATCCCCAATGAGCTCAACACCCAGCTTGAGGAAGTGGTGCAGCCATGCCCGGGACTGCTCCATGCCCTCCCAGCACTTGACCTCTGCCAGGTCATCCATATCGATCCTAGGAGCACTGGAGTCGCTGAGCTCTTGGAGCAAGACATGCTCCTTGCCCCAATGGGAGAAAAGCGCCTTGACCTTGGTTCGTGCCAAGGATTCAATCTCCTCTGCCACGTCATGTGGGGCGCCGTGGTGCTCCGCTAACTTGGCCGAGGTGGGGAACTCTAACGTGGCGTCGGTGCCTCCCAGCCCGGGGTCAGACGTTGACCTCCTCCTCAATGGGCCAGGAGCCCCCAACGTGATGGCAGCCGCCGTCTCCTTCGACCACTTCGCCTGCGGACCAGAAAGCACTGGCTCCTTCGATAGCGCAGCTGACGGCTGCGGTGGCTAGCTCGACGCTGGCTCAGGCGCATCCTGAGGTGGCTGAGGGGACGAGGCCGTCGCTTCCTCCAATGCCACGTCCTGTGGCACCGGTAGGTCCGCCATCGACACGTCTGCCGGCGGGCTTGGTGCCGAGGTCTCCTGCTCAAGCTGCGTCGAGGGTTTCAGCACCGCTTCTTGTAGCAGCTCATCGAGGGTGATCATAGACACCCGCTGCTTTGGGAGTCCCAAGGTCTCCTCCCCCTCCGACGGCTTGGGCGGCTGCTGCGCCGATAGGTCCGGCAGCGTCACGTCCCCCAGTGGCGTCTGCTGCTCCTGATGGTGCTAGGGCCGTTCCTCGGTCACCTCCTTCTCCTCCAGCTGTGTCCACTGCGGCTCCTGCTTCCACTGAGCCTCCAACTCGCGTAGCCCCGTTGGCCACGGCTTTCGCTCCCCCATCAAAGGGGGAGGGGTGATGGCCTCCTCACCCTCGAGGTCGATGGGGACTACCTCCGTTCCTGGCTCGTGGCCCTCGGGGCTCCTGCCTTGGGCATGAAGGCAGAGACCTCGGGCTGGCCCAGGTCAGGGGCTCCCAACACCAGGGCTCCACTCTCTGGCACCGGGCCGAGCTCAGGGACCATGGGCATCAACATGAGGGAGGCGCTCCCCCTCCAGCATCTTCATCGGCTCAGAGTCACCGCTCGTCACGGCCCCCGAGTAACTCAACACTGGAGCAAGAGCAGAACCCGTCAGCCTCCCATGAGCCATAGCCCCGAGGGCTAAGGATAGCCATCTCGCCTCCCACAGAGCCAAGGGCCTCGATGCCGCACCTGTGACTGAGGCCCCCATCCTCGTGGCCGCATCCACCCTAAGCCGCTTAGCCAGCGCAAGGGTCGCCTCCTCGATGCAGCACTTTGGCCTGGATGGAAAGTAGGATAGTTGAGAACTTAATGAGCCACAGAATAGGAAAGCAATGAGAAGAGACTTAAATCGACAACACTTACGTATCATCTTGCCTAGAAAACTTAGTGAAATCTGGCACCTTGTACCGATTCAGGAAAGGAATTGAAGCATAAGATGAAGGGTATGGAGTTCGATAAGAGTAAGTATCGATCTTGGGTTCAATCCCAAATTGTTCTTTCATCACTTCTGCAATCTTATCGGTCAAGAGTGCATCCTGATCTTGCCGATGCACTGGCTGGATCTCTACTGGAGGCGTTGGCTGATATGCTTCTACATACCCCTGTGGCACTTGGCTTGGATAAATTGGCTAAAGTTCATTGGCTGTTTTGCCGATGCTTGTTCCTAGAAAGTTGTCCGTGGACTATACCGTTGAGTCCCCATTGCTTGGTAGCTTGGCTGAATAGCAGATTGCTGAATTGGAGCTTGCCCTGACCAATCGAGATTGTAACTCATCGGCACCTGGCTTGCCGATGGCTGATAGCTTGCAGATAATTGATGCTCTTGTATAGATGGATGATATCCAGCATAATTGCCCTGAATTACAGGTAATCCAAACTGAGATATGAATGGTACTATGGGCTGCTCTGCAGTGGAAGCTCTCTATTGAACTGGTGGAGGATTAGTCAATGGATTCGCATAAGATATCTGTTGCGGAGGTGTGTAGAATCCCATTGACAATGGCTGTATAGAAGGAGGTACAGTAGAATAGTGCGGCGCTTGAGCCACTGGCCGAATTGGAGTAGCCGATGTCATTGGACCCTTCCTTGCTACATCATGCACTTGAGGCAGTCCAGAGTTGGCAGTAGATGGACCTGGAGGCATATCGTATCCCCACCAATTAGCAGCATTTTGACTATGTTGACCTGAAGGACCTGACATTGCCGATGCCAATAGATCTGTGCTCAACTGAGTACTAGGCCTCTCCTGAAATGTTAGATCTGATCCTATCGGTGTGGCTTCAATGATGGATGGTCCTGATATAGCTGGAAGAGTAGGCGCTTCCATACTCTCAACGGCTGGAGTTGCCGATGGAGTACTGACAGATGCCGATCCTGGCTGATGATATGCCGGCCCGACATACCCTGGTGCTTGTCCTTCTCTTAATGTTTGCACAACAGCATTGTAAACAGTATTGGACAGCACGGTGGAGTGGTTGATCAAAGCTTGATTTAATGCAGAATTAACCATCTCCTGTAATTTACCAGGGTTGGAGTCAAAAGTTACCTGCCGAGGCAACGGCAGATCTTTCTTCTGGATGACTTCTCCTCCCCTATTCATGCTAAAAGACTTCAAGCAGAGTTGCCTGTAATCTTCCATAGCTTTTTCCATGGCTTGCCTCTGATCCTCCTTGAGATCTGATTCTGATATCTCGATGATGTTTTCTGGAGTGATATCAGTAGTATTCTTCATGATAAATCTGTTGACTTGGTCCCACCAGGCGTGCCAAAAGATGTGTTGATGCAAAAAGGCGTTGGATCTGCAAACACACCAGGCTAATACCCAAGTTCGATATCAAGGCGTGCCAGTTGATTTGACCTGTTAATCGACAAGGATGATAAATTTGAATAAACCCGAACGAGACGACAACGATATGCCCGGACGTCAAAGCTCAGAAGGTATTCGATAACTGTTGAACAGATCAGACGAGACGACAGCGATACGCCTAGACGTCAAAGCCTGAATCATGCTCGGTAGATGTGGAACCTGCAAGGTTGCCGGAGATCAAGTTGATGCAGCCCGTCGATTCTTGAATGAACTCGTTGAAAAGGAAAAGGTACTGTGACGAAGTCGTCAAAAAGTAGATTGCTTGAAAAGTAGATAAAAGTAATAGATTTGTTGTATTTGATTGATTGACCTTTTTTACATTGCCTCTTGGTACATATTTATACCCTGGTACTATGAGTCCTAAACAGACACTACAAAGTATTACCTAAATAAGTCTTATCTCTAAGGAATAAAAAATAATGACTCGTACCAAGGTCAGACTCAAAAGTAAACTATTAAAATATTGGCATAAATATCGCCAGTTTCCTTATCCATTGCTTATGATGAAACCTCTATCGGCACGCTCCTCATCTCTGTAGATTCCATCGGCAAAACCCATCGATAATGATTCAGCTCTGCTTTCCACGTTCTTCAGCTCTGTTTTCCATCGACAACTATGCTTCTCTCTCCATCGGCAACAGCTTCCTGCTCTCATCGGCAAGATCATATTAACCCTCATCGGCAACCATCTGTTAGCCATACTTCAAAGAAAAGTAAGCTTTAAAAGCACAACCACTCCCTTGCCGATCGGCACAGTTCTTCAGCCCCCGCATGAACTCGCTCGGGGGCGCTCTAAGCCTGTGCCGGTGGTACTTGAGGAAGCTCATCACGTAGCCCTCCGGTGGGTTTGGCTCAGGGTGGCTCTTCAACGGCGTGATCCACTCTGGCCGAGTCAAATCGGTGACGGGGCAGAGAAGTCCTTCCCTCACCAACTCGTTCAGCCTCTGTCGTGTCATGGTCAATGAGCGCAAGGGTTCAGCAGGCTGGAAGGTGGGGGCCGTGGCAGCAGTAGCAGCACGGATCCGTTCGATGGGTGCGACGGCGGCGGCGACGACACAGATCTCCTCGGTGGACGGGTGACCAGGAAGGTTCCCAATCACGATTTCTTGCTCTAAGTTCCTACCCTCACACGCAGGAAAGCAGGGACTCAGGAGCACTAGCGGTGGTGAAGGCAAGGTGGCAAAGGTAGGGGCGAACAGCGCTTGCCCCCTCTGGTCTTATACCCAGGAAGAGCAATGGGCAGAATCCGGTGGAAGAAAATGGTAACTCCCCGTAGTTAATGCGTTTACCTAACCGTTCCTCCTCGATTCTCGGCCGGATACATGTGTCACACCTCAAGCAATTAGCCATTGCTCGGGCCCACCATGATCTCCACCACCGTACCGTTTAACCTTCCACCTCAAAAGACGCGTCCGATGGTAAGAAAAACAAACGTTACTTATCGACGGATTCCTGCAGGAGAAGGTAAAGAGGCTCCGGCCCCACAACAAGCCTTGAGGGAGCGAAGGCTGGCCCTCGACCAGGGTTCGATAGCCGCCCTCGAGCACCCGAGTCAGGGGTGACCAAGGGGGAGCCAACATGAGGCCCTGCTCGAGAATGAACCCTGGAGACCCCTTTGGGCACATCCAAGGTGAAATGCTAGGACTTTTATGGAATCCCCCCGAAGGGAGGCATCGAGCCACCGAGACCTATCGAATGGAATCGGTTTCCATAGGTCCATTGCGTTTTGCTTTAATGAGACCACCTCTGGGCCTCCTGCCGACCTCTATCGAACAAGGAAGGGGATCATCAACATATCAATCCAGAAAACATCATCGACATATCAAAGTCAGATCTCAAGGAGGATCAGAAGCAAGCCATGGAAAAAGCTTTGGAGGATTACAGCAGCTCTGCTTGAAGTCTTTTAGCAAGAACAGGGGCGGAGAAGTCATCCAGAAGCAAGATCTGCCGTTGCCTCGGCAGGTAACCTTTGACTCTAACCCTGGTACATTACAGGAGATGGTTAATTCTGCATTAAATCAAGCTTTGATCAACCACTCCACCGTGCTATCCAATACTGTCTACAATGTTGTTGTGCAAACGTTAAGGGACGGACAAGCACCAAGATATGTCAGGCCGACATATCATCAGCCGGGATCGGCATCTACCAATACTCCATCGGCAACTCCAGCCGTTGAGAGTATGGAAGCGCCTACTCTTCCAGCTATATCAGGACCATCCATCATTGAAGCCACACCGATAGGATCAGATCTAACGTCTCAGGAGAGGCCTAGTACTCAGTTGAGCACAGATCTATCAGCATCGACAATGTCAGGTCCTTCAGGTCAACATAGTCAAACTGCTGCTAATTGGTGGGGATACGGTATGCCTCCAGGTCCATCTACTGCTAACTCTAGACTGCCTCAAGTGCATGATGTAGCAGGGAAGGGTCCAATGACATCGGCTACTCCAATTCGTCCGGTGACTCAAGTGCCGCATTATTCTACTGTACCTCCTGCTATACAGCCATTGTCAATGGGATTCTACGCACCTTCGCAACAGATATCTTATGCGAATCCATTGACTAATCCTCCACTAGTTCAACAGAGAGCTTCCACTGCAGAGCAGCCCGTAGTACCATTCATATCTCAGTCTGGATTACCTGCAATTCAGGGCAATTATGCATCAATTGTCTGCAAGCTATCAGCCATCAGCAAGTCAGGTGCCGATGAGTTACAATCTCAATTGGTCAGGGCAAGCGCCAATTCAGCAATCTGCTATTTAGCCAAGCTACCAAGCAATGGGGACTCAACGGTATAGTCCACAGACAATTTCCAGGAACAAGCATTGGCAAAACAGCCGATGAACTTTACCCCGCAGATTGGTGCCGTGAATATGCTGATTCATCCAAGCCAAATGCCACAGGGGTATGTAGAAGCATATCAGCCAACGCCTCCAGTAGAGATCCAGCCAGTGCATCGGCAAGATCAGGATGCACTCTTGACCGATAAGATTGCAGAAGTGATGAAAGAACAATTTGGGATTCAGCCCAAGATCGATACTTACTCTTATCGGACTCCATACCCTTCATCTTATGATTCAATTCCTTTCTTGAATCGGTACAAGGTACCAGATTTTACTAAATTCTCTGGGCAGGATGATACGTCAATAATGGAGCACATCAACTGGTTCATCATCCAGTGCGGGGAAGCAGTGAACAGGGATGAGCTGAAGATCCGTTTATTCTCGTCCTCTTTGTCTGGATCAGCATTCGCATGGTTTATATCATTGCCGCCAAACTCTATTCTTACTTGGACCAATCTAGAAAGACAATTTCATAAGTACTTCTTTGCTGGTGTCCATGAAAAGAAGCTTACCAATTTAATGAAATTAAGACAGCGAAGCGATGAATCGGTAGAGAGTTTTGTGCAAAGGGTACGAGACATGAAGAACAAGTGCTACAGCCTAGTGCTTGATGACCGCCAGTTAGCTGGTTTGGCGTTTCAGGGTTTGTTGTCGCATCTCAGAGACAAATACGATTCTCAGGAGTTTGAAAGCTTAAGCCATATTGTGCAGAGGATCTCTGATCAAAGCGCTCAAGCTCCAGAACATAGAAAGAGCTAGAACAAGAAGGTGTCCTTTGTAGAGGCAGAGGAATCAGATTCAGATGAAGAACCAACTATAAGCCTGGCTGAGTGGGTAAAAGGTAAAAAACCTTTATCTTGTCCTTTTGGTCAGAAAGAGCCAGAGAAATTCACATTTGACGTCACAAAGGCCGATAGAATATTTGATCTGCTGCTTCAAGAGGGCCAAATCAAGCTGTCACCCAATCATGTGATTCCATCGGCAGATGAGTTGAAGAAGATAAGGTACTGTAAATTTCATAATGCAACTTCGCACAGTACCAATGACTGCAAGGTTTTCAGACAGTAGTTGCAATCGACAATTGAATCTGGGAGGATCAAGTTTGACAACTCTAAAGCTCAGAGGCCGATGAAGATTGATCAACATCCTTTCCCAGCAAACATAGTGGAGGCCGTAAACAAGACCAAAGTGTTGACATCGGTAAGCGCTAAGAGGAGAGCATCGGTGGATCCTAGAAATCAAGCAACTACCGATGACTTGAAGGGGAAAGAGATAGTTGAAGAAAGCAGTAGTTCAAGAAGGCCTCCTAGACCAGCTCCGTACAGAATTCCAAGTAACCACTATCGGCATCAGCAAGAGGAGTTGCGTTGGGAAGCATGGCATCGGCACGAAGACCATTGGAGATGCCCCTTCTTCATCTATTGTTGGGAAGAAGGCATTAAATTGCCTACTGTTGATAGTTGTCCCGAGTGCAATGGTTATGATCGAGCCGATCGGGTAGAAAGAAGACCGCGCTATGGTGATCGGAGCAGATACATCGGTAAGCCGATTAGAGAGAGGGCATCGGTACATGTCGGCTGGGGGGCAGAACCAGTGTGCATGAAAGATTGGGCAGGCATACTGACTATTTGCTGATGAATCAAGAAGAGCTCGAGGAGATGACCAATGCAGGAGTCCCTGATGAAACAGTACTCTGCAGGGATCCCAATACAAATTACCCAGGTTCAAGTGTAAAAATTTATCAACCCGTCTGGAAGACGAAGCTTCCTCAATGGTGTCCTAAAGGTCTAACGAAGACTCAAAAGAGGAAGATGCAACATGAGCACAAAGAGGAAAATTCCCATGGATCAAAAACTCAAGTATGATGGCTGAAGCGCAAAAGTGAATGTCCATCGGCAGACATCAACATGGTTTTCCTATTGCCGATGAGATTCTTTGCACTTGCCAATAAAAAAGAAGAAAATAGATAAAGTGCTCATTCAAAAAGAGTGTATCGGCGCTACATTAATGTGAAGTTTTACAAATTGCCGATGCATTACATTGCCGATGAGGAAGAAGGTTCACAAGTTGAACAATGAACGGATGGTTGATATCGCACACAGGCGAATTTGGTCGGCTTCCTCCAGTATCTTTGCGTCTTCATCGGCATTGCCCTCAACTGGCTTGATCTTCTTCTTAAGTGCCAGCGTCTTGAGGACTTGATTGTCCCTTTCTTGCTGAAGAGTCTTGACAGCTTCGGGCATTTGGGCCTTCTCCTGATTTGTTGCGTCCAAGGCTCTTTCAATCTGTATCAGCTCCACTAGCAGGGCTTCTCTTCTTTCCGATAGTTGAGCAATTTTGTTCTCCAGATCTGCACAGGAGGCTTCTAGTTTACCGATGTCTTTGTGCTTCTCATCGGCAAATTGCTTGTGCTTCATCATATCCTCCTGGAGTTTTGCCTGAGTGGCTCTATCGGCAATCCGCTGGGCAGCCCTCTGATACTACAACTGCCGACTCTCCAGATGTGCAGCTTGGAAGAGTGCTTCCTCGACATCGGCAGGAATATAACCTCGAATTCTTTTAAAAGTTACTCTTGCAGAATTAGAATCCTGGATCAGCAAAGAGGTCTCCTGTTGCAGCAAGGATAATAGTGTCTCCAGCTTTGACTTGGTTTCAGATGACAAAACTTCAAGGGCTGGAGCAGAGCTTTCTTCAGGCTCTTCATCATCGGGAACAATCCCACTGATAGAGAAGGAAAACAGACTATCGGGGGAATCTTACTCCTAAAAAGAAAAAGGTGATGTCAGCAGAAGAACCCAAAGTGTTAAAGGTTATCTAAGGGAGTTAACTTACCTGTTTCAAGGCAATCTCTCGCCTTTGGCTCGAAGAAGCAACCTCAGGTACAATTGCCGATGATGTTTCTTGTGTTGGTACCTCGATTGGTTGCTGCTGCGACACCGGTGCCGATGAAAATCCTTGTATGGGTACAATGGCCGATGGAAGAGCAGTTGCTGATGGAGAAGTTTGCACAGATACGTTAGGCGATATCGGGCGAGGCGAGGACGCCAATGGAGATGGTGTAAGTCTTGCCCGCTTTGATTGTGATTCTTCGCCTGATGACACCTTACGCTTGTGCTGTAAAATACCGACATCGGATGGCTAGGGGGCATCGGCAATGGAAGGCTGAGGAATCGGTACACTTGGGACGGTTGCCAATGCAATCACTTGGTGCTGGAAGAGAAACAGATGAGTAAAAGTGCCAATCCAATGATCAAGGTTTAAATAAAGAATACCTCTGGAGAATCATCAAGGACGACGAGGTGTAGCGACAAAGGTGCTGCAGGTGGAGACGAAGGTCGGGTTACCGATGAAGATTCCATTGGTGTAGAACTCGCGCCCTGAAATGTGAAATCGGTAAATCACAGTAATCGGCATCTACAAAAGAAAGTGAGGTGATTACCTTAGATGTCTGTGCCGAGGATGCGATCGATTTGGTGCTCTTCTTGGAATGACCACGGCCCATCACAGTGTCTAGCGAAGGAGCTTTGTAGACAATGATGGATACTGGGGAGATAGGCTGCAGCCGAATGACCTTGCCGCTCTTACTTAGTGTTAAAACTGGGTCATTGACCTGTTAAAAAGGGGTTAGTTGCCGATGGATTAAAAGGGAGTTGAAAGAAGTACAGAGGGTCAGACTTACCGCATCGGCAGGGATGGCGTGATCGGAATCAATGAGATTCCAGTAAAGATGAGGAGATGCAAAGAATAGTTGCTCTTTTCATTCTTGCCACCATAATTTGAAGGATTCGGTGACAAAAGAAGCCGATACCCAATCGGTTAGATCGACATTAGAGGTATCGGCATCGGGAAGGAGAGTAACAATCTTGTGCCAATCCACATGGTTCGCAATAGTCTCTCTCGGTTTAATCACATTGGCAAAGCAGAGGTTGATGGGCTGTTGTCCAAAAGCTAGTTGTCTTGTTGCTACCGATGGATAATAGAACTTGTATGTGGGATTAATGTTCTTCCCGCTTCCAAATATGTTGACCGGGATGGCACGAGGGGTGATTATTGCACTAAGAATGTCGGCATCTTTGTTCAAAGCCTCATCGGTAAGGTTAAAGGAAAGAGGGAATCTTGCTTCTTCATCAACATACGGGACCCAGGCCCGAAGCTCAGAAGGGATGCCGATGTAGAATCTGTGGAAGAGATCGCCGATCTGGACTCTGTTTGCCTCTGCCCCTGGTGATACTGCCAGTGCTTCTCCAAAGTTGATAGGGGGGCGCGTTGCCGATTCTTCTTCCCCGAGTTGATAATCTTCAGGAAGACTTCGAGGGAATCGCTGGGCAAACAGATCAATGTGGAAATACTTGTGCATATGGGCGTTCAACCACATATTGATGAACCACCAAGGACCCCCTAGATTGCCGATGGGTTTGCCTTGCAGCAGCCTTTGTGACACTTGGTGAAGGAGATGGTAAACTGAGCCAAGGAGGTACCGGCTCAGTGGGAGTCTGACGCCGCTAGCCAACATCTCTGCGGCAGGAAGGTGCATGTTGGTCGGTCCAACTGTTCTGCCACAGAAAATAAATTTCTCAAGCCATATATTCAAAAAAGCTGAATGCTCCCTATGACTGACTGAACCGGATTTCTTATACTCACTAATATAACCAGTCCAGCCGCCAATGTTCCTGGTAGTCAGCCGATGCTCAGGTTTTCTCTGGAACAGTGCGTTGTCATCAGCAGATGAGATGTCTAAGCCAGTGAGCATATACACATCGGCAAGGGTTGGAGAAGCTGGTCCATGTTTGAAGATGAAGGCATTTAGAGTATCAGACCAAAAGTAGGAGGCGGCGATTAACAGTGACTCATTCCTCTCCATATCGGCAATAGATAATCTGATGCACTGTTCTAATCTATGTTCCGTCCAATATAGCTCCATTGTCCTTGCAACCCTCAAATACCAGTCTTTCCATCCCTTGGTGGTTTTCGGCCAAGATCGAAAGGTATCAGTCCAGAATCCCAAATCGAAATTCTGAGCTCTAAAGGGGATTCAATTGGTTTCTGCGTTTATGATGTCAATTGGGTCTAGATTCCCATTGGGCCTAGGCAGATAAAGTGATTCTGATGCGTTGGAATGAGAAGATTATTGCAATGTTCCTGAGAGTAGAGATTGAGAATAAGGAAGAGTCATGAACTGCACGGAGAAGGAGAAACGAAATGTCAAAGGATGGGTAAAAGAAGAAGACTAACCTTGGGGACATCGAAACGAATAGCCATGGCCGCAATGAAGATGGAGAAAACAAAGAATGCTAATGGAGGCTAAGAATCGCTATCAAGAATGCCGCCGATTGAGTTCGTCAAAGGATCGCCTGTTGATGTCGTCGCTGGAGAGAGAAAAGTTAGGGTTTGAATCACAGATGAAAAATGGGCCACGGCGGAGGAAGCATTATATGGGCCTGTGGGTACAGGATTTCCGCTGCCGCGTGCACGACCCTCAAGGAGAAGTTCAAGCAGTTTGGGTAATCATGACCTGGAGGAAATATCGGCGCATAAAGTATTTTATACTCCAAAATTGGGGGCATGTGTTGACACCGTTTTTCGGCACGTGTCAATAAGGATCGGGAAACTGAACTAAATCGGCAAGAGGGTGATTGTTCTTCAGTATTGCTTCTGAGTTGCCGATGGGTGGTTGCCGATGAAGGACATGTTGATCTCATACATTGCCGATGAAGCCAGAGGGCTCTTGCCGATAAGATAGGCAGAAAGGCTAGAAGGTTGTTGCCGATGCCAGGGATGTGCCGATAAGGAGATGACTTCATTGTGACTGGAGCGGACAGCGGATCGGCGACACGGAGCTTATAATTTTTAGTATTATAGTTTAAGTCCAACTCCTATACAAGTTTTATTTCTTTTTTAAGAAATAGAGTTCGTATAAGGAATTAGTTTATTTCTTCTATATTTGAGCTTTACGTATTAAATTAGGACTCTTTTGATTAGTAGAGTATAAATATATGCCGAAGGGCATTGTAATGGACATCCAAGCATCAATAAATAAATCTACTTCTTATTTACCCTTACCAGTACTTTACTTTTCGGCGACTTCGCCAAGTACCTTTTCTTTTTCAACGAGTTCTTTCAAGAATCGACAGGCTGCATCAACTTGATCTCCGGCGACCTTGCAGGTTCCGCATCTACCGAGCATGATTCAGGCTTTGACGTCCGGGCGTATCGCTGTCGTCTCGTCTGATCTGTTCAACAGTTATCGAATACCTTCTGAGCTTTGACGTCTGGGCGTATCGCTGTTGTCTCATTCAGATCTTATTCAAATTTATCGTCCTTGTCGATTAACAGGTCAAATCGACTGGCACGCTTCGGATATCGATTTTGGGTATTAGCCCGGTGTGTTTGCAGATATAATTTTGCATCAACACCAGTCGAGCCCACCGAGCCCATCTTTAAGGCCGACGAGCCCATCCACGCACCGCCGCTCACCGGATCCGGCCGGATATTTGATGCCATGCGCCAGGAGAAGGAGAGTGCTGCGCGCAGGAGAACGCGCCGCTGTCAGAGACAAAGGAGGCGGGTGCTCCCCGGATCCGCGGGCCCTGAGGCTGGATCCGTCTGAGCGGGCGCAGCCGCCAGAGGCCCGCGTCGACTTTCACCAGATCTGGCCGGGGGCGGTCATGGCCGGGACATTGCTGTGTTGAACGGAGGAAAAGTGAGGAAGGGGAAGCACCGACAGAGGAAATAGAGGGAGATGAGAGTTTTACCGGCATCCGGATAAGCGCCGCCGAATCAACCTCCAGAAGCACCCATGGCCACCTCGTGCCGCCGTGTGCCTCACGCCTCTAGCCGCCGCAGCAGTGGCTGCACGCCTTGCCCCAGAGCGCGGTCGCGCACATTGTGTAGAGCGCCACCGTGCGCCTCGCCTGGTGGTGGTGGAGGGCACAGTCGGGGTACCTCCCTCACCTGGTGGTGGATGAGAGCGCCACCACCACACCACCTCGCCCATGCTGCCATGGGCCCGCAAGTTGTCGTCCTCCGCGCCGCCACGTTCATGAGAGAGGAACAGGGTGAGGGAGAGGGAGGCGAGTGAGAAAGGGATGCGGCGTCAGGGTGCTCGGGAGTGGCGCTAAGAGCCCCAAAACACTAGATTTTATACTCCAGGGCACATTTTGGACCATGAGCCTATTGGTCCTAGGTCTTTTACCGTGACGGGCCTTTTACGTTGCCCGCTACGGTAAACCTTACGACGCCCGCCACGGAGCTTAAAAATAGGATGTTGCGGTAAAGCGTTTTCAACGTAGTGTCAATTCTAGCTGTGACCATGGTTGCGGCTGTTTTTTTTTTACCATAATTAGAATAATTAAATAGAACGGGGAGCTTTTTATGGACCAATCAGTTGGGGCATATATTAAAGAATCTCAATAGTCTATTAGGAACCATCTGTGCAATTTCGCGGCATCATATCTCTATTTTTGATTTTGGTTTGACAATCTCAGCGTATGGGTCTATACGTGCATATGCCGATGACGACGTGTGAGGGAGGATCTCTAATTTTATCGTGATCTCAGAATGAAGATCAAGTGATGTATGCATGCATTCATTGGTTGGAGGGAACTGCCGGTGTATATTTTACTTTTATATACACGTACGAGTACGAGTACGAGTATTCGTATGCAATTTTAGGTGCGAGCAAATCGCGTGGTTTTGGGAGTTTGCGTCGGTGCAGCACTGTGCATACTGTCACGGTAACGCGTCAGCAAACCAATGCCAAGCTTGGGCGAGAAATAAAAACGTACAGTCCACTTAAGTCAGCCACATGTCGGTTTTCCTTAAAAAACAAATTAGGATAGAGCTCAACTGTTCAGTTTGCTTTTTCATTTGTATAGCGAAGAGTCATAATACAAAAACCTATATTCGCCGAAATTTTCTGGTCTTCAGGACTTGACAATGGTGTGTATACGGTATATGTAGGTTTGATTGTAATGTCCATATTTATAGGGAACAAATGTGCTGCGGTAGTAAATCTACCATGTTCAACCAAGATACCATGCGAGCAGAAGATCATATAGCGTTACAACTAGGCAGCGCAGCACAACGAACTTTACTACAGCCGGCTTTTATTATTGTCGGTGCTTAATCTTCGTCATTGTCAGAATCTGAACAATCGACGGCAATGGGGGACGTCACTGCTGGAAATTTGTCCCCCACAGTAATAACATAACAACACTGCCGGTTCATAGCACAAGCCGACACTGATATCATAACACAACAATGCCGCCTTGTGGCTCAACTCTGCGGTGTCTTTTCAAGCAACACTGCCGGATTGTGGCCTCAGCCGACAGTGTTGTCTTCGACACCACTGCCGAATCGACCTTCGAGCCAATAGCATTGTCTGAGCCAACACTGCCGGCGTGTTGGTCGAACCGATAGTTTTGACTCAACCAACACTACCGGCTTGTGCTGCGAGCCAACGATTTTTTAATTTAATTGATTTTATTTATTATCCATAATTATAATGTAGATTATAATTATATTTTTAGTTAATATTTCAATTTATTGTAAATATTATAATGCTACTAATTATAATTATAGTTTTCCATCAATGATAAATACAATACAAATATTCGGTATGCTTACATTCAAATGTTCGCTACAAGATCTTTAATAATAAACTAAGAAAAGAAATTATTACAACAGACGTTCGAGGTCGGCTTTTGTACAGTGCACCTTGAACTTGTGTGCTCGTGCAATTGAAAACTCGCCTTGTTTTGAAAAGATGTGTACCAAGAGGAACTCTGCCAGCTCAGATTGAAGTGCGACGATCTTGAATTCACTTAACCTTTGGCGATTATATTTCTTGCGCTGTCTTTCCAAAAAGATGGTGGCAAAGACTGAATCAGTATATCATATTTTTATTTAATAAAAGAAATAAATGAAATGAGGATTATACTCATAAGTTCATCTAGCTCTTTCATATGGTACCTAACATAACGGAACATTGCCCACATGACATAGAACCCACGCTGATTGTTGGCATCCGGTTGTTTTAGGTATGGAATCTTGGCCATTTCAACAATTTGGAATGGTTTTTGCGTCTCACCTCTATGCCTGCTCCGAATACTGTGAAAAATTATAATAAATAGTTAAAAGGTGAATCATTAGAAAAAGATATCTGTGATCAGAGGAATATGGTGTTGTTAGCATCACTTACGCATTGAGCACGTGCACCAGTGGCTGCAAATCCTCAAGTGGCTTTTTTTTCGTGTCCCACACGTTGACCTGATATCTACGAAGATTGACACAAATAAGGGCATAATGATCGCTGCGATTAAAAACTATAATTAATGAATAATCTGGACAAATGAAAGCATAAAAATCATTGGTCGAGAACCTATACTTGAGGTGGGCAGAGATGGAACGATGTAGTAGTGGAAAAAGAGTTAAGTAGGCTCTCCGACATCATGCGGGTCGATATAGTGAAAGTAGTTGTTCATCCTTGCATCCTATGCATCCTAGGAACCGCCTCATCCATCCACCTTATTGTCACCATGATACAAGATTTAGTCCATGTCTAGATAGCTTCAACTTTAAATAAAACAACTTCAGTTGTGGTTTCTCTATGGAACAGTTTTTTTTTTTTTTTTTTTGCTTTAGCTTCTTTGGCTAGAAAAACATTTGGTAAAACATCTTTACCAAGAAGTTGAAATGGGTAAAATGTCTATAGTTTCTCTTCTTTTGTTTTCTCTCACTGCCGCAAAAATAGGTTTTAGGAGATATGCCCTTAAATTTTCAGAGGCGAGCTCAAATTTTCTTTGAAAATACCTAACAATTTACTAAGACAGAGATTTTACTTAAGGATACACTCAAAACTTGTCTGCCTCTAAATATCTATTTACGAAGGCAGTCATTTTACTTCCGGAGACATAAAAAAACTACCTTCAAAATGGATTTACAAAAACAGATATCTTAAGATGCTATCTCCGAAAATCACTATTAGTAGAAAGAAGCGTACCTCTATAAATCAATTTTTGAAGGTAGGCATTTTTTACCGTCTTTGTAAGTAAAATAACCACTGCCGTAAAATTCAATTTAGAGGCAGACAACTTTAGATTGTATTTATAAATAAAATGACCATCTCCATACCATCGACCATGCACTGGGCCTTGAGGAGAGCCAGGTGAGCTCCCTGCTTAAGTTGTTTTGGTTTTCAATGTTCGGTTGAAGAGTTGCTGAAGATATTGCTGGAGCTGGTGGAGAGAAGCTCTACAAAATGACCCCTTACTTTTTTTTGAACGCTTCAACGGGGGGAATTTCCCCACCTGGTTTTAATTGTTGTAGACTCATTTACACGCTTACAATAGATTTGTACAGGAGGTTTTCGAAGAGGAAAAAGGACAAAAGCTCAAATCCTGACTACATAGAAACCGTGTTCACCGAGAGCACAAGGGCTTTGGTCCATTCTTCAATTACTCTCTTACTTTTCCTTGGCATTCTTTCTTTCCACAGATTTGCTTCTGCTTTGCATGATAGCATTAGCTGCCTGGTAGTGGTCTGCTCTTGTCTGAAGACAAAAGCGTTTCGTGTTTTCCATAGCTGCCAGCAGCAAAGGAATCACAAACGCACTGTACTGGTCCTCTGGAATGCATCTGATTCTCTGAAAATTATGCCAATTGTGTTGTACCGAGTGTCGGCACCCGATTGGAGTCCAATTGCTGACCAAAATCTAGCAGCTTTGGGGCAGACCCCTTACTTTGTTGTTCAATTTAGTTCGCATTTGGTTTAGCATACTCTTTTATTTAAGATAATGTCGTTGTTGCTGGTTCATTTTTAAACTTTTATTTAACTACATACTGAAGCGTAGTAGGGTAAAGCTCCATACATTGTGGTGTATGTCCTGGGTGTAACACCGAACGGGTTGAGAACCCATTGATATGGACAGTCAGAAGAACATGTCACTACTATGCTGTCGGTGTATAAAAAATAGCCTGGTAAACCTAATTAGAAATAGAAGTTTGCCAGTGAGGTCATCCTGTATCTGATCGCGGCAACATAGCCAATTAAGAACGACTATTTACATACATATATATGTGCACGCATCATGCATGGTTTTCTCTGCTGCAACATCATACTTACGTGGCAAGCTGTAGAACGCTAGATTAAATACCTCTCCATTATTGTTGACAAACTAAAGCAAGAGCTGACTGTATGCATCAGGATGAAGTAACTGTTGCAAGTATTTTTAGGGCCCAGAGATACATATACATTTATTTATACAACATCACTTGTTTAGATCGATTGATGGCGGTGCGTATCTGGCTTGGTGACGTGTCGTGGGCTATAGGGTGACAGGTGTGCATTTTCTGGATAAGAACACGCTATTATGATACTGTGTCCTATATAGATATACATATACCTTGAATAATATCTTGGTGTCACTAAGGAATGAGCGGTGCGAGATGTTTGACAACCCAAAGTACAACCAAGTTCTTATGTCATGTTTAAGTGAAGAATGCATGGTGATAACATGGTGTACGTATGCTGGTATTTAGAGTATTCATTCATATGTTCCTCGATTTGAGAAGACTGAGTGAGCCTCGCATAGTGTGGGCCTGTTTAATTGGATCCTTCAAGGATTTTATAAGCTGCAGTGGGTGACCAGAAGAACCTCGCTAGAGTTTCCCTTCACGATCTCTCATGGGGTAAGTAGAAGAACCCTTACGATCACTTGATTGGAGCCGCCAATGCCAACAATCACTAAATGGTGCTCAACAATCCCAACAAGATCCAAGCCATCTAGCTCCGGTGGCAGACGCCACCAAGAGTAACAAGCAAACCACATCCGCCACACTTCTCTAGTGCAACAAGAGGCATACTTCAAAATCTCGCCCAAATACAATCACTACCGGAAACGGCGTCTTTGCCGAGTGCCGCTCGCTTTACCGAGTGGCAAAGCACGGGCACTCGACAAAGACGCCCTTTGCCGAGTGCCAATCACAGTACTTGGCAAACATTTCTTTGCCGAGTGCCTGGCTCTTGGCAAAGCCGGGCACTCGGCAAAGATGCCCTTTGCTGAGTGCTAGACCCTCGGCAAAGCAAGGCACTCGACAAAGTTTGACGGGGGCAAACGGCGTCCGTCGCCGTCCCCTTTGTCGAGTGCCCTACCATCGGGCACTCGGCAAAGAGAACCACTTTGCCGAGTGTCGAGCCTCGCACTCGGCAAACTACCACGTGGCAGTTACTGGGCCCAGGCCGGCCCCTCTTTGCGGAGTGCTAGTCTGTGCACTCGGCAAAGCATGCTTCTTTGCTGAGTGCCATGACCCTGGCACTCGGCAAAGAGCCTGTTTGCCGAGTGCCAGTGATGGCACTCGGTAAAGATTTCTTTTTTTAATTTTGAATTCAAACTTTTCTATAGCCCTAATATATTGTTTACAAGCACTGTTCGAATTTGGGACCTTTTTATAATATTTTGCTATATTTCATTTATTTATTTCATTTACTTGAATTTTTTGGATAATCCAAATTTAAACTGCAGGTGCATGAAATAATAAAACATAGCCATTCAAAAAAATAATATTCATGTTGGAGAGTGTATTTTGAGGTGGTGTTCCATAAACTTACCCAAAAGTTTGAACACCTTGTGGAGATATGTGGGTTTTAGACATCTGGTGACACAACTTGCTCCAAACATTTTCAAATTTTTATCAGCCTCTACATGCGATAAAATGACACCTAGACAAATTTCGTGATTTTCAAACTTTGGTTGGATTTTTATAATTAAAAAACACTACTACCGCACCTGGATGGTCATGTTTCGTGGACAAGGCGGTTAAACTTTTGGGTGAGTTTATGGACACGGCCTCAAAATACACTTCCAACATGAATATCATTTTTCAAATGGTTACATTTTATTATTTTATGCACCTGCAGTTCAAATTTGGATTATCCAGAAAAATTCAAGTAAATAAAATAAATGAACAAAATATAGAAAAATATTATAAAAAGGTCCCAAATTCGAATATATGCTTGAATACAATATGTTTGGGCTACAGAAAAAATTTGAACTCAAAATTCAAAAAAAAGAAATCTTTGCCGAGTGCCAAGGCTGGCACTCGACAAAGAAGCCTTCTTTGCCAAGTTCCCAGACTGGCACTCGGCAAAGATTTATTCCGTTAAAAAAACCCCAAACTGAAAAGGCCCACCGGTAACCCTAACCACTCCTAGTCCACCCCGCGCGCGCCCCCATCTCTGATGTCGCCGCATCGTGCCTCTGCGCCGCCGCCAGCGAGCATCCACCGCGTCGCCCTCCTCTCCCGCCCGCCTCGCTCCACCGCACGTGCCCCCCAGTCCCGCGCCTAGCCACCCGCGCCACTGCTGCCTCGCGCCACTGCTGCCTCGCCCCGCCGCCGCCCCCTCGGCCTCATCTCCGGCAGGGCTCCGCCGCCGGCCAGGAGCCTGGCCCAGCGCGGCCGGCCTGCGCCCCCACGGTACCCGCCTCAATCACGGGGGCCCTCGCCACCACGCCGCCCGCCCAAGCCGCCTCCACCACGCCGCCCGCCTCAATCGCACTGCCCCCAGCCGCCGTAGGTAGAAGGAGGAGGTAGCATGAGGAAGAGGAGGGAGAAAGGAGGAAGAAGAAGAAGGGGAGGAAGAAGAAGAAGAAGAAAGAGAAGGAGGAGGAGGAACAAGAAGAAGAAGCAGAAGGGAGGAAGGAGGAGGAAGAAAAAGAAGGGGAGAAGGAGAAGGGAGAGGAGAAGAGGAGGGAGAAGGGAGGAGAAGAAGGACCTTGGTCCGATGACCGTCCATGCCGTTCCTTGACGACGTTCATCCACGCCGTCGTTCCCGTCCCTAGCCAGAGAAGAAGGTAAAACCCTAGGTTGTCAGCCATCGTGTCATATGTGTCGTTGACGGCATTCATGCCGAGTTTGTAGATGTGTGGCTTTTATGCCGTATGTGTGCTGTCGGCCATCGAGCCAGCTTCTTGCTTGTAGGTTTTGGAAACCTCCATGTGCAGGGGAGGTTCTGCCGAAATTTTGTACTTATACTGTTGTTTTTCTTGTTTTGCAAAGCAGGTCTTGTTGGAGGGGACCCGGAGTACCTCGGCGACGCCGATCGTCTTCGTCGGCACTGCGGGTCTGCCGACACCGCGTCGCCTCGCCACTGCACCGACTCGCCATTGCCCCGCTAGCCTCTCTCCACCGCCACCCTAGGTATAAATCACCTCTCTTCCTTACCGTTGTCGTACTTGGGTCGTGTAACCTAGTTAGGTGTGTTCCGTCCGAAATAGATACGGTTGGAGGTATGCAGGTCTTTGCATATCTGCGACCGTAGTTGTTTTGGATTCTCCATGTTTTATGGATAGCCCATGGATGCATAGATGGGTTAGCTTCTATGTTCTGCTCCTATCTAAGTTAGAGTTTTGGCTGCACCTCCATGCTGTTCTCCAGATACACACTCTCCCTGCGGGGACGTGTATCAGGAGAACAGTGGGGAGGTGCTGCCGAAATTCTGACTCTGACGGGAGTAGAATATGGAAGCTAACCCATATACGCATCCATGGGTGGGATTAGGACCTATCCTTCACCTATTAGTTGGTAGGAACACCGTGTAGATGCAATTGCTGGTTTTATTACTCGCTTACGCATGTGTATGATAGAGGATGGAATAACCGTGAGTGGATGTACACGGGCCACACAAGTAAGAGCGATGAATGGATTAGGGGACCAATTATTTCCTGGAACAAGCATTTGGCTCGACTGCTAAAGGGTTGATTCAGATGCTGTGTCCCTGCAGTGTCTGTAAGAACTTAAAAAACAAAAGAGAGATGTATACAAAAATATTCACAGGCACGTATTCGTGGCAAACTATACCCGTTGGATCTTCCATGGTGAAAGCAATTGTATTAGAGAGGAGGTGTTGAGAGCACGCCTCGAGGGGTATGATGGAGATGCCGGGATGGCCGACATGATGGTAGACTACAACGAGGCACGTGGCAATGAAGGATTGGTGGAGGAGGATCCAGAGGAAACCGCAAAGGCGTTCTACGAAATGATGCCTTTGGCATAGAAGCCCTTCACATGAAGATGACAATGTCTCAACTGGATGGCACTGGACGCCTAATATTGTTGAAATCGCAGTTGAGCCTAAGCCGAGACGGCTTTGATCTCTTGTTGAAAGTTTTTGGCACAATGTTTCCAGAGGGTCACATGCTGCCGAAGAATACTAAGTCACAGAAACTCCTTCGTGCACTTAAGATGCCCTATGAGTCGATCCATTCTTGTTTGAATGGGTGCATCCTATTTACGGGAGACCACGAGAAAGCAATGCACTGTCCAAAGTGCAAAGCCTCTAGGTTTGTGAAGGTAGAGGGTAGTGATGGCAACAAGAAACAGTCTAAGATCCTCGAGAAGGTCCTACGATACCTTCCTATCCTACCGAAGCTCCAACGGATGTACATGACAGAGGAGTCCGCAAAACAGTGACAAGATGGTACACCCATCGGATGGTGACGCATGGAAGTACTTCGATCACCAGCATCCTGGCAAAGCTATGGAGGCTCAAAATGTACGTGTAGCAATTGCAACAGATGGGTTCAACCTGTAAGGAATGATGGCGGCCCCGTACACATGTTGGCCCATGTTCGTGATCCCTCTCAATCTCCCTCCCCCCGACATCATGTTTGAACCCAAGAACGTGTTCTTGTCGCTGATAATACCTGGACACCCGGGCAACAATATGGGTGTTTTCATGCAGCTATGTGGGATGAACTGCAACATGCTTGGGAAAATGGGGTACTGACATACGACCAAGCTACAAAGATGAACTTCACAATGCATGTGTGGTACCAGTATTCAATGCATGACTTCCTGGCGTATGGCCTATTCAGCGGGTGGTGTATTCACGGGAAGTTCCCTTACCCAGTATGCAAGGCCTCTGTGATGTTCACCTGGCTGAAGAAGGGTGGCAAGTTTTCTTTGTTTGATAAACATCGTCAATTTCTAGATGATGACCATGAGTTCAGACGAGACATCAAGCACTTCATGAAAGGTGTTCAAGTCACCGATCCTATTCCTTAGATTATGAGTGGTGCCTAGGTCCTTGTCGAGATAGAGCCTCTTGAAATTGATGAAGACATTGGTAGTTTTAAGAAGTACGGTGTGGAACACATGTGGACTCATATATCCGGCTTGACTAGGCTTCCCTACTTCAAGGACCTTCTTCTTCCACACAACATCGATGTAATGTGCACAGAAAAGAATATCGCCGAGGCACTCTGGGCAACACTCATGGACATAAAGGAAAAGTCAAAGGAAAATGTTAAGGCTAGACTAGACATGGAAAAGATCTACGGTAGACCAAAGCTAGTGATGAAGACCCCTGCGCCCGGCAAGAATTGCAAAAGGGGCCCGGCCGATTACATCCTGAAAAGGGGCGATAGGAAGGAAGTGTTGCAGTGGATCAAGACGTCAATGTTCCCTGATGGGTATGCAGCAAATCTAAGTAGGGGAGTGAACCCTAAGACCATGAAAGTCTTAGGGATGAAGAGTCATGACTTTCACATATGGATTGAGCGGCTCCTTCCTACGATGACCCGTGGATACCTCTCCGAGCCAGTGTGGCGCATCCTGGAAGAGTTGAGCTATTTCTTCCATTAGCTTTGTGCCAGAAAGTTATCTCAGGTAGTGATTCTTAAGCTAGAGTGTGTTGCACCTCTATTGCTCTGCAAGTTGGAGATGATCTTTCCACCTAACTTTTTCCTGCCAATGCAGCATCTGATTTTGCACCTACCGCGTGAGGCACGGCTGGGGGGGTCCCGTGCAGGCCCGTTGGTGCTATCCAATCAAGAGGTGTCTAAAGATTCTTTGAAAAAAGTGTAAAAATAAAAACAAAATTGAGGCTTCCGTGGCAGAGGCATTCAGAGTGGATGAGGTGTCAAACTTTACAATGGCGTACTGTACTGAGAACCTTTCCAGCGTCCACAATCCACCCCCTCGTTACAACGCCGATGAGAGTTCATCAACCCTGAGCCTTTTCAAAGGGAAACGCAGAAGAGGAAGCGCAAGTAACCCCAAGCAGTTGCTCCATCATGAGTGGCGCACTATCTTCCTCTACATGCTGTTGAACCTTGATGAAATGCTTCCTTATCGAGTGTAAGTTTTCAATGAGCTTGTTACATACGCTGTCAATATCCTCCACCAATCGATGCAACCCTCTTTGTCTCTTGTTTTTTCAGGGAGTTTATTAATGAACACTGGACAGGGAATAGAGCTCCTACTGACGAAGAAGAAGACTATCTTCTCAAAAGTGTCATGCCCAATTTTATTTTTTGGTTCTGTACGAAGGTACCATCCAACCTACCTCGTTCCAACTGTGAGATTTCACTTTGCTCCTGTGAGTGAGTAATATAACGATCTACCTAGCCTCACCTTGTAGGCCCACACAACTGCGAAAATGAGTGATGAATTGAAATAAGTTGCACAAGGATTCCCCTATAGGGTCAAGTCATTCACCATTTATGATGTGAATGCCTACCGCTTTCGCACAAGAAGCTATGAGGAGAGTCGGCCCGCATGAAGGATCACATGCACAGGAGTTCGTACGCCTGACATAGATGATCGGGACTATTACGGCATAGACGAAGAAATATACGAGCTCCACTTTGAGGGCCCCAAAGCTCTTAATCCAGTGATATTCAAATGCCACTGGTTCGATCCTAAGGACTCGACAAGAGCCGATGAGATTGGGCAAGTTAAAATTTGACAGGATTCCATCTATACAGGAGAAGATGTCTATAATGTGGCTCAACAGGCCACGTAAGTTTATTACCTCCCATGGGCGTTGTAACAGAACCGACCAATTTATTAGAGCACAAGCACATAATCCGCCATTTATTCAGCAAATCATATGATTGAGACCTAATAAACCCGGTAGTCCGTGAAATCTCGAAGGATTTCAAACCTTTTCGGCACGACCAAGATCGTAATAGTTTAGCGGTTCCATTCACAAGTACACAGTTCGCACATAGTTTTAAAACATCATCGGAGTACGAAATAGAGTTATTACAAACCAAGTTTAAGTTCAAATAAAAGCGGAAGCGATTTAAGTTCAAATACCACACACA
>CM041628.1:51889476-51901122 GCA_023333625.1 Bothriochloa decipiens
CTTAAGAATGCAAATGATTATGCTTGCTTAACACCAGAGTGTTACAGGCGTGCTAAAAAACAAGGAGCTTAAGGGTTGGTACCTTGTGCACTTGGTATCGCCACATGGTAAAGCTCCTGTCCCAAACGATGATGATTACAACTTTGACCCATCACTAGATAGCGGAGAGTTCTATCAACTCGAGGGGCTAGAAGGGCGCTTTGAGATAGACATTCTTTCGCTGATGGGCATGAAAGTAGACAATGACATCATAAGGACTTAATGTTGCTTGGGCGATGGAGGGCTCAGTGTGATAGAGTTGTTGAGGATGATGGAGATGGTGAGGACAATGGAGATGATGAGGACTTAAGAGAGCTCGACAATATTGATAGTGACGATGACAGTAGTGATAGTGATGACGAGGAGCCAACCATTGTTGTTCGTGGAGATAATTTCTAATTCATGTAATACTATATTGTTCTTATTATTACTTTGCAATTATGTTTTGTTCATTTTGCATCTCTTTACAAGTACTTCTTGGTTATTTGTGCTAATTGGTTTAATCTTTGTCATTGCAGGCATAGGACAAAATGCTGGGCGGAGCTAGATGACCACGATGAACGGGGGTCAACTCGCGCTACCAGAGGACCGCCACCGACGAGGAGAAGGAGGAGCTGCCATTGGTGGAGTTGTCGACGAGGGCCTGTGTATGTCGCCAGTTGACGAGGGATCTGTTTCCTGGCCCGACGCCCCAGTAGGACGACGACGACCGGTAAGTGGACACCCAGGCAGCAGGGGGTCACGGCGACCAGGAGGAGGACCGAGGCGAGGAGGAGGATTGGACGAGGCGACACCAAGGGAGACGCCTATGGCTTCCTCTAGTTCAAGGAAGCCCTACTCGCATGGGCCGGTGATTCGACCCACCGGTGATACGTAAGTCACTATTCATGTTTTCATGACTTATTCATCTAATATGTTGAAAATCAAACTTTAGACTAATAATTCTTCTTAATGACTTGTGCAGTAACTGGACGCGTGTGAGTGGAGTGGGTTCACGCCATATCAATGGCATGCAGAGCCTCCTGATTAAGAAGCACTACCCTGGCAGGGTCACCCACAATGGGGAGACAGGGCCGCCCTGGAAGTGGGAGCACTTTGTGAGTGTCAAGGACGATAATGATGTCCCTCTTGTGACCAAGATCAAGAACGCGTTCTGGGTGAGTTTTCATCGCACCTCATTGCTCAATACTACGTTGGACGTTCTTGAAATAATGAAATGATACATGATGTCTATATGCAGGAGTGGTTCACATGCGAGCCGAGGCACGAGGTCGAGGCAGCGCGAGTGCAGGACAATGTCTGCAAAGACCAACTCAAAGACATGTACCACGAGGCGCACCTCCAGGTCCTCATCACCTACCACGCCAACGTTCTTGGAAGAAAGTTGACGAAATCAGAAGCCAGGGAGATGATCCTCTACCCCGAGACAGAACTCCCCAGGGAGGTGTACCTCTAGATAAGTAGGAAACATTCATTCTAATTCCTTCCATGAAAAATAAATAGAAAACATTTATTGTGATAAATCTTCTCACATGTTGTCATTCAGTACCCTCCTGAATGGTGCAACAAGTTTATGGACTGTTGGGCGTAGATTGTGGACGCGTGGCAAAAGGATGCGGCGTACGAGGTGCAGAGCCCACCGGGAGCAACGCCTGGCGATGCCAGGGCTGGCACACCATCAAGGGAGCCGCCCCCTCTCAGGGTTCATGGACACATGGGTACGCTTCTGTTGATTTATTTATTTATTTATTTATTCTAGCGCTTTATTCTCATTACGTGTAATCATCCTTGTGTTTTCCTCGCAGTCTCAGTCGCATGGTGCCCAGGTGATCAGCGAGTTCACGGTGTACGCCCTGTCTCACAAGGGTCGAGCGATAGCGCCAGACAATGTCTATAACCCGACTGACGGACCGACGCATTCACTAACCCAAACGCCTACGAGAAGATGGCCACGTACACCGTGGCGGCTCGCACGCGCTATGGGCCGGCCTTCAATCTGGCCACCGAGCCCCTGGATACAAACATCCTGATGAGGACGGGAGGAGGAAAGCAGCACGACCGGTACTATATTGCCCACAACGCAATTGACCCGGCCACCGTTCCCACACTCCGCCAGGTTCGATCAGGGAGCACGACCTCCTCCGACGTCCCCATATGACCTCGGCAGTAGAGCTCCACGCAGATGATGGTGGCATTTCAGGTAGGTATAGTTTTATTCGTCGTGCATTGATTTTACACATGTACCTTTTTCTTTTGCATTGTTTAAACCTTATAGGTGTAATATTGCAGGCCTAGCTAGCCGAGTTACAAGCCCAACAGCGGGAGATGGCGGAGGCCCATCAGCTGGAGCTGGTGGCCCAGAGGGAGCAGTCGGCGCGCGAGATGGAGGCTGTCCGGCAGCACTCGGTGCGTCAGATGTAGGACATGGCCGGCTACTTTTAGGCCCTTCAGATGTTGGTGTCGTCATGCCTCTGTTGCCTCCCTCGATGTTCGCTCCACTCCTTCCTCCTAGCCCTATAGGGACTCGAGTGAAAATATATGTTTGTCTATTGCTTTGGCTTGTGTGGCCATCCTGCAGGTACTAATGAGATCGCTTCTCCTTTGTGCAGCCACAGTTGGCTGGTTCGAATCCGACTCCTCCACATGGCCCTTCTCCACAGCATGGGTGGCCGGTTGGCCTGGGTGCACAATTGACGTGGCCAGGTGGCATTTCTCCTCCACCTCCGCAGCACGGGCACTCCGGGTGGGCAAGCGGCCCTTTGCTTTCGCCGATCGGGTGGACGTACCAGTCGACGCCGCAGCCCGAGCGCTCCGGTTGGTCTTCGTGATCAGGTGGGAGCTCTTCACACTCTACGGGGCATGGGGGCGCCAGGTCACAACATGAGCAGTGATGGGCTGTGATTGTTATGTTGGACATGTTGGATTTATGTTATATACGTGGATGGATATATATGTGAATTTGTGATATTTTGCCTACCGTGACATATCTAAAAAAACAAAAAAACAAAAACAAAATTCTCACCATTGCCGAGTGCAGGCACTCGGCAAAACTGGGCACTGTGTGCCAAAACATCTAGCTTTGTCGAGTGCTGACCTGGCACTCGGCAAAGATTTTTCTAAAAAAATAAAAATTCTTTGTCAAGTGCCTGCCAGGTCGGCACTCGGCAAAGATTTTTCTAAATAAAATTAAAAATTCTTTGCCGAGTGCCGTCTAGGTCGGTACTCGACAAAGAATTTTTTAAACAAAAATAAAAAATCTTTGCCGAGTGTCTGCCACGTGGGCACTCAGCAAAGAAGGCGTCAGTGACTGATGCCGTTAAAGTTTGCCGAGTGCGTTCCGGGCACTCGGCGAAGTCTTTGCTGAGTGCCCGACGCGTGACACTCGGCAAAGAATTCTTTGCCGTCAAATTCTTTGCTGACACCTCTTTGCCAAGTGCCGACGTGAAAAGCACTGGGCAAAGCCTTTGCCGAGTGGTTTCAGGGCTTCGCCGAGTGCCTCGGGCACTTGGCAGAGAGGATGAATCCGGTAGTGAATCTTTGTCAGAACAAAGTGCCATGACAAGAATCTGTGATGGGTTTCTCACCATTCGCACGATGTAGTAATTGCTTGTCCACTAATCAACATCAAATTGAGCAATCATCTGAAACTTGATCTGTACGTTGAATTTGGCACGACGACAGCGACTAAGGATTTGGGCATTGCAAGATGGACGATCTTGGATGACGTAAAAACAACTTGAGGGTTGAATCTGGCTGGCACGCATGCAGATTGAACTTGAGAAATGAGACACTTGTTGGTCGGGCTCCTTAACTGATTGATAACTTCAATTTATTGCCAAATTATATTAGACGTAAAGACATGCATAACGACGACAACGATCGTACAAACAGTTAGAGCAAAGCAAATTAAAGTGCAGATAACAACAACGTCGAACTGGCTACTAAGTACTAACACAGCAAGAGCAGGACACAGCACACCGGCGGGCCGCATGCATATGCATATGTATTATGTATCTCCGACGACGACGATGATCTGTAGTGCATCTAGTGGCAGGCGACGGAGGCGATACTGAGCTGGTAGGAGAAGGAATTGGAGTACTGGAAGGAGACGGTCTCGCTGGGCTCGAGCGCGCCCCCGCCCTTGACGACGCAGTCGTTGAAGCTGACGCGCTGGAACTTGGCCGGGTCGACGAGCTCCGTGGAGGCGAAGTCGCCGCAGGAGACGTGGACG
Organism: Bothriochloa decipiens; assembly: GCA_023333625.1. Lineage (NCBI taxonomy): Eukaryota > Viridiplantae > Streptophyta > Magnoliopsida > Poales > Poaceae > Bothriochloa > Bothriochloa decipiens. The sequence continues at coordinate 51,893,747 of CM041628.1, forward strand.
TCGTACACGGTGCACCCGCCGCTGCAGACGTTGATGATCTGCACGGTGTAGGCTGGGATGCCGCTGGGCAGAGGGTTGGCGCTGCTCTGGTACACCACCACGTCCTCCCCCGAACACCCGTCCGGCCCCATTCGGTCCGTCGAGACTGCTACCCCAGCCGCTGGTGACGAGGACACTTCGTCGTCGACGTCTCCTCCAGCTGGTGTGGATATATGGAGCCATATGCATCAATTACGAATGCCAAGCATGCAATGCAATGTGACCTATATGTAACAAAAGGTTACATACTGGTGTTGAGCAGCAGCAGCTTGCGCGCCTTGTTCAGCGTGGCCGTGGACCAAGATGATGGATGCTGTCCCGAAGTAGCAGCAGCTGGACATGCATGGATTATCGAGGCATAATAAGGTTCGCATTGGTCAGTTAGGTTAGTATATAAGTATATATGGCTATTCAAGAATGCAAACCGTGTGCATGAATAAGAAATAAATGTACTATACGTAAGTACAAACACACATACATACTTAGATATACCTTGATGAGCAGTTATGATCAGGAGCAGCAGGGAGCTGATGAGCACAATCACCAGAGCTGCGCGTTTCTTAAAGCAACATTGTCCCATGGCCTTCTCTCGCCTCACGCACTACCGGCTTCACTTCTAGCTCCTGATCTGGATTCAGACTTTCCGTTTTGAACATGGTACGAGAATCTCCTCCGCTCTCCACCACTATAAATAGGACGCTATAAAAGAGCAACTACTTGACGAGGAGCTTGCAACTTTGCATTGGTTCGTGTGCACCGCCAAGCTAAGCTAGACAGCACTACTGCAGCACACACAACTAACAACGTACCTTCTGCAGCATGCGTGTGCACAATAATAACAGGGGCGTCGATCAGCAAGATTGAACGATCGAGAGCAAATTAAACATGTAGTATATACATCCGCGACAAAAGCTCCAGTCCAAGTGTGCATTTAACGTAGAGTAGAATGTAGCACCGCTTTGATATGATAGATCACGCGGCCGCATATGCATGAGAATTCAGAAAGCAACAAGTCCATCCTCTGCACGTCGTCGTTTTAGCAGCTCGAGGCTGATGATCATTCAATACGTACTGCAACCGACCATCTACTGCCCTAGCTAGTACTGTAGCACACAGTGATTGATTTACAACAACTACTCGATCTACCAAGCTAAAGCTATATGTATGTAGAGCTGATGAGAAGGCCGGCGGCACACAATGTGGTGTGGTGTGGTGGGTTTAGTGTGCATCCATATGCATTGTCGTCCATGACATATATATATATATTCTGGTATGCATTGGACCTCCATCCATGCATGTACTAGCTAGACTCGTACGGAGTCGGCAGATTAGTCATGCATCGGTAACGGGAGCCATTGGACACGGCAATGAAGCCTGCAGAAGAAGCTCACAAGACTGCTTAAATGTTCCCATCCCAGTCCCAGCCAATATATAAGTACCTTGCTAGCCTACATATAACAGTAGCTAGATAGCTTAATTAGCCGTGCTAACAACGAACGAGAAGAATCCTGCGCAAGTCGCATCATTAGCAGCTTTTGCAAGATATGAAACCGACTGAGATCGAGCCGCCTGTTCTGTACTTTGTTGACTCACAAACCCAACTAGGCACGCAGAAAGACTGCAAACCTGCTCTGGCTAGCGCGTGCATGCCCACATGGAAACCCTGGTAGCGTTCATCCATGGTTATATTAGTCGTCAAACCAAAGGACACTTTGGTAGCTGTCAGGAGGATTGATAGATTTTCCCATAAAAAATAAAAAAAGGGAACGACAAGCAGCATTGCATTTCTTCGGCAGTTGCCTATTCTTTCCTAGGATATTCCAGAAATAGTCAAAATGCATGAGGACATATATGCCGAGGGAGCAGCTTGTTGGGAGTAAGCAAAATATAAGTAAGCCACTAATCAAGGATCGATCTTCTTCGGCGCTGCACCGGCACGCGTTGATCCTTACCGACAGACAGACGCACGCATGCAGACAACCGGCCAAACACGAGAAAGACTATACTAGCTTCACACTAGCTAGGTATATGGCAATCAGACAATTGCTAAAGTAGTAAAGTTATCTGCTACTAGTACACAAGTTGACCGAACAGCCAAAAGTTTTCCCGTCCTGTCAAGATCATACATATATATGCATTTTCTTTCATATATAAGATATAATAGTGTTTCACAATTTTTGAGACTAAAACCTGTTTGCGTGTCAATTGCATAATCTCCTCGCTCAAAAAAAAATTACTGGCGGACTTTAGATTTGCCGCGCCTACGTCCTCAAACAGACATGTTAAGGAGGGTCACCACAGATTTTGAAACTAATAAGCCGGTAGATTTTGAAACTGACAAGATCACCATAAATATTTTGCTGTTAACAGGTGCATCTCACTACTACCACAAGTCATCACAGATGTCTCGTTGTACAGACATTCACCTGCCATTGGAAGCACAACGTCATCAAATTCTAAATAAAATTAGAAAATTACGAACGCACACATCAAGTGTTGTCAACTTAAAATCTGGATAAACATGTTCCACCATGAGGAATCCAGCTGCGTTCAATTTACAACTTTATATATATATATATATATATATATATTGTTTTATTTAAGCGGGGAAAGAGAGATGAATTGTTTTCCCAAGCACCGAACAACGTGACATCGAATCTTGTCTAATAAAAGGTATCAAACATCCGCTCCTGTACGTTAAGATCTTTCAGGCAGGTAGCAAAATTGGTCAAAGCTAGTACCGCAATGCTTGTACTTGTTTCAAACAATAGGCTGCCAAAGGGAGGAAGCAACGTGTGCTTTACAGCAGCCTCGAAGCTAGCTGTACTACTCCGACAGGCGGCAGCCTGAAAGCCGAACAAGAATGATTAATTAACCATCCACATGCATGCTTGGCGAGTTAATCAATGGATCAGCTACTTAATCGTGTCCACTTATCAGTAAAATAGTGTGCCACGTGCACACGTATGTATCACAGACATATATGCTTACACTCCACAGCTAGTCACCGACACCGACTTTGGTTGGCTCCAAAGACTCCAAGTCGCCCTTTTGGCCGCGTCCTTGCGGTCACCGTCCGCCACCGCGAGCACTTATTTCTTATCTAAGTTAAGAAAATTATTAGACAAAGGCGCAACTGATCGGAATTGCCGTGACTAGCTAGTACTACTAAATTCTAGTTTCAGGAGTTTACTTAGCTGGTGAACAGATTTACCAAGTGATTTGATTAGATTTATCACAAGCAAAAAATCCACCCTTGAGAAGAAAGTTAGAGAAAACCTTCTTTGTTAAGAAAATTATTAGCCAAAGGCGAGACTATTACGGATTAGAATTGCCGTGAAGTAATTAATTAGCTAGTACTATTGAATTCTAGTTCTAGGAGTTTTACTTAATTAATACGTAACCAATGAATCCATCACCACCACGAAAATTCACCCCTTGAGAAGAAAGTTTGAGAAGAACCTCTTTGTTAAGAAAATTATTAGACAAAGGCGCGACTATTATCGGAATTGTGGTGAATGAAGTAATTATTTAGCTAGTACTACTAAATTCTAGTTCTATACATAACTGATGAACATATTTATCAATTGATTGAGTCAGATCCATCACGAGATGAAAATCCACCCTTGAGAACAAAGTTTGAGAAAACCCTCTTTTCCTTGGAGCTTTTCATATCTGAATTGGTTCCTTGTCTTTGGTGTGACGATCTTTGAAGGATAGCTTCTTAGCATCCAAAGGAAAACCATTTGAAAAGCTTGAAGTCAATCGGATTCCATTTGAATCTATCAAATTTTGCTTTTGGAGGAAAGTTCATGGGTTGTTGTGCAATAGAACTACCTAACCTGGTTTTGGTAAACTTACTCCGTTTGAATTGATCCTTATAATGTTGTGAACCTCCTCACAAGATTTCATTGTTTGGAGTTCGTTTGGTGGGGTTTCAAAAAATTTTTAGAGGGTTGCGTGTTGAATCTACATAAACTAGCTAAACAATTTTGAAACTAGCTAGGCTAATTTGGAAAACAACCATGTCGGTTTTCCTAGATGACTTTGCCACTGTGTTGTGTTTTCGTCCCCGGATTATTGTTTCTTTTTTCGTTTTACTTCTTATCTTTCTCCGTGGTGTCTTTGAGACTCTTTTGAGCACATCTAGCCACCTTTTGGTGTGTGTATACTCCCTGAGATGTTCGATGTCCTTGTAGTGGTGGGCCCAAGATTTTACCATAGGGTATACATATGCACCGAAAAAATCTTATATTTGCAATTATGTAAACCATTTACCATTCGAAAAAACCATATTCTAATTTGGTAAAGCATGTTACATTAAATAACATGATAAGCTTTAAATTGAAAGATTAAGCTAGAAACGATGACAAATCTAGATGTAAATTGTTCAAATGAAATACAAATACTTCAAAATATAGCCATAAAAGAGACTTACAATATTACTTGTTTATGCGCCGCTTTCTCAATGGCACGAGTGTCTCAATTATATCATCTTCATCAACTTGGAAGAAAATATCTCGCTCAATACATATAACTAGACAATCATTCAAAACAGTATCACCTTACTTATTCCTGGTTTCTGTTTTCACTATAACCAATGCAAAAAATACCCTTTCAGCGCTCACAATTCTGACCGGTAAATGCAATATCAATTTGAGAAGCAAGTACACCATATCATACACTTTGTGCCTCTTTGTTTCAATAATCTTAACTGAGAGATCAACAATGTTGTCCGGACCTGGGAAGCTATCATCTCGTTGCATGTCCACAATATAATTATCAATTTGCAATTCTAGTTTTAGCAAGTCATTGTTGGAGAAGTCCTTAGGATAAAATTCAGCCAATCTACTTACTTTCCTTGCATCAAAAGAAGCAAATGATGAGTGGGAAGGACTAAAGGCTGACATACAACTATATAAGAGACTTGCTCCATGTTGTTCTCATCAAACCAATTATCAAGCTCTTGACTAATTTGGTCAATGAAACCAATGTATACTTCCCTTCTGAAATGGTCATCATTTGTTTGGTTTGGGCACAGGCATGCCTTGCTGATTTTCCATAAGGGATATAATAAGCACCATCAATAGCAGGAACTTCAACACCATGTGTAATAAAAATAAGTGACCCTCTCAAGAAAATTAGCCCAACCATCAGACCTCAACTACTTCTCTTTGCCACATTAACAATTGAGATTGTATTAAGAATATCTTGATCCCTTCTCTACGAACACTCGAATAACTCATTTGTGTATCCAAGAATAACATACATTAAATACACAAAGAAAACAAATTTAAAGGTTTCAAATGCTCCAAGCACAAAATGTGTCATTGACTGCTGGACCCCAGGGTATAAGATGGTCCACCTGGCGTACCCAATGGGTCCATCTTGGGTCCTTGTGAGTGTTATGAGGTTGAGATTGGAACAACAGTCTAAATGGAAAAAAATGGATTAGGCTGTCCTTGATAAACCTGAATTGTTGAATGATTGGTGTTGGGTTGCTGTCCCACAAAAGATCTGCGTATATATACTGTCTGCACCGCTTGAGAAATCTTTGCTAAAATTTGACCAGAAGTGGCATCCCGTGTGTCCCGGAAAATAGAACAAGGCGAGGACGGTCGCTCTCCAGGGCGCTGCGCCATGGTCAGGGACCAAAATCCTTTTCGGTCCGTGTCTCTGGATGTCGTCTTGACCCAAGCATTTTACGGACAGGCTTACGAGACACACCGCCATAACTAATCACCTACACGATCGCGAGATTGGCAAGCTAAGCTTGCTAAGGGCCACAGAGATTAGATTAGATGTGCGTCTAGTTATTATATATCTAAGAGCACAGTTCTCATCAGCACATGCGCACTGCACACGCAAGTCCATGACCATGACGGATGTTATAATTAAATTAGCCAGTAGATAGTGTCATGGTTCTGACACTGGCTTAAGTTAATCCTCACAAGTAGTCACTGTCTCAGAAACACAAATTTCACAGGTTGTACTTGGTGTAGTAGAGAAGAGACTGCCCAGACAGGTAGCCCCAAAAAAAAAAAGACAGGCAGCCAGTACAGCAGCCGACGGCGCAGGTGCAGCAGCCCAGGAGCGCACGGGCATGTAGAAGTATCTGCTGGCCCAATATCGAAGGAAATGGGCGATAATGTTGTTAGGGTGATGACAAAGCAGCGACGCCCGTAGGCGTGTTTCTGGTGGGCTTTGGACCAGTAATGAGGCAGGGCGGATAACGGATCGGGCTAGGGGGGAGAAGGAAAGAAAAGAGAATTTCAGCCCCACAAAGTTAATATTATATTATTATATTTAATTATGGATGGAGATTGCTTAACTGAAAACATTGGCGACAATGCATTATTATCCAATACCTATGGGGACCAAATACATCAGATAAGTTTGCAATCTTATTAGCCTCGAAATCTCTAACTATAGGATACATGCATATAAGTATTTAAGTTATTATTTATGAGCAACTATCTTGAACCATAATTTTGAAGTGTTCCATAGAATTTCGGCTTGTTCTACACAAAGTAAAAGAAACAAATAACCAAAACCTCCAATATGAGAACCTCTACGTGTTGAAAAAAATTACTTACAAAAGAAAGAGCTAATAACATGCTTCCAAGATGAGGTATAAATACTAATCAAGAGATAAACACAATTTAAATCTAGCTATTGACTACCTCAAATACCACTAGATGATGGTGTTGGGTTACGAGGGTGCTACGTTATGTGACAGAACCGACCAATTTATTAGAGCACAAGCACATAATCCGCCATTAATTCAGCAAATCATATGATTGAGACCTAATAAACCCGGTAGTCCGTGAAATCTCGAAGGATTTCAAACTTTTGCGGCACGACCAAGATCGTAATAGTTTAGCGATTCCATTCACAAGTACACAGTTCGCACATGGTTTAAAACATCATCGGAGTACGAAATAGAGTTATTACAAACCAGTTTAAAGACTCAAAGTAGCGGAAGCGATTTAAGTTCAAATACCACACACACACATTTGAAATACAGTGCCAGGTCCTTGGTCCACATCCAGCAAAAGCATCAAGTCGAGAAGAGTGACCATGCCCAAGGTCTAATCATCTCCCAAAGCGGGATAGAAACAGTTCTGACAATAGCCATAAAGCATCTCATCATCTGCAAAAACATGGGAAATAAAACCCTGAGTACGAAGATGTACTCAGCTAGACTTACCCGTCATAAACTAAATAAAAGAGACTCCAAGGGGTATGCAAGGCTGTATAAGTAGGATAGCTGACTCATATAAAATTACGGAAAAGCTTGCATTAAGAAACAATTAATAAGAACCTTCTAGCAATGT